>JAWNNP010001290.1:0-458295 GCA_035044805.1 Leucophenga maculata | reverse complement strand
TTAATTTTAAATACAAACGCGTGTTTTATTTATTGTTTTTCGTGCGAGTGCTTTACAGGCACTGACGACCCACCCCCACCTGTCTGCGCCAGCAATTTTGGTTTTTATATTTTGGGTGTTCCAAAGCCTACGAGCGGCACAGCGAACAAATATAAAATGGTTTATTTATAGCTCAAATAGAACTAATGAACTAGTTTTGTGTTGTAGTTCGTTTAGTTCATAACAAAAAAAGTAAAATAGTTCATTTATGCCTAAATTAGTTCAGTTGACAGCGTCTTTCAATTGAACAAATGAAATAAGTTCATTTAGTTTATACCATATACAAAATAACAGTTCTTCCTAAATTCTACTACATAAGTTAATGACTGAACTAAATGAACTAAATAGCTCAACTAAATGAACTAGAATCAAAAAAGAACTTTACGGCAAAAGAATTTTCCAATGAACTATAAGAACTGTATTATAATGTATAACTAATTCAATAGTAAAAAAAACACATAACTTAGTTAAATGAACTATGTAGTTGAATTATATAACTAGAAGAACTAGAATCAAAACTGTCTCAAGAACTATAAAATTCTAATAAACTAGCAGTGAACTGTTTCAATGGTAAAAAAAAAATACATAACTTAGATGACTGATTTAGATGAAATTAATAACTACAAACAAAATATAGACTAAGAAGCCAAAGAACTATAAAATTCCAATGAACTATATCGACTGTATGAACTGTGAATTTCAATAAATGAAATATTTCAATTGTTTGAGATAAAAGAATTGAATGTATCACAAACTCTATACTCTTATATCTCATAACTTTATGAATCTTATGGCTGAACTAGTTGAACTAAATAATTAAACTAGAAGAACAAGAATCAAAACAGTGACTATGCGACAAATGAACTATAAAATTTAAATGAGTGAATTCAACAGTTAACAATTTCAATAGTTAAAAAAGTACACAGCTTAGTTGACTAATCTAGATGAATTAAATAGCTATAAGAACTAGAATAAAAGTAGTACCAAAAAGACAAGCAAACTATAGAACTTCACTGAACTATATCAACTGAACTAAAAGATTTATTTAATTGAATGTTTGCTAAAGTCTAAACTCTTTTATAATTTAATGAATATTATGACTGAACTAGTTGAACTAAATAATTGAAATAGAAGAACTAGAATACAAAAGAACTATGTTTTTGAACTTAAAAATCTATACTACCAGTGAGTTAAATGAATAATTTCTATTAACTGAGCTAATAGTATTAAAATGAACTATACATGTGAACTAAAATAATTATATTATATTACTAGCGAACTAAATTAATTATTTTAGTAGTAAAAAAGAAAAACAAATAATAGTTTAGTCTTTTGAACTAAAAGTCTCAAATGGCTGATAAACTAATTAATCAATGAGCGGATTGAACGAAATATGATATAAGAGAACAATGCACAGAACTAAATGAGCTAAATGAACGAAATGTACTAAATGAAGTTAACGAAGTAAATTAACTAAATGAACTAAATGAACTAAATGAACTAAATGAACTAAATGAACTAAATGAACTAAATGAACTAAATGAACTTAATAAACATAATGAACTAAATGAACTTAATAAACATAATGAACTAAATGAACTTAATGAACTTAATCAATTAAATTAAGTAAATAAACTAAATAAACTAATAAACTTTTATTAAAATTAAATTACTCAACTAGTTCTTTGTATAGAACTACGAGACATGTTCAGAAGTTTAGAGGACATGATTTTTCTATTAAAAAAATTAATAAAAAAAAAATATAGAAGACTTGGTTGGTATTTAAGTCAGTTACTGATACAAGCAATCACCTTTCCATTGTATGTAGATTGTGTGCCGTGTCACAAGCTTTTTAATGCATCTCTAAAAAGCCTAATACTACCAGCTTCTTTATCTAATACCCAGTATTTTTTATTTTACTCCCTCAATGGTGAAAGTGATGACAAATAGGAGATGTGAAGTCAGTACAATATGGGTGGCGGTTCAAAATATGTCAACTGAATTAGTTCAAATGCGTTTTGGTGGCATGGGTCGTACACACTGCACTTTAGAAAATTTTTCACCATTTGTTTAGAATTGCTCTATTGCTTTTTTTTGGAGTCTCACAGTATTGTGTTGCATTGAATTCTCACCTCCACATTAAATTAAATTGAAAACTAATCGTTGGAATTTTTTTTCTTTTTGGTTTTGTTCGAAATTGAGTGAATCATACTTAGTTTGGTTTGCTCTGTAAGTTGTTTTGGGACACATCTTGCGTAAATTTTTCTTGTATCCCTGAATATAAATATGTCCTACAACATGCATAAAAAGTCATGTCCGTCTGTCTGACTGTTCGTATAAACAACAAGAACTTGAAGACTATAAGAGTTAGCGTCTTTAACTTTGAATATTTAGATTCTCCTATAACTTCTTTAGATGACTTGTATTCAATTTATTTGCCAATCCCCCACATTAGCGGTTTATGTCACTAACCACTCAAACTTTGCGTCCTTTCTGAAATTTTGTTTGCAAAAACTTTTCTTAATTTAGCATGAAACACCATATTTGGTCTATTTTATGCGAAACATTATAATATACAGCTTCGAAAAAAAAATACCACCAAAGTAATTGATGGCGTTTGATTTAAGATATGAGATGTATTCCGAATAGCTGTGAACGGTCCATTAGAAGATTTAGCCCCAATGCACATCTATGCCAACTTTTTGGTTTTTTTGTATGAAGAAAAATTTGTTGTTGTTATTAATTCAGCTAGAAATGTTGAATTTGTTTTATTCTATATTAATTGTAATAAAATATTCTTTAAAGTTTAAAATTGTACCACTAGAATGGGTGGTTCTCCTACTAAATGTTGTGTTGGTATAGACATGTCCGTCTGTCTGGCTCTCTATATGAAGTTAAGTTTGTATATTAAGTCTCTGCTTTTTGAATTTTTGTATTAAGAAAAATTTGTTGTTTTTGTTAAAAACGTCCAATTTTTTGTATTCTGCATTAATTTTAATAAAATTGGTTGGTCCTCCTACCAAAAGTTTTATCGTTATAGGCATGTTCGCCTCTCTGGCTCTCTATACGAATTTCAAGGCTTACAGTTTGTATAATAAGTCTCTCCTATTGTCTCATCAGATAGGTAGTATTCAATGAACATGCTAACCCTTCTTGAAGGGGTACTACACATAGAAAGCTGCACCTCTGTTCTGAGTTCTTGAATGAGAACACCTTTTTCTAACTCTGTTTATTTTAGCTAAGATCGCCAACTTTGATGTTTTTTATTTCATTTCAAATAAAATATTCCATATATCGCCATATAGGACCACTAAAAGGGTTAGTCTCTATCTCAAAATCTTCTCATCGTGCAGCGACAGATACTTTTGATTCTTTCAGTTGTTGTAAGCAAGCATACATGAATGGTATATATATCCTTTTTTATGCGAAGTAATTAGGATTATTATTAAAACTTCCATCTGTATTAAGTATTACAGATAATGACGCTAATTGCTTATATTTCAACGGCTCAGCTACCTTAGCTGTACCCTTTTCTTGACCTTTTTTTTTTTAAATGACAAAGTTTGGACAAGTTTAATTAATTGACAGACATGTTTAACATAGTACTTAGAATTATTAAGTCGCAATGAGTTGGATTTAGACGGATTTATGTAAGACATCATTGGTGATATAAAATTTTGATTGGTTTGCAGACAATTAAGCTGCAGTGAAGTACGAGTATCTATAAGAAACAGTCTCCCATTTAAATAGTCACGAACGTGCGTTATGAGTTATCAAAACGAAATGTGTTATAAATTATAAATATCCGGTTCAATGGCCAGCTTCCGGCCTAATGACTGCTAGTTATGCTAAATAGTTAAATTTAAACCATTTCACACAAATGCGTACCATGTGCAAACAACCCTTTTTAACGAGCCGAACCTTACGCAATGGGCGGTCCATACACACACACGCACACACGTTATGGAGCACGTGCATAAGCTGTTGGTTGGGTTTCATTGTAATTATAAATTGTTTTCTTTGGCGTCTGCCATTTAAACGCCATTTCATGTAAACGCTTAAGGCTTAAACTGACTCAATAGCGCACAACAAATTTAAACAACCAATACACATGAATATTTTACTACGCCGGGAATACAAAAAAAATGAAAAAATTAAAATCAATGAGATAAATATTCTATATATTTTTTTTTTTTATAGTATTTTTATTATAAGATACAATGCACACGTATAGTCGATGCAGCGATTAAGCGCACAAATTGAATTGCGGCATATAAAAGGCATATATATTGTGGGATAGTCTGGTCACTTTGTTCATACATCAATACACAATTATTTTATGGTGCACCACCACCGAAGCCGATGTTTGCACAGTGTGTGCAAAAATCCATTAACAGTGTAAACGAAAAATATTCATACTAACTTGAAAAAAATGAAAGGAAAAACTGGCGAAAAAAATTTCATTTAATCCGCCGCCAAATTGCGAGTAGAAAAATGAAGCTAACGAAGAAAAACTAAGTGCCAAGTGCGCTCGAGAAAAATTTATATAAAAAAGTAAAAAACTAAAAAATTGAAGCTGTCGTTATTTTAATTTCTTACTCGAAAAAAAAAAACAGAAACGAAACGAAATAATGAATGCAAACACTTTTTCGCTAGACGCTGCCGACCATGGTGGCTCATATTTTGCTTTCAATTTTTACTCCCTTTCTTTTTTTTTGTTTGCCAGGATTAAGCGCAGGAGTAGCAGTGCGGTTGTGCGTTTGTATATATGCAGTTTATGCTGCTGCATTTAGGTCTAAGCACATAGTTATAGATAGATACACAGATACACTGCACAGTTGTCTATGACTGCAGACATGCCGCCAGCATTGAAGCAAAGCAAAGCAAAGCCAAGCCAAGTCAAGGCATAGCACTGGAAAAAGGGCGCACTGTAGTGTGTCGAGTGCGGCAAAGTATGGTTTGGCTTGTCTGCAGCGGATATAATGACATAGGAGCCGGAGGAGCACATACAGCGTATGAAACCTATTTTCGAAAACAGCATAAGGATAACAACCTCTTAACCTAGTTTTGTGCGTTGTGAACCATTTTAAATTGAACTGAGCTCATTTGAGCGTAAACTGACAGCAAAACTCGAAAGCAAAATTGAAAGCAAAATAAATTTTCGCAATACACATGTGTAAGTTAGTGCTTGACTGTTTGGTTACGGTTTAAAGGACTTGAATAGCCATCTATAGTTTATATATAGATATAGTATGCTTTAGGCGACAAAAACTGATGGCCACAGAGTGCTTTACATTTCCTTTCGACTTTTGGAAATGACAAAATACCGGAAATGCCGTGAAAATCCACAAGTTTAACGGATTAATTGAAAAACGTTGTGTCGTCGGCTTTGTTTGTTTGTTGTTTGTCTTATTGATTGAATGAAACCTTTTTCTGGCTGGAAGCGTTTCGTAGCGACAAATTCGCCTAAGCTCAAAAAACGAAAAAGGTCAAAGGTACGTCGATATGCTAAAAAATATATTTACTCTTGTATTAAGTTCCACTTGCGCATTTAAGCCTAACGAAAACACTTGAAATTCAAATCCTGCAGCTGCAAATTGAAACTTTGCTGTTTGGAGTTACTTTTAGTAGTTCTAGTTAGTATGAAATGAAATGAATCAAGTGTTGGTTGCCTGGTTCCGTGCTCTGTCCGTCCGTCTGTCGCTATCTGCTTCATTTTGTAAGCTATGCATTTGCATATTTTTGGATACGAAAACTTTTTACAAGCACAAAATTTGCGCGCTTTTAATTTCAAATCAGAAATGAAATCGAAAACTTTCTTTGCCACAGACACAACTACTGGCAGGCAGACACTATAACATCAATGAGTATGATATGCAGTAGCGGATTAGTTGTAAAGCAATTTGAGTGAGTGTAGGTTGGGTCTTTTTTCTGCCGAAAATGCTTAAATTTCATATAAAAGCTAAACATGCGTTTCATATACGAATTACTGTAAGATGAGCAGCTTTATTTTAAGTGATATTTAGCTTTTTTTCCAACAAAATCAAACTGCAGCTTCAAAAGTTATTTATTTTAAAATATAAAACTTAAAATTTGCTAAACAACAAGGCTATTCAAACTGTTGGACATTGTTAGTGCCTTTCAAACCTATGACATATGTGCTACTCAAACTGTAAGCAATTCAATTGCCTCTTGAACAACATTTAAAGATGAGACTTATCTGTTTCTCCGTTTGTCCGGCTGCCCTGCAACAGTTATCACTAATCAAAGGCGCTGCAACACATTCTACTTCAATATTCAAGCTGACAAGTCTTCATTTTTGCATGTTTCATTAGACTTTTTAGCCATTCTTTTCAACAGTCGTCAGAGTACACTTATTGTATTCGAACTGCGAGGTCAGAAGTTATTAATGTTCAAATATTAAATTAAAAATTTGCTTAACAACAACGCTATTCAAACTGTTTGACATTGCAAGTGCTTTTCAAACCTATGAAATATGTGCTACTCAAACTGTACGTAATTTAAAGACGAGATATATTTGTTTATCCATCTGTCTGGCTATCCTGAAACAGTAAACACTAATCAAAGGCTCTGCTAAACATTCTACTTCAATATTCCAGCTGACAAGCCTTGATTTTTTCACTTTTTAGCCATTCTTTTCAACAGTCGTCAGAGTACACTTATTGTATTCGTATATTTCATACACATAATCCGCTTACCCAAGCCAACAAATTTTTTTTAAGCTCTAAAATATATATTTTTTTTTGGTATGATTAATACTGTCAGCTTTCACATTAACATCACAAATAACAATGGAAAAAATGCGCTTTGAACTATTTGTGCAATTTTTCGTGAGATTTGAGTACGAGCTACAAATGACATTTTAAATTTTTTAGGTGCGCCGAATTAGCTTCTTTTTTTCTCTACCGCTCCTCAAAAAAAATTTGACTACGTCCGGGCCTGCTGTTGAGCTAAAGTAGCTTGTAGAAGGCGGCTGGGAAACTTGGCTAAAGAGCAACTGAATCAGCAGTCGTCATCAGCTTCAAGCAATGAGCTGCAAAAAAAAAAAAGGGGGATTCACAAGGGTGTACAGCACCGCAACGAGTTGAGCATCATTTGACTTTTGTGCAAACTATTTCAATATTTTGTGCAAACTTTCTGTGACGACGACGACGACGAAGAAGACACTTTAGGCGAATGCAAAAGTTTGCACGCCGGGGCTGACTTTATGCATGCCAAATGTGCTGCTGCGCGCAAGGCAAGTTTTAACATTTTTCTTCAACGGATAAAGAGTTTTTTTTTTTTTGTGAGACTTTTTTTTTTTTTTGGAAGCTACTATAACGCAAAATTACACAAACACACACACAAATTAATTGAACGAAAGCAAAGTAAACATTTTCAGAGAAAAGTTATACAAGCAAGAAAACTTCAGAAGGCGAAAAAAAAAATTTGTCTACCTGCAGAGAACTCCCATGAGGCGTACTGCTGTCTACTTTCAAATCTATGCTGCCCGCAATTTCATTGACCAAATGTGCCGCCTGAGCATTTGCAACAAAAGCTAAATGTAAAAAATTTTAAACTTCTCATATAAGCATGAAAATGGAGAGGGAGAAAATCGGGTGTGAAGCATTTGCGGCAAAGCAACGGAAAAGCCAAAGCCAATAGGGAAAAGAAAAGCAAAGTGAAAAAAGTTTTGCTTTTATTTTACTGTGTAGCTGTTTTACTTTTTTTTCGAAACGAGGGTTGTTTGATATAATATGGTATGGAGCAAATGCGCTGCAGAAATCTTCATTTTTGTAGCATATAATAGAAAAAGTTAATATAGGCTAAGCTATGCTTTAATAAAAAATGTACTTTTTTGTGTTGCTTAGAAAAGCTAAAATGAAGTTTCTTCAAAACCTTCAAAATCTTCTTTTTTATAATCCAAGTTTAACGCTTATTATTATGCTTTAATATATAATATTTCACTACTATTAAATGTCCAAGTATGAGTTTTTACGGCAGAGAATTTAACAAAAACTTCTTTTCTTTAACTTCATAAAAACTTCAAAGCAATTTCATGTTCCATTTCGCACCATAAGTAATTAAACTACCCTTGTTTTTTTTTTTCAACATTCGTTCATTTGTTCATGCTCAATGCTGTTTTTACTTCAATTTTCACAGTGCCACCTCTTCGTATCGCACATTCCAACTCCCACACCACACAAAACACACCGCGCGCTCGCTCATTTTTTACTTGGCTGCTAATCCAGGACAATAAGTGTTTGTCGTAGGGATTTAGACAATTATTCACGTTAAGTTGACGTTTGAGCCAGGCTAGCAGCGTTGCCTGCCTGCCTGCCTGCCGGCTGACGTTTGCAAGTAGTATGGTGCGAAGGACAGCAATGGCAATGGAGGTTTGTTGTTGGAGTACTTGGACTTCAGCACCGTTGGTTGGCAGCATTGCGTACTTAGAAGTGCGTCTGTGCAGCAAACCAGCGTAGTTTGTTTGAGTGGCTCGGAATTGTGCAGACTTGGTGTTTTTTTTTCTTGGTTTTTTTTTTTTAATTTAACAGCTAAAGCTTCCTACAGTTGCTTGAATTTTACTTGAGCTGACTCAGTCGCCGTTGCCGACTGCTAGCAAAACGTTTCAATTTGCTCACATTTTGTATTATAATCGTATTAAGATTTAAGGTGTCACCGTTTCCGTCATCATTCTCATTCTCATTCTCATCCTCATCATCATCGTCATCATCATCGCCCGACATCGTTGAGGTCGCGAGTATTATATAGCACTGTACGTTGTCTGGGGTAGATTGGTTCTGTCTTTCTCATGGCAAAGGTGTTATTTCAATTTTTCTCTAAATCCTTCGTGTGGAAGTAATTTTTATTTATTTTAACAAATACAAAATGCAAACGTTAGCAATTCAAGCGTAAAATCTTAAGCTTGCTTCTGGTTTTTTTCTTTTTTTTTTTGTGCTTCTGTATTTTCTTCTCCAATGGAATTTATGTTCCCTACGCATAATGTGTGAAAAATTGTATTTATTTTTTTTTTATTTAAAGAAATTTTTACATTGTGGATATAACCTCGTAAAATTATGGATTGAGCCCATACAACATACGTTTTTTTGGTTCTCTTTCTTTTTGAAATTTCACAAATCTATGTTTTTAGTAAGTTAAAGGTTCTTTGAATATTATAAAGCATAATAGTATCCGAGAGAGAAAGATGGAACATGCAGTGTAGCAAATGGAATTAGCTATGCAAAATAAAAGACAGCTTATCATTGATCCATGAATTTTTAAAAAGTAGCTGGAATGGTCGTTGGATTGGTAGTAATAATAGAAGATAAAGAAGGAGAATAGTAGAGAATTTTTAAAGAAAAAAATTGGATTAAATGTAAAGGAAAACAAGAGAAAAAGTTGATAGTCAGATAGAATTTAAATAGAAATTTAATATAGATACATAATAGATAGATAGATAGATGATACATTGATAGATTGATAGATAGATAGATAGATAGATAGATAGATAGATAGATATATAGATAGATAGATAGATAGATATATAGAAAAATAGATAGATAGATAGATAGATAGATATATAGACAGATAGATAGATAGATAGATAGATATATAGATAGATAGATAGATAGATATATAGAAAAATAGATAGATAGATAGATATATAGATAGATATATAGATAGATAGATAGATAGATAGATAGATAGATATATAGAAAAATAGATAGATAGATAGGTAGATAGAAAAATAGATAGATGTATAGATAGATAGATAGATAGATAGATAGATAGATAGAAAGATAAATAGATAGATAAATAGTTAGATAGATAGATAGATTGATAGATAGAAGGATTTACTTAATGATTAGATTGAATGGCTACTTAAGGTACAATTTTTCCTTATTTTCTATATTTTCCTTATAAGCTTCAGCCTCTAAAGTGACTTTATACAACGAGTACTCCTTCACCCATAAAACCTTCACTTCTATTGAATTTAGTGTTGCCATATATTCACACAATTGTTTGTATATGAAAGCATTTTTGGTGTTAAACAAAAAATATGCTTTATACAACACGCTTATACATATTTGTGTAGGGGGAGTATTTATTGTATGCGACATGTTTGTGTTTTTCGACATAAATTTTAATATAAACCCAAGTACTTTATTTGATTTCGTCGCCGCAATAAAACTTTGAAGCAGCAAAAATAGCAGCAGTAGCAGCAGCAGTTGAAGAAAACAAGACTTAGGCAAGTAGTACGCATAGTAGCTAGAGTAGCTGAAGGAATAAATAATAAAAAAAAATAGAAAGAAACCATGGAAAACCCAATCTTGAACTTTGACAGAGCGAAAAAAAAAATATAAAACGAAGACGACAAAGTCGATGTTGAGGACCAACAAAACGTTGACAAAGTTGCTTCACACATGCAGTAGCAGTAATTCGAGTGTGTGGTGTTCTGTTTTTTTTCTTTTTTTTATTTTTTTTTCAGTCACGTACCAAACATAAAAGTATTTACAAATAATATTTCCATATGGTAAGACGTGACAAAGACTCAAATTAGCGTCCGAATATTATTTTATCTGCGACGACTGCTGCTGGTTGTTTCCTTCCTGCAATATTGGCATTTGAATTGAGTTGAGGGTACGACAGATCAAATACGAACGGATTTGCTGTGTGCAAAGTTCTAGCATTGTAAGAGAAAAATATGAGTGTGTGTCTTCTTTATATGGCATATCGTATATCTGCGCTGTTTGTTTCTATATGCATTTCAGCTTACGCTCGCTCGTAAACAATAAACGACGTAAAAGTTTTCACGCTCTTTCTTGCAAAAACGCCAAAAACTCGCTCGTAAAATAAATTTTATTTTCGAAAATACATAATTTTAATGTATGAAGAAGGCAACAGCACGAGCTGAAGAAACTTTTATGCGCAAATAAATTAAATGATTCTTATTTTATTTTTGCTCCAAAATGAAAAAAGGGGCATGTGATGACTTGAAATGCTTTTGGGTATTTTTATGATAATGCTTTATTAGTATTTTGCTTAATAGTGCTAAAACTTGCTTGGCTGGCATTGAGTTCAGTTGAGTTTGTGGGTGAATTGAGCGGAAGATTAACAAAAAAAAAAAAATTTATATATTTTTCATTGTTAGATTTTATTTCATTCATTTTAAAGTAAGCTATCCAAATATATACTTGAACTTTAAGTGTTATGGCTTTAAGTTAGCGTAAATAAGCAGCTACGCAAATTAATCAAAATATAATAAAAGGGTGTCTACCCTACAGTGACGCATAGCTTAGTTATGCTGTGTTTTTTTTTAAATTTTTTGTCATAAAAACAATGACATAAGTAGTTGAATAGGAACGATTGGTAGTCTATCTTATGTGTATCCTTATATAAATATATTAAAGTGCAGATCAGAACACTAGAACGGATGGCTGTCATACAAATGTGTCACACGTTTTTTAGTTTTTGTATGAAAAAAAAATGTTTGTTGTTGTTAATTCAGCTAGAAACTCTGAATGTAATGTATTTTGAGTCCTAATAAAAATAATAAAATATAAAATATTTTATTAAGGTCTAAATTGGACCACTAAAGGGTTAATATCCCTAAAAAAATTATAGTCCATAATACATGTCCGTCTGTCTGGCTTCAGATAAGTTGATATTCATATTCAATGATTTTGAATATGAGAATAAATAGACTAGACGAGCCCCGCCTACTTCGCCCGCGTCTTGAATAGCCAATCTTTTTACACTTGTCCTATGTACCTTACGATTACACATCACCAATACCCATTACCATTTCCCATACCCATTAACCATTACCTATTACTCAGTATCCATTAACCATTACCTATTACTCAGTATCCATTAACCATTACCTATTATTCAGTACCCATTAACCATTACCTATTACTCAGTACCCATTAACCATTACCTATTACTCAGTACCCATTAACCATTACCTATTACTCAGTACCCATTAACCATTACCTATTACTCAGTACCCATTAACCATTACCTATTACTCAGTATCCATTAACCATTATTTTTTACTCAGTACCCATTAACCATTACCTATTACTCAGTACCCATTAACCATTACCTATTACTCAGTACCCATTAACCATTACCTATTACTCAGTATCCATTAACCATTTCCTATTATTCAGTAACCATTAACCATTACCTATTACTCAGTACCCATTAAACATTATCTATTACTCAGTACCCATTAACCATTACCTATTACTCAGTACCCATTAACCATTACCTATTACTCAGTACCCATTAACCATTACCTATTACTCAGTACCCATTAACCATTACCTATTACTCAGTATCCATTAACCATTACCTATTACTCAGTACCCATTAACCATTACCTATTACTCAGTACCCATTAACCATTACCTATTATTCAGTACCCATTAACCATTACGTATTACTCAGTACCCATTAAACATTATCTATTACTCAGTACCCATTAACCATTACCTATTACTCAGTACCCATTAACCATTACCTATTACTCAGTACCCATTAACCATTACCTATTACTCAGTATCCATTAACCATTTCCTATTATTCAGTAACCATTAACCATTACCTATTACTCAGTACCCATTAAACATTATCTATTACTCAGTACCCATTAACCATTACCTATTACTCAGTACCCATTAACCATTACCTATTACTCAGTACCCATTAACCATTACCTATTACTCAGTACCCATTAACCATTACCTATTACTCAGTATCCATTAACCATTACCTATTATTCAGTACCCATTAACCATTACCTATTACTCAGTACCCATTAAACATTATCTATTACTCAGTACCCATTAACCATTACCTATTACTCAGTACCCATTAACCATTACCTATTACTCAGTACCCATTAACCATTACCTATTACTCAGTATCCATTAACCATTACCTATTATTCAGTACCCATTAACCATTACCTATTACTCAGTACCCATTAAACATTATCTATTACTCAGTACCCATTAACCATTACCTATTACTCAGTACCCATTAACCATTACCTATTACTCAGTACCCATTAACCATTACCTATTACTCAGTATCCATTAACCATTACCTATTATTCAGTACCCATTAACCATTACCTATTACTCAGTACCCATTAAACATTATCTATTACTCAGTACCCATTAACTATTACTTATTACTCAGTACCCATTAACCATTACCTGTTACTCAGTACCCATTAACCATTACCTATTACTCAGTACCCATTAACCATTATTTTTTACTCAGTACCCATTAACCATTACCTATTACTCAGTATCCATTAACCATTACCTACTCCATACTCCACACTCCATACTCCACACTCCTTACTCCATACTCCATACTTCATACTCCATACTCCATACCCCTACTCAATACTCCATACCCCATACCCAATAACCAATACCCCATACGCCATACCTACTACCCCATACCCCCATGCGTCCGCTGCGTGGAGAGCCTACCTATTTAATAGTTGTTCCCGCCACTCTTCCGCACTTTGGTGTCCCCTCCAACCCCGCGTTGCCCGCTGCGTCCAAAAACATTTAAACACCAATTTGTTTAAACCTTGGCTTTTACTAATGAAGTTTTAGTAGGGATTCCTAATTATTTCTAGTAATAAATATAGTCTATATTACTCAGTGATGGCGTAGCATTCTAATGGTAAATGAATTTTTAAAATCGGTCCATTAGTTTTTGAGTTTATTCGTTACAAACATACAAAAAAGAAATCTTTTCTCTTAATATTAGTATAGATGAGTATAGATTAGTATAGATTAGTATAGATAAGTATAGATTAGTATAGATTAGTATAGATTAGTATAGATTAGTATAGATTAGTATAGATTAGTATAGATTAGTATAGATTAGTATAGATTAGTATAGATTAGTATAGATTAGTATAGATTAGTATGGATGAGTATAGATTAGTATAGATTAGCTTAAGTTCTTGCCTTTTTAGGCCCTGTACCGAAGGTACAAGAGCCTATTGGTTTTGTGCAAATGTATGTAACAGGTAGAAATAATGGTCGGACACCCCCCAAAGTTACCCCTATTATGGTCAGGAGTGATAGAGGAGTCGATATAGCCATGTCCGTCTGTCCGTCCGTCTGTATGAACGAAAGGATCTCGGAAACGGTAATAGATAGAGACTTCGTGTTTTTTGCATTCGACTAGGACTGCTCCGGAATTTTACAAGTTTATTTTACAGTCGGTAAATTCCTTACTTGTTTTTCTATTATTTTACTAATATTACCAGACTTCTTTATCTAATTAATATTTTTTCTTTCTTTTCAGGTAAATATTTTTAACCATAAATAATCCATTATATACGAAAATCATTTCTGGAAAATCATCTTTGGTAGAGTACTCAGCGAGAGTTTTTTAAACATGCTGGTTTCGGTAAGGGTTTAACTTTTTTTATGGGTATAAAGAATCTAGAAGTTTGCAAGGGTGCAAGGCATTCTAGTTTAAATTGGATATTGCTTATATTTCTTATTGAAAGACTTTTAAGTGCTAAATTTATTTTTAAAATATGTTTTGGTACCATCATCTTATAATCACAAATATGGCTTTCTTTCATTGGTTCAACTAGGGTTTGACAACGCCATAAATTTCACATTGATTTATTTATTCAAAATATAGAAACTACTGAACGAACTACTGAAATACAAATCTTGAGCCACGCCATATCTGAAATCAAATCCTGCGCACACACTACACACAACTCACGCTCACTTGCACATAACGTGTTTGCGGTTTTGCCGTGTGCACACATTGGAGAGCATAAGCAGATGACTTCAAAATTTAGCAAGTCTTCAAAAAAAAAAAAAAAAGAGAAAATATAAGCTGCTAACAAATTCACTTTCTTCAAATCTTCTTCAAATTCTCATGTTCCACACAAACAGTCTTCACTGTACTACTAACCGAAAGTGTAAGCAAATTCTTTTACATGTATACAAGAAAATTTTCATATAATTCCATAAAATGTACACAACTTCTAGACGACGAACGAAGGAGCAAGTCATTGTATGCAATTCTACCCGTGCTTGCTATTTGTTGCTGTTGTTGTTATTTGGCTGCCAGCCTGGCTGACTGAATTCGGGCAGCATCTGACCATTAACTCAAGTGTGCAGCATAATTTGCATTTTGACCCACAAAAGCAACACCAAAAAAAAAAAAAGTAAAGAAGGGTATTGCATAAAATATACAACAAACTACTACACAACAACAAGAACCACTTGAACAACAACATACAACAACAATAGCAAATTACTTGTGCTTACTTAAACTTGAAGCTCAATTTTCCATGCGAAGAACTTTAACAAATTTGATTATATTCAAAAAACCCCAACATCAAATTTCATATTTAAATAAAATTATCTGCTGGACTATTTTTAAGTTGCATAGTAAATTTTTTAAAATAAAGTCCGAAAATTGCGCTGTCTGTCTGGAATAATAAGAAAAATAAAAAAAAAAAATAAACAGAAAATGAAAAACGCGAATATAATCTTTTTTGAAAATAAAAGAAAAAAGAGGGTCATGTCCCCCGCATTTAAAATGATATGCAGTATATATAGTATTGCATGCAACCTCATTCATGCTGCAGTTTGGGGTTAACATTTCGTCAGTGAGCCAGCCAGCCATCCAGCCAGCAGGCGGTTTTATAAAAAGGACCAAAAGCAGCAGCAGCAGCATGGTTCTTATTTCTAGTTCACATCCTCTTGCATCTCAAAGTTGCGGAACAGACAAAGTAAACTGTTGGTTGTTGCTTTCACTCTCTCGACGCTACAGTATCTTTATAACGAAGCAACCAACCAACCAACCAACCAACTATATAGAGTAATGTGTTGTCTATGTGTACTTTTGGGTACGGGTACTGTTGTCTCAATGCTGCTGCTGCTGCTGCCGCTGCTGCTGTTGTTGCGTCCTTGCCACAGACGTTTGCAGTCGTCCTCAATGCTATGTACATACTACAACAAAATTGCTTTGCATAAGCATTGCACAGCGCTTGTCTTCTGCGCTCATTTCTGTACTGAACTTGTTTTACAGTTATATGTATCTCTTACATACAGCAAAATTTATAAAGTAAAACAATCCTGGTGAAAACGAGAAACTTGGGACTTCATGATGGGTACTTAAACTAGTTCAAAATTTCTTTTCACTACGTGCAGTCAGACGTACGTACAGTGCGACATACTCATACTTAGTATAGATGGTGTATACCGTAGCGCTATCAGCGCAACAACAACGATACAGTTAAAGATACTTGTAACAGCCACCATTCAGCAAATACAAACAGTACTACTCATATATATATATATATAGATATATATTTATATAGAAACTAACAGTTACAAATGCGCCAGAAGCCTACTGTTCTTGAATGACAGTTACAGCTGCAAACACACAACGTCAAAATAAATATTTTCAAGCGTTTTTTATAGGAAATTTTTTATAAGATAGCTATTAAATACAACAATTTTCGATCTATTGCTCATTAAAATGAGAAAAGTAAAAATATCCTTAAGTTTCTTTATTTTTATTTATAGCTGAAAGTATTATAAAGAAAATGAGCTATTTTGGGGAAAAATTTATGGAAAAATAACTGAGTTATGTTCAATTTAGTGAGAGTAACCATTTGCACAATTCATATTTTTAAAAAATTTTAATTCTTCGCCATTTATACAAAAAAAGCTTTAAAAAATTTTAAGTTTATAGCTCACTAAAATGGCTTAAAAAGTGGAAGACATAAAAATATTCTTAAGCGTTTTACATGTTCCATATAGCTTAAAAATTATTTAAGAAAATAAGCTATTTTTAAAAAAAATTTATGGAAAAATAACAAAGTTTTGTTCAATTTAGTGGGAGTATAAATTTGTTCTCTTTCTCATATTTTAAATCTTCGCCATTTCTGAGCTCCAAACTTATCTTTTGCCATATATAGCACATTCGCAAAGCACTCTGTACTGTTATGTAGGTTGAGAAACCAAGATAAGACCTCTCATAAAAAATGTTGAACATGAATTGTAGATACAAATAATCTATGGGCTAAAATTGTGTTAGTGGCTTATTTGAGCTTGATAGAAATGACGATTATATCCGTGATGAAAATTCCGTTATTTAAAGAAGGTTATTTGGAGGTTATGCTATTGGTCAAAATCTTACATTAAATTTTTATTATAAAAAATACAACAATAACCGAATTACAAAAAAACAAGTAAGAAAATCACAGTGGGCGTAACCGACTGTAAGAGGCCCTGTACCAGTGCAGGTCGCCTAACAAACACATTAAATGTTCCCCTAGCTTATGACCAAACACATGACCACTTCTCACTGCACGAATAAGTGCCTTATAAAACATTTCTTTATGTATGAAAAGAAAAGGGGGGTCGTTCAACTTCAATTGCTTATAAAATCGTTATTTATTATCCGATTTTGATGAACTTTTCGGATTTTGGCTAAGAAGGACGATATCTCTATACTGACATACTTACTTTTTTTTGTGCCGAAGAAATGTTTACCCTTGGGGATGATTTTATGGGGAAGGGGGGGGAGGGGCAAGTTTTTAAAATAAACTTGTGAAATTCCGGAGCAGTCCTAGTCGAATGCAAAAAACACGAAGTCTCTATCTATTACCGTTTCCGAGATCCTTTCGTTCATACGGACGGCCAGACGGACAGACGGACATGTCTATATCGACTCCTCTATCGCTCCTGACCATAATGGGGGTAACTTTGGGGGGTCTCCGATTATTATTTCTACCTGTTACATACATTTGCACAAAACCAATAGGCTCTTGTACCTTCGGTACAGGGCCTAACAATTCCTGGTGCTATATACAGATTTCGACCGAATTTCGATGATATTTTAATATACTTTTTTTTTTTTTTTTAGTACAAATTTTGATAATTAGGCCCAGTACCGAAAGTACAAGAGTCTATTGGTTTATGGTCAGTAGTGATAGAGGAGTCGATGTAGCCATGTCCGTCTGTCCGTCCGTATGTACGAAAGGATCTTGGAAATAGTAATAGATAGAGACCTCGTTCTTTTGCATTCGAGTTGGACTACGGCGAAATTTTACGAGTTTATTTTAAAATTCTGCCCCTCCCCTCTCTTCCCCATAAAATACCAGTATATAGCTAACGTCTTTCTAAGCCAAAATTCAAAAATTTCAAAATCCGATAATAAATGACGATTTTATAAGCAATTCAATTTGAACGACTTATGATACTTCCGTCCTCCCTTTTCTATGCATACATAAAAAAATTAAAAGTGGGAGAAGCAAAATACTTTTCATAAGTAGCATTATTTCTTATTAATTTCCTACCTTTTTGTTTTGCACTGCTGGTCATAAGCTAGGGAAACATTTAATGTGTTTGTTAGGCGACGCGTTCTGGAACAGGGCCTCGTACTCCCGAATGTCATTTTCTTACTTGTTTTTACTTGAAAATTTTCGATTGAACTTAAATTTCCATAGTCGAAACTTTTCAATAGATATCCATGTTACATGTTTTTCTCAAAAACCAGCCCATTGATTCCTAATTTTCTCATCAAAAATCGTTAAAGAAGTTTTAGGCTATTTTTAGATTAAACTGAATACTTTCTTGAACAAAATGAAGGAAAAATATGTATATCAGAAGGCTGTCGGTCTGCCTGGTTGTCCTTCTATTTGACTGTATTAACAGCATAAACTTGAGAGAATCTAAAAGATAAAGCCTTTAAATTTGAATATTTGAGAGAATGACTTCTTGAGCTATCTTGTAATAGATGAACATGCCTAATCTTCTTTTTACAGAGTTTTTGAATGGACAATTTTTATTGTTGTCGTCGAAATTGCTGTTCTTAAGTCAAAACCTAATAATTGTGTATATAGGTCCACAGAAGATCAATAAATGGGGAAGCACTTATACAAATTTGACATCCCTTAATAAGATTTTCTCTTAAATTTTTTTGGTTAATTTAGCTAGAATCGTCAAATCCTATTAGACAATTATAGACGTAGACAGCTCGATGTACTCCTATAGTCTTCATACATAATAAAGGTTCAATGAAGTATAAGTAAGACACTTGTTATATAAAATGCATGATCAACATTAATGGACAGTTCACATTTCTGTGCCGCTGGGAACAAATTTGTTCGGAGTACTTTCTTTATACTCAGAAAATTTTTTTTTCTAAAATTTCTAAGCCTCTAAAATGTTATTTAACTCAAAAACCGTGTGCAATTTCTTAAGTTTAACTTATTAATAATGAAGCCTGTACATTTTTTAAGAAAATAAATTATTATTGACAAAAATCTATGGAACAAAAACAAAGTTCTTAGCGATTCGGTGAACAGGTCCACTAAAATAATTATTCTATTGAATATTTTTACTTTGGTAACTAACTGTACATAGATATATTTGCAATTTAAAACCCAAAAATTACAAAAAAAAAGTTTTTTTTTTTTACTAAATTTAAAATCTTTCGTTTACAAAACGTGCTTAAAAATGAAAACTAAAACAAAGTAAAAAATTTTGTCAATCAGCATATATAGCCTGCATATTTTTAAAGAAAATAAATGGCGCTTGCGAAAAATTTATGGAGCTATAACAAAGTTCTGCTCAATTCAGTAGCTTTAGCTTTTACATTGAATCTTCATTTTACATACTAAGGTATAGTAACTTTAGTACTTAGACTAAATTCTAAGCACACTAAATGTTTTTTAAAATGAAAACTAATAGCAAAACTATTAAGTGTCGCTTTTTGCATTAAACGTTTGTGATTTTTTGACAGAGAAATTGTTATTCTTGAGAAAAATGTATATTACAAACATTTTTTTATAATTTATATCCCTCACTAACCAAACCTTCCTCTACTCCACTCTGTGCCTTAATTTCAAAATATTCAACATATATTTTGAAAAATAAAGCTCTACAAAAGTTTTGCAAACACATTTAGGCTCTTAAATGTAAGACAAATGCAAAAACTTAAATGGAAATCATATTTTGCCGTTGGTTGTACAATCTAAATATATGAGTAGTTGCTGCATGTAGCACCTTTATTGTTGCCAGGCATATTATACGGAAGTTGTTGCCGCTTTACAAATAACGCTCTCAACTGAACTCGACATGATGCAACTCAACTCAGCGCTCAATGTTTCCCTCATGTATGCCTAACTCTATTTATATAGCTATAGTATGTTGGTTGGTCCAGTGTCAGGATAGCTGCTGCTCCTTAAGCCCCACAGCCGACAGTTGCCTCCACATACACAACACTGGTGAAGTAGCAGCTGCCAATGTCGAAGTAACATTTTATTTATTTATTTATTTTAGACTCGAGCAGCTTTTGATATTAAGTTCTTTACTACCTGCACTGAACTTACTTACCAACAGCAGCAAGCATGGCCCAACTATGCAGCGTCCTTTGTTCCCACTAGCACTACTTTTGCTTGCCTTTTTTTCTCTCTCTCTCGACTTAGTATATTTACATTTAAATTTGTTTGCAAATCAGTATTTAGTTAGTGCCAGTGTCAGCAGGGCAGAGTTTCCTTTTTCCTTTTTTATTTATTTATTTTTTCTTGTCATCTTTACTTGCGGCTTAAAAAATATTCAATATTGCAGCATTTTAACTTTCTGAGTGCAACAACTAAAGTTGACAGATAACTTTTTAGTTAGTCTATAATAAAAACCAAACAGCGCACTTTGTCAACCAAATGCATTCACAGAAAGTGACTGAGTGAGTGAGTGAGTTACAAAACACCAAAAGGATTTTAATTCAAAACTCTTATCCTGTTGCACTAAAACCACCAAGGGTCAAAGCTTTAGCATGGAAGTAGTAACTCTAGTCCAAGACTTTACGTCAATGTTCAACCGCAAAAGTTTTTTTTTCTTATTTTTTTTTTTGGGCCAGGATTTAGGTGTACTTACAATATACATCCTGACTTGGTTGTGCCTTCTGTGCTCAATCTAGCAGCAGCAGCAGCAGCATCAGTCATTCAGCCAGCCGCCAGCCCTTTTATATAACTCTTGCGCAAACTTTTAATCAACTGTGCTGTGCTGTATGTGGCAGCGTTTCGCTCGTCCGATCACGAAGTTGCCATTTGCCATTATGAAAGGAACTTGAATATGGGCTACAATAGTTGTTGTTGTTGCTGTTGTTCGAATGAATGAACGGCACAAATGTTGAAGTTTTACAGTGGTTTGGATTGCCTATTTTTGTGCATGTATGGCAATGCTGTAGAGGAGCAGCATAATGTTGACAGGCATGATGCAAAATTTAAAAAAAAAGCAAAAGAAGATGTAGGAATGAAAATTTGAATTGGAATTTTCTTATAGGCTTAGCTTAAAATGTAGAGTTTAAAAAGTTTTCGACCATGAATTCGGATTCAGCAAATCAGAATTCATATTCTGGTGTTTGGAACATTTATTTTTTGCGAAATGATGAGTGCCTTTCCCACAAAACTCCATTTTAAAAAATTTTTCATCATTGAATTCGTTTAATCAGACCCAAAAAATGGGACAACACTGGAATTTTTCTGGAGCAGTACCTTAAAGTTTATATATTTTAGATCAGCATCAAAAGTCAAGTCGATATAGACATGTCCGTCTGTCATTCTATCTGTATGAGTACCGAGTACTTGAAGACCATGCGATTTAGAACCTTAAAGTTTCAATATTAAGATTCTTCTATTTCTGCTTCAGATCATTTGTATACAATGAACATGACGCTCTCTAAGCAGTGGTTGGCACTAACCATGCAAACCTACTTCTCCTTTTGAGTTTATGTATGAAAACATTTTTATTTTTGTTGTTTATTTAGCTAGGAACGCCAAATTTGGTCTATCTTAAGTGACTTTTTATAACATATTCCATTTAGACTTAGATCGAACTATTAAAAGATGTAGTGCCCATACAAATCTGTCTCGCCTTTCTGGGATTTTATTGGAGAAAAATAATTTGTTTGTTTATTTTAAAGCTAGAAATGCCGAATTCGATATTCAATCATATTAAATTATATCATGAAAGTCCAAATTGGACCACTAAAAGCGGTGATCCCTCCATAAAAATGAAAGTGAACACAGATATGTCCATGAACAACAAGAACTTGGAGACTATACAAGCAATAGTTGTCAAGTTTGTATATTTATTATCTCAGATGGGTAATATTTAATAAACACATCAACCTCTCTTTAAGGGGAGGTCTCATAAAAACCAGTCCTAGCTTTCTAAGTGAATAAATGTTTTTTTTGTGTGTTTTTTTTTTGTATCTAACTTGAATTTGAACTGGTATTATTGGAGTATTACATATAGGTCCATATGGAACCGCTAGAATGGGTAGCACTCATACAAATCTGTCCCACCATTCTGGGTTTTTTATAGCAAAAAATTTGTTGTTGTTGTTAATTCAGCTAGCAATGCTGAATTTAAAAAATTTTATGTCAATTTTCATATAATATTCCATTAGGGTTCAAATTGGACCACTAATAGAGATGGTCCCCTTATAAAAGTTAAAGTGAATATAGACATGTCCGTCTGTCTGGCCATGAATAATAAGAACTTGAAGACTATAGATGATAAAGGCTTCATGTTTTTATATAATGTCTCGCTTTCCCTCTTCAGATAGGTTCATTAAACACAGCAACCCTCACATAAGGGGTAGAAGTCATAAGCACCTGCCACTCAATTCTTTATTTTTAAATAAATAAATTCTTGTTGCATCTGAAACAATTGTCTTCAATATCAATTATTATCTACCATCAACTAAAACTATCAACATTTGAACATCAAAGTTTTCCACTGTGCGACCCTCTCTTCCTGAAAAACCAATTGCTGCAGCGGCTTCACTGCCAACAAAAGCATCAAAAGCAGCAGCAGCAACATTAAAAACAATCTCTATACATAATAAGTTTTATGCTGCTAGTTACTTTTACAAAGCTTTTCTTTGCACCAAGTTCAGTTCACCCACCTATTTGCAACAACTCGGTGCAACCAATTTTCGCTACACACTTGCTACAATATTTTCTGTGTGCAAAGTTTTATTTCATAAACTTTAATCGAAATGTTTTACTTCAATCAACGCAAACTTTCACCACTCCAGCGCATAGAATTCATTGTCTTGCACAGACGTGCTGAATGGGTGGTAGGTAGTATGGGGATAGTAGGATTACTGGGCGGCTGCCTAGACTTATAGTGACAAACCCAAGTTCAGTAGTAGTTGGGACAAGGACAAGGACGAGCAGCAGCAGCAGCATGTGGCTGCATGTCTATGTCGCGCAGTATAGTAATACTTTACATGGTATTTCTATGAATTTCGGTCGGAGTGTGTGTGTGTGTGTGTGTTGTAGCTTTTTCACTATTTATCATTGTCAACTTGAGTGTTCCGTTTGTGCAGCAAATGCTGAAATGAAGCTGCGAATGAGCAGACTGAGACTGAAACTGATGTTGTAGCTGTCGCTGGTGATGCTGCCTCAGATGCTTGCTGTGGCGTGTGAGAAGCGTTGATTTATCTTTCCGCTAAGCAGATGTAACATTATACGCCGCAAATACATCCGACGTCGTCGACGTTGTCGCTGTTGTTGTTGACGATGAGCAGTTGACAACAAACGCTCGCTCGTTCGCTCGCTAGGAGTCTGCGAGTCAGTCAGGCAAAATACAACTGATACCAAACGATGATTTTGATGACGACGACGACGACGATGAAAGCAAAACCAATCCTCTGCAACTATCTCTACTTAGTATGTGAATTTGTACCCTACACGCGAAAGTGTTGTAGTTGGTATCAGAAATCTTGCGATCTAATCATGTTCGTCTATCTGAACTTATATCAAATACCTCTAACATACATCTCTTTGGGCGCCATTTAGGCATGACGATTTTCTTACGTAATAAATAAACATAAAATAAAAAATGAAGCAGTAGCCCCACCATTTGGGCGCCATTTTAGTATAGCCACAATAAAAATTTATATTTATTCTAGTTGTCGAACAGAAATTCTTTCATAACAAATGAAATTAAATTTAAAAGTTGCCAAAACTATTTGGGCGCCAGTTTGAACAGTAGTTCCAGCATTTGGGCGCCATTTTAGAGAAGCCACGCTAAAAATTTTAATTTAATTCATACAAAATATTTAAAAAGAAAATAAAACATTACCAAAATACACAACTCTACAGGCAGGATTTATTTTCAACCGAAAGACCTTAACATTTGGGCGCCATATGAGCCACGTTATAAACTTTAATTAAACTTGTCGAAATGCCAACAATTTGAACTTAGATAGTGTAAAGCGTATTAAAGTTTCGATACCATAGAAGTTTTCCCTTATTTAAGTTTTTTCTTTTGCCATTTTTGGCAATACCCAGGAGAGCAATATTTCGTATTGTCAAATGGTACAACATTGCCGTCGTCGTCGTCGTCACTGGCTGACTACAAAAAATTATAGAAAAAATGTCCAAACTCAAACTCGCACTAAAATTTTCATAGTCCCCAGCCAGTGCCGGTCGACGTAGACGCGATGTTGTTGCGCGTTATTGTTGACCTCCGTTCGCATATATGCTGCGCTGGCTTGGCCTGTCCTGTCCTGGCTGTTTGCTGTCTGCAACGCCATTTGCCCAATTCCCATATAGCTTTGCTGCACTTGGCCAATTTTGTTTAAATTTTTAAGCCAATGTGTTGGAAAAAAAAAAAACAGTTCCGAAAAGCACAAAATTGTAGTAAAAATGCACAAAATTGGAAATTGTATGCCGTAACACGTTACATCGCAATGCATTGCAACGCGTCTCGTCGCACATCTTCTTGTCTGATTGCCTCAACTGAACTCAACTCAGTTCAGTTCAGCTCAGCTCAACAATCATCTCTTGTACATTCCCCTGATCGTTCATTTAAGTTTATCGTTCGTCCCATATACTATATATACCTCTATATATATATATGAAAATGTCGATTTCCCACTTTGTTATGCAGACATGATTTCGAGCGCGTCGCTTCAAACTGCTGGGCCAGGTCAATTTCAAGCAGCGTTTCATGCAGTTCAGCACCGTTCAGCTCAGCGCGCATTCAAAGCCAAAAAATCTCGTCTTCGTCTCGTTAAAATAAAAGTGCAGCACGTGGGCTAGTTTTAAAAGTTTTAAGGCTTTAACTGTAACAAAAACTGGCGGCAGTATTTCCATCATATTACTCATTTGTAGAAAAGCGGGAGTCAGTCTTATGAAATAGTCTGGTAACTAACTGCCAAAAGCTGGTTGATAAACGAGTGTATGTCAATAATTAACTCAAAGTTGGCTGACAACGGCATATTTTTGGTATTTTATTGTTCAGACTCTTTGATTATTTGACTCTATAATTGTTTGATAAGTCGATTCTTTTATTTCTTGATTGTTTGGGTACTTGTTTATTGATTTTTTGACTCTTTGACTCATGAATCAAATAATCAAAGAATAATCGAATCTGCTTTGATATTTAGATTCATTGATTCTTAGATTTTTAGCTTATTCATTTGTTGAGTCCTTAACTGTTTAATTTTTTGATTGTTTGATTCTTTGATAGTTTAATTTGAAGATGCATTGGATCATTGATTTATTGATTTCTTGTCGCATTGATTCTTTGAATTATTAGAAGTTTTGATTCACTGTTTGTTTACCTCTTTCTCAGTTACATGGACTCATTTGATTTTTTTAAATTATTTTATTAATTGTTTCCTTAAATCTTTGATGTTTGATTCTTTGAATTATTGAATCATTAAATTTTTGATAGTTTAATTCTTTGGTTCTTAGATTCATTTAGTCTTTTATTTTTGGATTTTTTAAATCGTTGTTTCTTTGATTCTTTGACTGTTTGATTATTTGAAATATTGAGCCTTTGATATATTAATTCTTTGTTAGTTTTATAGATTTTTACATTCTTAGATTCATTGGCTTTAATTTTTTGATTATTTGATTTTCTGATTCATTGTTTCCTATACTCTCTGATTCTTTGAATTATTGAGCCTTTATATTTTTATTGTTTGAGTCGTTATTTCTTTGATTCATTGAATATTTAATTTTTTTAGTTGTTGAGCGTATGATTCATTGATTCTTTAACTCATGCTCAGATTCATGGACCCATTTATTTTTGGATTATGTGATTCATTGATTAGTTGACTGTATGGTTCTTTGAATTATCGGGCCTCTGATTCCTTGACTCTTCGATGGTTCAAGTCATTGATTCTTAGAATCAAAGATTTATTGACTCATTCATTTTATAGTTCTTTGATTCATTGTTACTTTAACTGTAAATTGTATGAATTATTGAGTTGATTCAATGATTTTTTTAAGGTTCAACTCATTGATTTTTAAATTCTTAGATTTATTAACTCATTTTCGATTATTTGAATAGTGGTTTCGTTGCCTGTTCTATTCTTTGAATTATCGAGTCTTTGATTTTTGATGCTTTGATTGTTCAACTCATTAATTTTTAGATTCAAAGATTCTTTGAATCTTTTATTTTTAATTCTTTGATTCATATTTGCTTTGACTGTTTAATTCTATAAATTATTCAGTCTTTGATTCATTGATTCTTCAATGGTTTCACTTTTTGATTTCTAGACTCATAGATTCTCTGACTCATTTACATTTTTGAATCTTTGAATCGTTGCTTCCTTTATGCGTTGGCTGTTGATTTTTTGAGCTTTTGACTCATTTATTTTGCGATTAATTAATTCTTTGATTCATTGCTTCTTTGGCTGTTTCATTCTCTGAAATGTTGAGTTTTTGATTCATTGATTCTTTGATGATTCAAATCATTGATTTTTCGATTCTAAGATTTATTTACTCATTTATATATCGATTCTCGTGGTTGCGTGACCTGTTTTATTCTTTGAATTGTCGAGTCTTTGATTTAATGATTCTTTAATAGTTCAACTCATTAATTTTTATATCCTAAGATTGACTCATTGACTCTTTTATTTTTTTAATTCTTTAATTCATTGTTTCTTTGACTGTTTAATTCTATGAATTATTTAGCCTTTAATTCATTGATTCTTCAATGGTTCAACCCATTGATATTGGATTCATAGATTCATTGACTCATACATTTGTTTGGTTATTTTAATCTTTGCCTGTTTTATTCTTTGAATTATTGAGAGTTTGATTCATTGACTCTTTGGTTTTTAGATTCTCACATTCATTGACCCATATATTGTTCCTTTTTCAGTTTTTTGATTCTTTGATTCATTGTAATCTTGAGCCTTTTCTAGTTATGCAATCATAAAATAAACATAACCTGACTAAATACCATAAGTCTTTCTTGTCATATTTAGATTAAACAAATTTCCTAAATTGCTTCCAATTAAGTACCTCCTAAGCAATTCCCAAACGAAACCTCGAAACGCAAACCAATACCTCTTTTGATATTTTAAAGCACCCCACGTTATATGCTGATGATTACCACAGAAAAATAGCAGAAAAATACGAAAGGCAAAAAGAAAACATCTCGCTATTATATTTATTATTATTTTGCGATTCAAACGAAGTGATATAAATGTGTCACGTTTTGCGAATTCACACATACTGAACTGAACTGAACCGAACTGAGTTGAGGTAAAGAAGACTACTTCAAGAGCGTAGCTAAAGTAACGAACCAATGCTGCCAACACCACCGCCTCATTTTATTGTTCGCTGCGGCGGCGGCTGATGCTGCTGCTGCTGTCGATGCCAATGTTGCACGCTGTCTACTTGCAGCATTTACTGCGCTGCTGGTGCTTTTGTTTTAGTGTGATTTTTGTTTCATGGCACAGCCACCACCAACACCGTCACTTCCACCACCATTGCCACCATTGCTTTGTTGTTATTGTTGGCCTTTTCAGTTTATATTTTTTTTTTTATTTTTTTTTTTGTTCCCTCAAGTTTCTTGCAACAATTTCGTGAGCGCTGGAAGATGATTTGTGTTTCGTTTCACATCAGATATCATCGTCTATGCTATGCAACGTGATTGTTGTTTTTGTTGTTGTTGTTGCACACCTTGTTACGATACGTGTACCCGAGTTTCTCGAAACTACATTGGAGACTTAAACAATGCCAATACATGTTGTTGTGCCATTGCATTGTTATTATTGTTGTTGTCGCGACTTAATTTTACTCAAGTTAGCAGCGCAAATAAAATAAAAAAAAAGCAAAAAGCAAAAGGAAAAAAAAAATAAATATAAAAGCAGCAGTTCCAAAGTGTAGCTGCTGCATGCCACCTCCTCCATCATCATCATCATCGTCATCTACAGCGTCGTCAACAACGTCATTACCAACACCAACTGTGTCCGTCCATTTGTTCTTTTGCTCGCTGCTCCTTGTGATCATTGCTGCATCGCCGTCCTCATCGTCGTCATCTTTGACTTCAGTTGATATCGGAAATTGTGATCAACATTAGCACCTTCAATACCTCTCGCTGCAGTGAAGCGCAACGGTGTGTACGCAGCTTCGAATTTTCAGTTCTGGGTGCTGCATTGCAGAAAAGTTTTACCTTTCTTAAAGTTGTTAAAAAGTACAATTTATACTTCTACAATTTTCAGTTTTGCATAACTCAATTGAAAAGCAAAGAAAAATTGAAAATATGTCTTAAAAAGTTCTGGTTTTCTTGCCGGTTGCATATGTCAACTGATGTATAGACATCAGTTGGCTATAAAAAGTTTTTGGATTGTCTTTTAAATTGACTTCAATTAGTAATAATTTAATTGGAACAAAATCTTTTATTTTACGAACTGTTCGACACAGACTATTTAAGAATATTATATAATATTTATTTTACCAAAATCGTTTAAATATTCTGGGCGTACTCGGATCCAACAATCTTCGTACAAACAATGGCAATATATTCGCAGGAACTAGCTTTGTACGAAATACATTACCAAAATTTTTTATTTACCATTTTCTTCATTTCTTTTTCTCTCTCACCTGTAAATTTTCTTTTGAGTTTTGGAGAGGTTGTAGGGCTTTTGTATGATAATTTGGCTTTCTATCACTGCGATACCTTGTATGCATAGTAAGACACCAATATAAATTTTAGAAATAGTGAAAACCTACAACTCAAGTTCTAGAAATGGAGCTTAAAATCTTCATTAAGCATTTTTAGAATCGACTTCAATAAGTGTTAATAGGTAGTGCACATCCATTGATGAAAAAATTGAAAATGAAAATATTTTAAACAACATAAAATGAAGACAAAATGGACTAGAAACTTGGGACCAAGAAACTCTAAGCACTTTGAGGTTGTTCTATTATGTATTCATTTATATTGAAAATTTTACGAACATAAATCTTCTTTTTGAACTTTCACTAGGATTCTCTTCGCCTCCAATAGCATTATCTCCATATGGTACTATGTCCCTTTTGTATGGATGATAGTTCCATTTAACGAATCCTGCTGTCCTACATCATATAGAGTTTCTAGACCCCCTTTAGATGATTAAATCGATGAATGAAAGGTTGAGTGATTGAATGGATGAATGAATGAGCGGATGAAAGAGTGGATGAATGAATGGATAAATCAAATAGGTTTAATGTATGGCATTTTACTTATTTTTTACCTTCTGTCTTGTTCATTAAATACGGAAATGAATGAATGAGTGGATGAATCAAATATTTTGAATAAATCACATTTTGTGGCAACTCATTTCACTAAAATGAATTTCATACTCTTTTAGCCAGTGAATTGTTGAGCTTCGAGCACTTATGAATGGATGCTTGAATAAGTGAATGATGAACAAATGGTCGAATGATTCAATGATTGAATGAATGCATGAATTAGATGAATGAATGCATGAATGAATAATTGAATTAAATAGTTTTATCGAATTGTATTTATTTTCTACCTCCTTGCTTGTTAAGTAAATACAAAAATATGGTTGAATGAATGAAGGTGTCAATGAATCAAATATTTTAAATGAATCACATTTAACGGCAAATGCATTTTACTAAAATCAATTTCATACTAATTTATTCTTAACCAATAAATTATTGAGCTTCGAACGCTTATGAATGTATGAATGAACGGTTGAATGAATTTTTCAATCAATGATTCAAATATTTTGAATTAATCATATATAATTTATTTTCTAATTTCTTGCATGTTAAATGCATGGATGAATGAATGAAAATATGTATGAGTGAATCGATGAATCAAATACTTATCTTGTACTTTCTTGTTTTTTGAATGAATTAATGGATGAATGAATGGCTGAATATATAGATGAACGAATGGTAGAAAAAATATATGAATAAGCTTTTAAATAAATAGTTGTATGAATAAATGATTAAATCAAATATTTTAAATGAATCACATTTTATTTATATTCTATATTCTTGCTTGTTAAATGATTGGTTGAAAAAATTATCAAAATGAATGGATGTCTAGATGGATGAATCAAACATTTTGAATGAATCAATTTTCTACTTTCTTGCTTGTTGAATGAATTAGCGAATAAATGGTTGAATGAATAGGTGGATGAATGGTAGAATGATTAAATGGATGAATGGTAGAATGATTAAATTAAATAAATTTAGGAATAAATGGATAAAAAAAATACTTTGAATGAATCACATTTTACTTATTTTCTACATTCTCCAATCCGTTGTTTTAACATGTCCCCAATAACAATTATTTTTGTGATTCACACAGAATTACACCAGTTAATACATATGTGAAACATTTGGAAAAATTAATTTAAATTAATTAAACCAAATTAATTAATCAGTTAGTTCAGAAAATGTATACAAAATTTATTAATAATATAAATATTAACTAATCGCTAATAATTTGTTCTATCTCTTTAAAGGTAAGCCGCTCTATACAACATTGTATCTTCGGAATCAAATATTTTGAATGAATCATATATTTTAAATGCCATGTAAGTGTGACTTTTGTTTAAATTATATGCTCTATCGCATGGTTTTATAGGCAACTGCATATTATATCAAATCTGTAACTTTAAACTACGTAGTGTCCACTACAGAAATGCATATCATACGTAAAATCGAAACAAAAGGCAAAAAAATTGCATAAAACTAAGGTCAGCATCTTTATATCTTGGCCAGCAACCACTTAGAGCAACGTCATCGTCACCCGAAGTCTACTTCAGCTTCATCCGCATTGTTGCTTTTCAAATCGTTGGCGGCGGCGTCATAGTTGCAACACATTGCGCAAGCGATTGGACAGCTCGGATATGCGGACGGATCGGATGCAAACCTCTTTCGTTTAAGCTGCTTGCCGTCTGGCTGCTTTTGTTGCAAGCGTCATCGTCGCGCTTATCTTTTTATTGTTCTTTGCAGCGGGATTTTGGATGCTGCTAGTCCTTATTTTTCATGCATACCACTGGCAACTTTTATTTTTCATTATGACGGTTTGAACATTTTTGCCGGCTATTTCTTTCGAAATACAAGAGTCGTGCCTCATTGAAATTGCTCTGCTCTGCTCCTGCTCATATTTCGCGACTATGAGATGCGATGACTGCAAAGGAATACAGAAGAGCAGCAGCAGCAGCAGCAGCAGCCGCAGCAGATTTTAAACAATAGAAGTTACAATACAACAAGTCCGACTAACTAAAGGCGTGCCACAGGGGCGGAGGTGTCGGCCGTTGGCAGTTGAAGTTCTTTCGTGATGACGACTACGACGACGACGATGATGATGATGAGGTGGAGGATGTTGCAGATGATGATGGTGGCGGTGGATCTTACTACCATAATCCGCCTCACTTTAGCACTTGAGCCAAGCACTTGAGAGCATGCTTGTCGCTGCCGTCCCTGGTTTGGTTGATTGTTTGGTTTGGTTTTGTTTCGCTTTAGTTGAGTTTAGCTTCAACTTCTTTGGTTTCGTTTCGTTTCGTTCGTGCCCCATGCTGTATTTTGTTCTTTCAGCGCCATAACACTTCAACACTGCGTGATGTTGCAAGCAAGATATGCGCATGGCGATTCTTATGCTTATTGCCTCGACTGCTGCTGCTGCTATTGCTGCTCTTTGTACGCGACTACGATTCAGTTTCAGATTGAGCAGCAGCGCTGCATAAAAAGTTTGTTTCTGCCAACATTTTCTCCCTGCCGCCTTAAAAACCAAAGTGTGAACATTTCGGGTAACACTCTCAGGTGGATGAGCTTAAGGTGTTGGTAATGATGATTTTGAATTATTCATGATTCACGATTGAAATTATTTGTGGTGTTTTGTTTTTGTGCTTTGTTGTGTTTGCCACACGATTTGAGGCATAAATACGAGGGTTGTTTGAGTGGACTGTCATAAAAAAGGGAAAGAAATTTAAGAAAATTTTTCAAAGGCAAAGTTATCTGTTGGTGTGCAGTCAGCGTGATAAGATTTACAAAGCAACAATACACTACAAATATTTACGTTTTTATGCTTGAGGAGTAATCGTAGCAAACCGTTAACATATCATTTGGAGCGGTTTTATAATAGCATCAACGAGTCATACCACTTGATATAAAAGTGGAAAAGACAAATTTAAGCGTCAATGGCGCCCGAGCAGTGTTGAGGGTTTTTGTTTCCAAAAATGTGTGAGAACGTTGTAGAAGGTTTTTGCTACGTGGGCTGTAATATAAAGGATTAACGTTCTAAAATCGACAAAAATTTAATTGTTGGATTTATAGTTTAAAGTTTGGTTGCAAATGACTTAACATTATTTCAGCATAGTTTTCGCTAGACTTTAATCAAACAACCCTCGCATTTAACTATGTAAAATTGGTGCTCAAGTACTTATAAGGTTATTGTAGTGGCTAAGCAAAACAATACTTGAATTATGCTACGTGTTCTTCATTGGTCTTTCGCCTTTATTTTATGTTAAATCATTCAAATTGAAAACGGCAACAAACACGACAAAGAAATCTACGACGACGACGTTGTCGACAACGCGGACAATGTTGTTGTTGTTGTTGTTGGCTATGAATACTATAGCTGGCTGTTTGTTGGGTGTTGATGTTACTGATGAAGTTTGAGTTTGGTTTGCTGGTTGCTGGTGATGATGATGAAGATGATGTTGCTATTGTTGAATGCCTAAAGTCCTTAAGGATCGAGCGAAACAGCGTGTACAAAGTTCAATTGCGCATGCTGCATGCTGCAAAGATAAACACACTCACACACAGACAGACGAACAGACAGACAGACTCCAGCGAATTTAAAACATTCAAACGTTATTTTCTCAGGGGATTTATATACAAACGTCGCACCGCACCCAATTGCCTGCAGCACCACTGACGACACCCCCTCACGTAAGAACATGCAACAATCTATAAGTGGCAAGCAAACATTCCATTCGTTTGCACATGTGATAATCATGCGATTGTCATTTGAAATATGCTGATGTGTTTTTAGTTTGCTGGCTTGTTTGGTTATTTTAATTCTGTTTCAGTTTTTTTTTTTTTTTTTTTAAGTGTACCGAATGTCCCTGGAGTGAAAATTGCCGTCTGTCAATTGATAAGCATCAGCACATAAAGCCTTTTTTCAATTTAAATTATAGACATTTCTTTCCTTTAAAGGATTTGTACGCAAAAATAATTAGTGTATAACTTCAAAAAACGTACGACTATATATCTCATTACTGACAAAGTCTACTTAAATGCAGACAAATCTCCTTCACTCAGTTTGCCAATCAGCCAAAGGTACCTACCCCCTCGTATGCTGACATGCCAATAGAAAATGAAAGAAAGTCCCTTTTTGGACTTTGTAAATACCCATAAGAGAGAAATACAATTTATTTTGATTTTTCTTTTTATTTATTTATTTATTTTCTATTTTTTTTTTTTTTTTGGCATAAGGCTAACGAACTATTTTCACAGCAAATGCTATTTCTTCTTTTACGTTGTTGTAGAAAAGTTGTTAGACGTAGAAAAAGTATCAAGTTGGTTTAGAAAAAAAAAGAAAAATTGAAAAGAAAAGCTTCGAGTTCAATGTGTTGCCAAAAGAAAAGTGCAAGGCAAAGAAAAGTCGTTTGGTTTAGACTGCTATGCACTTTAAGTTAGCAAGAAATTGTAGAGAATACTGAAGATTTAAGTTTTTCTTCTTCCTTTTTTTTTTTTTTGCTAATAATATCATTTTAAGCTGCGTGTGTGTTTAGTACAGATACTCGAACTTTCTTGTAACATTCACTTTTGCTTTATAAATTTCTTTTTTTTTTTGAATAAGGCTATTCAGTTTACAAGTCCATTGGGCAGATACAATAGGCTTAAATGCTTAAGACATTTGATTTTCACTTCTCAACAGTAACGATATAATTGGTTTTAGATGCAACAGAAATTATGCATTCGATTTATAGATACTTGTTAGAAGTTGTTAAAAGTATCTATTTAAGAACTTGTAATAAGTAGTACATCAAATTGTATTGTTGCGTGTTGAATTATATGCAAAATATCTCAAGTAACTGTAAAAGAGAAAGCAGGTAAAAAAAGAAGTTTCTAAGGTATTACAGACATTGGGTTTATGACTTAGCTTTACTGGGTTGTGCGAAGACACAGGTAAAGCTGATATATCACTTGTAAGTGTGCTTTTCTGACAGAGCAAAAGCACAAACACAAATACGTTGATCAATATTTTCACTGATTATAACAAATCGCCAAGCACTACTGCTGTGGTTTAAAGTTTAAATTCCGCTTAAAATTGTTCTCATAAACTGAATAAAACTTTTCCTGCCTAACTACTAAGCGGGAGATAGTTAGACAGCTACATATATTTCTAGCCAAACCATTATTTTTCTTAAAAATTTTCACCATTAAGATCGATAAACTTTGGCATTCACCCAAACCATTTTGTGAAGCAGTTTTGCCAAAGAGATATCTCTAAAACAGCTTCTTCGGAAGTTGAAAACAGAAAGAAGTCATTTGCCCAGTCAGAGCAGTACGCCTGATGACCCATCAATTTGATGTTTTGAGCGTCCAAAAACTAATTTGTTACGGCCGGCGAGTGAGAGCTCGCATTATCGTGATTCGTCTTCGTCGGTTGGTTTACCTCAGTTTATCGAACACTTCAGGCAAACAAATGGTTGTATACCATTCTGGATGTGGCACGGTTGCCACATGTCCGAATTTCGAGATGAAACATGCAATCATTTGTTTCGATGTGCTGCGCGAGCAAGTTACTTTTGTTGGATTTTGCTCGTCTTGAAAGACCCAGATGGTCGACTGCTACTTTGTTTCAGGCTCAAACGCATATATCCTCGTTTCGTCACCTGTTACGATTGAGTAGACGGCTTTTGATGCACATCGCATGAATTTCTTCAGTTTTTGCTTGCACCAATCGACACGAGCCTTCTTTTGAGCGATTGTCAAATTAAGCCAACCTTTCTGACCAAATGTTTATGTATTATTGTATATATGCTAGTCATACTAATGCCCAGGGATGTCTCAATCTCACGGTATGTCACATGACGATCCTGCTTTATCAGTTCACACACAGCATTGAGCACATTTTTACAGTTTAATGCCATTTTTTGGCCGAGATGAATTTTTCAGGTGCCTGTAAATATATTAAATTTGCGCACGTAGGTCAAATTGTTCACAGTAAGTAAGGCCTAAAAAATGGCAGACTTCTGATTGCATCTGACAACATGTTTTGTCTAAATTGAGTGTTCTCGTCATTCTGATCAGAAACATATAAAGTTGAGAGTTGGGTGTGTAAAGCCATTTTTGATTTTTTTGAACATAGAACCGAAATGGAGACTTTTATTTGATTCAAGTTCAAAATGAAAAATCACTGCATTATTTTTATACCATTTTCTTTAATGGAAAGGGGTTCTATTAAGTTTGTGCAAATGTAAATAGCAGTCAAAAGAAGGTGAGACAGATCTCATAAGGTATAGATATTTTTGATCAGCATCAAAAGTCTGTCTGTTCGTATAAAAATGAAGATCTTTTAGATTATAAGAGATAATGTCTTCAAATTTGAATATTTATATTCTCCCATCAATTCTTCAGAACACTTGTATTCGTTGGAGATGCTAAGTAGCCCTCCTTAAGGAGGCATTGGCATATACCATGCATATCTATTTCTCATTGCAAGTTTTTGTACAAATAAATTTTATTCATTTTGTTAAGTTAGCTAGAAACACCACTTTTTGTGCACCTTACATTAATCCTTATAAAATATTATATTTAGGTACAGTTTGGACCTTTAGAAGGGGTAGTTCCCATACAAATCTGTCGCACCTTCCTGAGTTTTTGTACGACATCATGACATCGCCTAAATGGCCGCCTGGTTATAATTGTTCCTTAGCGCTCTCCGAGCTATGTTGCCGCCGTTTAACAAACCACAAATCTTGAGTTAAAATGTTGTTTATTGCTTATTTATATATTATACCAACTACTTATTGTAAATATTTTACTTTTTCTGTACTTTCCACAAATTAAACCCATTTTTTAATAAGCTTTGCCTGTTGCACTTGCCTTGCTTTAACTGAAAACTTAGCCAAGCAATACTAATCACATAAAGCGATTTTCGCAACAAACAAAATCTTTGATGCAATACTTTTTAAATAAAATATATAAAGACGATATATAAAAAATCGAAAGAAAGAAAGTAGGGAAGAAAGAAAGAAAAAACGACTTACCAATAAAATCTTCAATGCAGCTAAACTTTCTACCCTTTAACAACCCCACAGCACTCCTACACCTGCTGCTGCCACATGCTATACATAGTCTTTTACGACTATAGTCTACCGCTATTGACCATTTATAGAGTTAATTTGAATATTTTCCCTTTTTTCTTGTTTTTTTTTTTTGCTTGCTCGTTTGTGTGGCTTTCTATTAGTGTAAATCTTTATATGGAGAAAACGAAGAAAAAACGCAACATTTCGCCTAAAATGCAATAAAATAGAAAGAGATAGCGCATGCGAAAACCAAAAAAACCTCAACTGAAAAGGAAACTAGCAATGTGGGAAAAAGGGCAACAACCAAACTAAAAAGTATCTACAAGTACGAGACTACATCAAATAGTAAGAAAAATGCTCCGGTAAAATAGGAAAGAAAGAAAAAAAATAGTGAAAAACTAAACCAATCGAGTCAAGCTCATCGAGAGTAACAAATGCTGCCGCCAGCCGTTGCAGCAGCCCGAAATCCTACATAGGTAGAGCTAAACAGCCTTTGTCCCCTTTTTCAACAACTTTGTTGCTACTTTCAACCTAAGTTTAACTCATATCAATACGATTGCTGTTCATTCGAGTACGAGTACCGAGTACGAGTTTTCGTGCAACATTTTTTATTGTACACTCGTCGTATATTCGGTTATAGCTTTGCTTTTCATACTATTTGCAATTTCGCATACGATTTCACTTTGAAAAGTATTTCACTTCCGTGTGCAGGCAGCAGTTGTGTGCTGTTGTTGTGTTATCCTGTGGCGGCATGTCCTGACTGACTTTCTATGAATTGCGCGTTCGTTTGTTGGGTTTTTATACACTACACCTTCTATATGAAATGTGTATGAAATGTGTTTTTAGTTTTGGCGAGAAGTTTGTAACGTGGTTGTTGTGAAAGTAGCAGCACTTCTATAAAGTATTAAGACGTATCTGGAAAATATTTAATTGACATGTAAAAAATGTTTCGAAAAGTCGAGCACACAGTTCGGCATCGCCGTACGAATAACAAATACGCAAAACAAGATTGGAACATTGGCTTGTATTAACTTATGGAGCGAACACCAAATAAGTTACATAGTAAAGTCGAACGAGCACACATTTCGGTATCGCCGTTTTTGCTTCTTTCTCATCTACTCTTATGAACGTTTTATTTGGGTATTTTGTTTATGGAATTGTAGATGGTTCTTCAACAATAAAGTGCTTTCGTAGTACACACAGTCCAACAATCGTTTATGCAATTAGTAAATTCTGGCGATTTCGATTAGTCGAATTATCGATTAATTGTTCATCGCTAATTGTTCTACCCATTCGTTAGTTAATAATCGTTTATGCAATTAATAAAATTTGTCGATTTTCATTGATCAATTAATCGATTAATTGTTCATCGCTATTTGTTTTATACGTGCTTTAGTGTATCGATCCGTTAGCCGGTCCCTTTGTTAGTATATCTCTCCATAGTTTGTATGCTGCCTCTTTAGTCCATTTGATAGTAGTCTGCACTCCGTTAACTTAACTGGTAACTGTCTGTTAGTATGTATATTAGTTATTATTCCACTTTTTTCCATTATTCCACCTATTCGTTACTCTGTCTGTCAATCGTTGATCCATTTTTCTGGTCGACCTAGACTATCAACATGATTGGTCATTTAAAACAGGTTCCCGTCTTAAGGAGCGAACTTCAGAAGCATAAACAATTAAGAGCAGTCTCTTATATTTAAGTAAAAAAAAACTCCTTTTTGTCAAGTACTAGATACAATTTTTTGTACACATATATTTCCATAAGAGTGGTCCTTTAACATTGGTCCTTAACTATGAATCAAGTCTTCTTTTTGTTAGATTTATTTTGCTTGTCAATGCTTCATTCCAATTTCAGGTATTTCCGTAGAATGAACAGTTTTTCCTTTAACTACTTGTACGGATCAAGCAATGTGATGTCTGTCCAAAATTGGTCAAAAAATTTATTTCAAGGTGACTTGTTAATAGTTCCACGTTTTTTTGGTCTTGGGAACATGAAAGTTAAGCTAGCCCTGTTAGGCATTTCAATGTTCGTCTCTCTCGCACTTAGAACTCAACTACAAGTTCTAGTCGAAAATTTTAGATGGTTTTATTTTTTCAAAGTTGCCATAATTTTAAATTTATTTGCCATTCACATAGAAACATAACAAACTATGTTGGAACCTATTCAAATTTATGGCAAGTCAAGACCTTCTAAGTATGAAGGAGTTAAAAATTATAGACTTTATATTTTTCGACTGACCATAATTTTAAATATATTTGCCATTCACATAGAAAAGTAACCTTTGCTATTAGATCCTTTAACATGTCATGCCCTTGTGCGTACGAGGGATTAAAAAAAAATCCGATTTGTTTGGTTTTTTGAACTGCCATAGTTTTAAATATATTTGCCATTCACATAGAAACATAACATTTGCTATTAGATCCTATATCATGTCATGCCCTTGTGCGTACGAGGGATTAAAAAAATCCGATTTGTTTGGTTTTCTGAGCTGCCATAGTTTTAAATATTTTTGCCATTCACATAGAAACTTTTAATATATTATTGGATCCTAATTAAATTCAAATTTATGTCAACTGAAGACATTGTAAGTGCGATGGAGATAAAAAATGATAAATGTTTTATTTATAGAGCTTAAATATTTTTACCAATCACATATGAACGAAATAAATGCTATTAAAGTCTTTTCAAGTTCAAATTTAAATGAAGTCATAAACTTGTAAGTGTGAGGGTAACAAAAAATGACTTGCCATCGCTCTAAATATTCTTGCCAATCACATATAAACTTAATAAATGCAATTGTATTCCATTCAAATTTAAATTTTAATCAAATCAAGAACTTGTAAGTGCGAGAAAAACAAGCAATGAAAGCTGTTTTGTTTTTAGAGCTGCTGTAGTTTTTTTGCCAATCACTTAGAAAAGAAACAAATGTAATTTGATTTCATTCAAAATCAAATTTATGTGAGGGAAACGTACAATGCCAGTTGTTTCATTTTCCGAGCTACCATAGCTCTAAATATTTTTGCCATTCACATAGAAGCTCAAATAAATGCTATAAGCTTCTATTTAAGCTCAAATTTACTTCAAGTTAAAACATTGTAAGTGCTAGGCAGATAGTATAATAATAAAACTGAATTAATTTTGTATATATATTTGCCATTCACATAGAAACATAACAAATGCAATTGGATACCATTTAAGTTTCAATTCACTTGAAGTCAAGCCATTATAAGTGCGAGGGCAGCAAACAATGCCAATTTTTCTATTTCAGAGTTGCACAATACACTAAATATCTTTGCCATTCACATAGAAACGTAATAACTGCTATTGAATTAGTTGACAACTTTAAACTCTTCAACTAGTTAGCTTAGGCATTAGACATACAATTTTTTTGACACTGATGTAGTGTATAAAAAGTTCTCATTCATCGAAATCAAAGTATAGAAAGATCTATACTCTATTTTTTTTTTTTTATTTTTGTATTTTCTAAAAAACACACACGTACGTGCTTCGGGTTATGTGAATAGGATTCAATTGTATTGATTTTTATACAAAATATATATATAACATTTTTTGGTGCTGCATGCTGGCATTTCGATTTTGATTTTGATTTTTTTTTTTTTTTATTCTCATTTGTACTCGCTCGACGCCCAGCATCGTGAACGTCGTTTGTTTGGTGAAGTCAGTCATCATATGAAATAAGATTCGATTATACGATTTAATCTGATTTCGACAAACGAATGCTTCAAATGCAAATACAATCACACACACTCAGAGTTAAATGAAAGCGCATATACACCGGCTGACAGCCAATGTGGACTATGTAGTAGGTAGGACTATGTGGAAATATGCTTTTCAGCGAACAACGAACGCGCAAGGATTTGTTAATAGAATCAATGGGGAAAAAATTTTGAACAAATATAAAAGCATTTTATGTTGAACAAAAGCATATGTTGCATGTTTATATTTTTGAAAAATTCGTGGAGAGAATGAGTATATAGTAGAGTTGTGCTTTAATAAATTTAATAGAAACAAACTTCGATTTCAAAGTGTTTTTTCTGCTATTAACTAATTCAGTTTCACTTTAAGTAACTGCCTGCGATTTGTCCGCTTCTCAATGCTGCAAATATTGCAAAACTTAAATGTGCCGCTTATGACCACTATTAATGCTGATCTCCGTGCTGTGCTGAGTCGTTTTCACGGGCATTAAACCGACAAAGGAGAGATTCATAAAAAAGTAAGGAAACAGACAGACAGACAGACAGACACAGCACAGAGCAGCACTAAGAACTCGGAACTCAACTTAAACTCTGAACCTGTGCATGGCATGGCACGCCGGCATCCAACGATTCTGCGATTCAGCGAGCCGCACGTTATCCTGTTGAACATAAAAACCTTTTAGCAGGCATTAACTGTTTTTACAAAGTGTCGAATGAGAAAGTGAGCGAAAAGACAAGCGCAAACATTTGCTTTGTTGTAGACGAAATATTTATGCGCTACAAACAACATGTAAGCAGCGAAATATAATTGAATTGCAGAAGAGAGCATACGAGCACACAAATACATGCACAGTTTTTGTAATTTACTGCATGCAGCTTCACTATGCACATGCTGCATGTGTGTCTCGCTTTTATTGTTAGATGCATTTGTCGCACATCGCTCTCATACGCTTAAGTTTACTGCATACTACTCTCCAATATCTGCTGTTACTGCCGAATCCAAATATTGTACATGCCCTACACTAAATTTCTGTAGTGTACTCAAAATAAAAAAGAACAAGAATGAGCATTTTTAAACCGCTGCGTTGCATTTGCTGCTGCTCCTGATTCTGTTGCTGCTTCTGCCGTTGCACATCTTATGAATTTAATTTTAGCAACGTAATTACTTTGTAAACACATGAGCAAAAAACAAGCCACACACCAACCTACAATCCTTACAGGAGAAGAAAAATGAAAAAAGATAAAAAGAAGGTCGGAAGCCGTGCAGGTTGCAAAGGAATGAAAGTGGCAAAAAGAGATATGCACGCTTGCGGAAAAAGTATTAAGAAAAAACTCAAACAAACTTTCAACTACTGCTGGTCCTGCTGCTGCTGTTGCAGTTGCAGCTGCATCTTCATCCTCATTCTCGAGAGAGATTTAGGCAAGTGCTGCAGCAGCAGCAGCAGCAGCAGCAGCGTGCCACCAGCAGACCAGCAGCAGCTGATGCAGCAGCCAAGGTGCATACTTAAAGTTGCACGTACGTTGTACTATCATCAAAAGCGGGCTGAGAACAGAATGCCAGCTATGAAAATGTGGGACAGAAGTACGCGCTGCACATAGTTGGCAAAATGCTAAAACTATGGACCAACAAACGACTCAAGGTACGTTACGGCAACCATAAGAAAGAATAAAGTTTGTAGTAGGTTTTTTTTTTTCTAGCACACACACAGAATGGGCAGTGCAACACCTCTGCAACCGAATTCAGTTGTACACAAAAAGAAAAGTTGCTTTTGAAAATGGAGTTGTTCAAAGCAGTGTAGAAAATATTTTGAAGAGCTAAAAAATGTAACTGAAATATGTGTTTCTGTTCAAATTTGGATTTAAAGCCATTCTGTGGATCCCTAATTGCTTTTTAACACCTTTTTTCTCACAAACACTCATTCCAAAAAATTTTTACTTCATGCTAGTTTAGATAGCGAAGCGATGTATATCCAGAAGCTTTCAACTGTTCGATAGTAATACGCACTGCACAATTCATAACGATCTTCTTTTTGTCGCATGTCTTGACCATTTTATTGTGATTGGCGCCCAACGTGGGGCAATGATTTAATAATTTCTTATAATTTCTATTCTTGACCATTTTTTATTTTTACTTAGAAGCAATAATTCTGCAAATTCTGCTACTTCAAACATGATTCCATTCAAATGATGGTACTGATGTTTCATATCGTAATATGTTCCAATTCTTCTTAAGCAGTAATGAGAGCATCAATCGATGAATTATAGGTCTGATATAAAAAGTATCGGAACAAGCTTCAACAGGATACTTTTAATACTTCTTTCAGCTTCAGAGCGCAACAGTCGCCTGCAAATCGCATTATTGATTGAGTGAACCACTGTTGAGGACTTCTGTCCGAAAAGGTGGGGTTTCTAGAGCTTAGATATGATATTCAATTCTGTGTTCCCCTTAAAAAATCTCTCACTTTTTTGGGTGATAGCATATATTAGCAGAAGACCGATATGGTATGGCGAACAACTCCTGCGTAGGACACCCAAAGAATTGACGTGTTGTGTTGAAGTTTCCCGACGTGTGTATGATAGCGGAGGAAATGAGAATCGGTCCATTGATTGATGATTTGGAGATAAGAAAGATCTATATACAGCTAAGCAAATTGGAAACTGAAACAGAGTAACAGCAACTGCTTCTTGTGGGCAGACTACTTGTAAAATATTGGCATCAGTGTGATTCCCAGATTATGTACAGATCCGACATGGCCCCGACATGCTGTCAAAGAAGCTTGTACGAGGGCTTTGAAGAATATTCCGTATTCCGACTATTACAGTGCTTTTTTAAAAAATAGAGTCGCCCGCAGTGGAATTTTATGCTTTGTACCGAAAACTTAAACATTTTTTTGTATACAGTTTTTCGTGTTACTTTTTATAATAACCTTCTATGCGCACTGGCAGTATCTCCATTAGTAACTCCGTAATTTTCATATGTTTCGGACACGAAGAGAAGATTTTAAGTTGAAAATTTCTTCAACCGAATGCCAAGAAGTAATGCCATTTGAATAGTTTTTGATTAAGCTGCTAATATGCTCGCCGAAAGTATATCCAAGAGCATCTCCATAATTCTCATATGGTTCGGATGCTAAAGGAAGGTTTTCGGCTGAATATTTATTTAAGCGAATGCCAAGAAGAGTAATTCTAATTAAATAGTTTTTGATTAAGCTGATACTATGCTCGTTGAGAGTAGCTCTATTAGCATCGCCATAATTCTCATACAAATCGGACATTAAAAGAAGATTTTCAGCTGAAATTTTCTTCAATTGAAAGCCAAGAAAAGTAATGCTAATTGAAAAATTTAGGTTTTGACCCTATTAGAAGATTTTCAACTGAATATTTCGTCAAAAGAAAGCCAAGATGAGTAATTCTAATTAAATAGTTTTTGATCAAGCTTCTATTATGCTTGCCGAAAGTATCTCCATCTCCATAGCATTACCATGTTTGGTGTGTTTGATGATGCTGCTACAGCAGGGAGATACTTATCATTTTTACTAAAAATGTCGGTCAGTGTTCAGCCCAAATTTTTGCAATGTCTTCGAACTTCGATTTCCTGCAGGTGTTGCTCCATGTTGCATCATTTAATACAGAAAGATTTTTAAGATCTTCCCAAGCATATGCTCCAGTTCAAACAATCGATTCAGGACTCTCGAATCATCAATCCAATTTATTTGAATTTTATTTTAATGAAAGTTTATAGAAATAGTCTTGAAACCACAAAGTCTCAGCATCTTAGCTACTTCAGCTAGCAAGCACCTACCACATTGATTTGCTGCAACTGAGGCAGCTGACACTTCTACTTGACTATTTCGCACAGTGTATGCAATAAAGCTAGTTGCAATAGTACACTCTACTTCGCCAGGTTATGCTAGGCAAAAAATAGAAGAAAAATTAAGAGTTTTGCTGCTCAGCAGCAGCAGCAGCAGCAGCAGTATTGTGCATCTTCGCTGCTGCTGCTATAAAAAGTTATGAGTGTCTTGTGAGTTTTGTGCCAAAGTGCGGTTGCAACTTTTTATACAACAACCTGAAACCGCTGCTAGAGCCGCTATAGCCAACGTAGACCATAGACAACAACGACGACGACGACTCAAGTTCTTGTTAAAATTTATGCGGTAAATTCTTCTGTAGACTTTATGTACGTTCGAACTAAAAGTTATATACGTGTTGTAAAAAAAAAGTAGGCAGACTGAGTCAGTGGCGGCAGGTTGCACTGTCGAATTCCGTACTAAAGCTTTCACTGAGACTGTGCCTGAGTCTGAGCCTGAGAGCGCTGCCAAAGTCCGTGTGTAACCATAGCGGTTGGTTTTTGGCTTCAAAAGTGTCTGTAAACTGATATGTATTTTTGCCAAGAGTGCAAAGCCATCCAACCAACCAACCAAACAGCCAAGCAGCCAAGCCGGCAGGTGATAAATTCCAACAACGACAAGCGATTTTGATGCTGACAGCGGTGATGGTGACGCTGAAAGGTGGGCAATGAAGCAAATGCTGTATACTCTACACTACGGATGCTGCAAAAGACTTATACGTATAGTATGTATGTAGGCTGTAGCGAATGAGATACATTTCACTACGCACATTCGCACTTCCTTTGAGTGTCATTTATTGAATTTTAATTTCATTTTGAACCTCAAGCATATACATATACATTTACATACTCGTATATATATAAATCGATAGATAGACAGACAGCTAGAATTGAACTGAAGTGAAGCGAGTCGTGTTGAATCTGTTGCTATAGGTCGTTGTCGCAAAGCGTCTGCTGCCTGTCAGGCTGGCTTTGGCTCACTGACTATCTGACTGACTCGTTGTCGGCTGCACGCAATTCAATTCATATTAAAGTTTTGGTTCGTTTCAGCGTGAAATTGATTTTCATACGCCTACTTGCCACAATCAAACTGTGGCAAAAATATATATTTAAAAAAAAAAAAGAATATCATTAAAAAAGAAAAAAAATTGTCGACTTAAAAAAGTTTTAATTTAATAAGTGCCGCTGTTTGGCATATTAATGCTTTCACTACTACTGACACGCTTGCCCCTTGTTTGCCTGTTGGTATTTGTTATTTGCTTGCAACACATAGTCTGCAGGTCACAATTTTGATTGGCAATCAACGCACAATTGAGGCTGCATTAATAAAACATAGAGTACTATATTATGTGGGCATGTTTCAATGCATAGAACCTGCCTATTAAAATTGAAAATTACTGTGCGCACTTGGACAATTTGGTTCGGTTTGGTTTAGTATTTTGCAATTATTTACATGTTATATCGTTTGCATTTTTAAATATAATATTTATTAGTTTTTAGCTTAGTTTAAAGGAGTTCCAAATTTAATACTAGATAGTCTCTATCTAGGTTAAACTGCTCACATTATGGCAATCTACCTGGTAGCTGCTTTTTGTTTGTTTGTTTGATTGCTTCCTTGTATGGTTTAGATACACAATTATACGCGGAAAAACTAAATCATGCAGTTAACTACTCAAGCACATAAAAAGTTTTATCAAAATCGGTTAAGCCGTACAGTAGAGTTATTCACATATAAAGATATATAAAATTGATGGTAACTGCTATGACTTTTTTTGCTTATTACATACATTTGCACAAAATTTAATATATTCTCTTATACTATGGCTGATCAGAAATAGCATTGAAATGTTGCACGAGCCTTTACACTGTAATAAGGTTGGCAAAATACTTTATTCTTGGCTCTAATTGTTATGGTCAGCCAAAACTGGTTGTTCAAGCAGGCGACTATACTTTTTTGCAACTGTTACGCCTGCTTTTGAACTATATTACAAACTTTTGCCTAAGCATAATGTAGCCCTTTACGCGTACAGCATATACTAAGGCACCCTGTACAACAGCTGCTGCTACTGCAGCCAGTTTTAGTAATTTGAAATGCCGACAAATCCATCTGCTTGTCAGCGCAAAGCACTAACTAATTTACGACTACGCACATCATAAATTTATTTTTATTAAATATTTTATGCATTACTACAATATATGCAAGTGGTAGTGCTCTGCGCACAAGTTGGCAGCACATCGACAGCCATTTTTTTTATTATAACACATACGAATATGTACAAGTAATATTCAACACGCAAGAATTTCCCTTTTCCCAGTCAGTCAGTCAGCAAACAATTTATTACAAGTACAAATATTGCAAAGGATCAGAAGCAGTAGGAGCCAAAGTCAGTCAAGCAGGCGTCAGCTTAATGAAAAGAAACGACAAGGACCTAACACAGACGCGTTTGTTCAAGTAGGGGGAAAAAAAAGTAAAGAAAAAAAAGTAAAATAAAAATGCGCGAAATGATTTTGACAATTTCATTCAATTTCAAACTTATTTCAACAAATTGTTTGACAACAGATACAGATACATATATACGCGCCAGGCTACATTTTATACGCTTCCGTTTCCTGTCAGTGCCGTCATATGCGATTTGTCACCGCAAGTTGGCAATGCTTAAGCGCAAATAACAATGGCAGCAGGCAGACAGATACTCGCATACGCTCAAGTTCAAATTGAAGCTCAAATATGATGACAATAAAGACGACTGTGCTGCTGCACTGCCTTACAAGTACACCAAAAAAAATATATATATATATATATATATATATATATATATATATATATGTACTAGTTGAAGTGCAAACTCGTAGCAGGCATGACACTTCAACGACATGGCATTTCATGTATAAGTACAACACACTACAACAATTGTCTAATTTTAGAATCTTTTAAAGATACACTAAAAAGATACATCCCCCCCCCTGTTGCAGTTCAAAACGCACAAAAGCCACAGTCAACTTGTAGTCGTATGCTCGTCTCGCCGTATTAGGTGTAATATAAAAGTCATTTAATGACATTGACTGACATTTTGATGTTTCATAAAAAAGCAACTCAAGCGCACAGATACGCAGATACGTACGTACGTGTATAGTAGTAGGCGCAGATACATGGCAAAGGGACAACATACAGCTACTACACTTCCATGCAGACACTCTCATACAATAGTTTCGAATTGACTATGACGACTACGACAACGACAACGCCAACGACGACGACGACAATAGCAATAAAAAAGCCTAAAAAATGTTGCTTGCTTTACTTGCAGCAGCTGTACGGTGCGGTGCGGGCATATTTGTAAATGAATGAATGAATGAGTGAACGAGTGTACGAAAAGATGGCATACTGACACTCAGACTGTCATTCAGACGCGTTCTCGGTTTGCTGCTGTAGATACTTGTATTGTCTATTTGAAAAGCCATGGCATAGTCAGCAAGCCAGTGAGCCAACGCTCAGCAGCATCATTGCCATTTTCGTCAGCATGTCAGCCGCTGACATCTCTATATATTCCTTTGACTGAATTTGCTTATGTTGAGAGGGTTGTAGGAAAGGACTTGTATGGAATAAAGACGCTAAAAATTTATGAAAAAAAACAACATTTTATACAATCTGAAGAATGATTAAAAGAATCTAAATATGCATATCTAAATGAGAATCTAAATTTTCAAAGTTAAAGTCTCTAACTCTTATAGTCTCTAAGATCTTGGTTAAAATATGGGAAAATTAGTCTTTGTTAAATTTATTACAAGTTTTAGTCCCACAATTAACATCAAAACCAGCAGTTATAAGAGCTAAAATCAAGTTTTGCTTCAATCTCGGCAAGATTTGTACGGAGATGATTGAAATGATACAGAAGGCCTTTGCGGACGAAAGTATGGGAATAACGCAGATAAAGGAGTGCCACAGGCGGTTTAAAAATGACTGCACATCTGTTGACAGCGATCCTCGTTCTGGCCGACCTTCGTTGACAACAAAACATCCAGCGTGTGCTACTTGCGATTGAAAGTGATAGTTTATTGACTATTCGTGAACTGGAAGATGATCTCGGAATACCAAAAACTATAGTTTGGGAAATTTTAAACAAGATTTTGGGTATGTAATTGAAATTCATTCTGAAATTGCTGCCGACCGAACAGAAAGACCTTCTCAGGAGAACTTGGAAATGGTCAGTGATGATGAAAATCTTCTTACGAAAGTTATGACTGGTGATAAGTCGTGGGTTTATGGCTACGATCCACAAACTAAACAACAATCTTCACAGTTGAAGCGTCCAGACGAGTCACGGCCCTTCGAATTTGCTTCAAAAGGTCAAACGATCAACAAAGAATATTATGTTGATGTTCTGAAAAGATTGCGTGATGCCGTGAGAAGAAAGCGACCGCGTTTTTAGTCAAGCGGCGACTGGTGCACACATCTAAACTTCTGCAGCAAATTTTGACGAAACACAAAATTGTACAGCTTCATCATTATCCGTTCAGCCCCTGCAATTTTTGGATGTTCCTGAAATTGAAAATGGTGCTAAAAGGAATGCGTGTTTGCGACATCGATACGATTCAGAGTAATGCGACGCGAGAGCTGAAGGCTATTTCAAAATCTGCGTTCGTGGACAAGAAGCACCGTTGGGAGCGTGTGGTTCAATCGACGGGGTCACGACCCGGATGACATAGAATAGCAACAACGCTGTGAACTGAACGAAGGTCGAATACTTTTCGGACAACCGGAAATATTGGTGACCCTCGCATCTTTTATTTTTTATTTTTAAACTAATTTTGTGTTATTTTATATGACAATGTCGAACGAACACCATATATGGAAAGCAGTAGTTACAACATTTGCTGGATTAACAATACATATTGGTGACCCGCGCTGCTGCTGTTTAAACTATATTGAACCCTTAGCATTATATTAGTTAATAATATCTATCAAAGCTATAATAAGCACAGAGTGCAGTAGTTACAACATTCGTTGAACTCGCAGTACATATTGGTGACACTTGACCATGTAGTTTCAGTCTTAAAACCATCATGGAATTATATTTGCTTACCAATTAAAAATTTTAACCGAGAAAGTTTACATCGAAAACGAAAATATTATCTTATTGTGTATAGCAGCATATATTGGTGACCCTTGCTTAAGTTTTTTTACAGCCCTAGAAATCTATATGCTTGCTTTGCTCATGTTATAGTGAATTTTATTTACGCAAGTATATAAAAAAACCAAAATATATTGGTGACCTTTGCATTTCTTTTTAATAATTCTGTAGTATTTTTATGTTGTAAAATCTTACGGCTAAAAATTAATTGTCTCTTAATTGTGTCATGCAATAACCGTCAGTTAAATATTAATCGTATATTAAGAAAGTAACCCTGTGTATTTCAAATTTCATTTGACTAATTTTGCGCAGTCATAGCCTTCATTAATGATATCGTTTCTATATTGAAGCAAACATTATATATCAATTGATACTAATTAATGATTTTTTTATACCCTTAATTCTCACTGAACAGTTACGCATGATTAGGTCTTGTGATATTAATGAGCGAGTGGATCAATGAAATAAATTGATTGTACTGAAATAATTTGTTTAATGATCTTTTAATCAAGAGTTTAATAGAAATACAACACATGCTCTAAATAGGAAAGAATTCTGAATTTTCTTTAGGGTGACATTCAAAAGAGAAAAAATAGAAAAGAAGAAAAACAATTAAAAATCATTTAGAAAGCAAACAATTAAAATAATCAAGTGATCGCAGAAAGAGGGTAAAAAGTTTCACTACATATAAAAAAAGAGAACGTTGCAATGCAAAATGAGCGGAAACTGAAATAGACACAGAAAGTACAGTAATTAGCTGAGCGCAACGTCAAGTTAAAGAATTGAGTGTGTGTGAAAGAGGAAGATAGAACAAAGAGCGTAATCTGGAGTACATATACTTTGTTGTGTTCATGATTTTATAATCATTTCAAGCATTGTAGGCAGCTCTTTACAATTATGAAGGGTAGCGCCACTCTCAAAATATAAGCAACTCAGTGATATTTCTGAGCGCACTTGTATCATCGTGGAACTATTTTGAGCACTCAAGCATGAAGTAATTGGCGGAACTATAGAACTATGCACAGTGCTAGCTAATTTATTTACGCCACTCGCAAAATTTAAGCAACTCAGTGAAATTTCTGAGCGCAAACATACTTTTGGAACTTTTTTGAGCACCCACAAATGAAGCAATGGGGAGCACTATAAAATTATGCACAGTACTAACTAATTTATTTGCCTGTCTATTTATTTACTAATTTACTTCAACATATTTTGTACGCTAAAACTTCTAAAATTGATTTGCAATAACAAATTTCTGTTAACAAATTTCATTAGAAACTTTTCATGATACCCACGACTATATAAAATTAATTCGTTGTGAATATCCTAGACACATTTTTCGACAATGTCGTCTTCTATTGAAGTACATAGTTGAAGCAAGCGGCGACGGTGGCTGAGCGCATTGACAGCATTTGCACGTTTTAAGAAAAGAAATGGATACTCCCTAAGCGACTGTGCTACTTTTCTACTTTATAGATATGTAAGCAGATACTTGTGCATAGCATTTCGCTATATAAAGTATACAGTACACCCACTCAGCCATGAAATAATAAGTTACGGAAGCATAAAAGATATTTTTTCCTACTCTCATTCATTTTTTTTGTGTTATATGAAAAGTCGAAATCTTTGTTGTTGCTGTTATATCCTGCTACACATTTAATGTAATTTTTAAAGCTTCAAAATTGTTCGCATGCTGAATGCTGGTAGTCTGTTTATAAGGTAGTAGTAGTAGTCAGTCGTCTGTCTAAGATGACTGACTGAAAGGCAAAGCCAAAATTTATAAAGAAAAGTTATGTTCAACTACTTTTCTTTTTTTTATGATAAAATTTTTTTTTTTTTTTACTACTTTTCGCAAAGCTTTGTTGCAATGAAAAATTGTTGCAAACTGAGTTATATAATAAACAACATTGTGAAACAAAGCAAGACAAGTAGTCTACGTATTTAAGTAGACGTCGTCCTCGTCGTCGTCTATGTTGAAAAGCTTGAAAAAGTCTGAGTCCTGTAAAGAACAAAAATAAAAAATAAAAATAAATGAAATAGAAAACCAACTCGTATATGCTTTGTTCAATGTTTCATTCATTTGTGCTTTCTTTTGATGCTGCTGCTGCTGCTGTTGCTGGTGATTATTTTTAACAGAGCAGCTAACTAATTAAGTATGGAGTACCTAGGCACCTGCGCTGCTGCTTCTTATTTTCAGTAGCTACTCGTTTTACTGCTCATTTCGCTAAAGAGGTAAAAGCTTTTGTTGCTTGAGGCAGGCAAGACAGAAGTTTGCTGCAGCAAACTCGTAAATGTTGCAACAAAGTTACAATAAATAGTAAAAGGCGTAAAAAACGTGCGCAAGTGAGTGAATGAGTGAGTGAGGTTTGCATTGGACGGAAGGACACACGTACAGCCAGCCAGCCAGCCCGAAGGAAGGAAGTGAAACACACAATAACAAGGTTTGTCGTAGTTATGTCGTTTATAATAAAACTCACTCGCTCGCTTGCTGACTTGACTTACTCATTTGGAGTATTACTTTGCTGCTGCTGCTGCCGCTGCTACTTACTTTTATTTCTATGCAGCAGAAACAACAGCAGCATCCAAAATGGCAGCGCGGCATACAACAATTGTACAGAACTTTTCTTTCAAATGTAATGAGTGTACGCGCACTTAAAGCAGCTGTGCCAACTCAGCTCCAATGCCACAGAAGCGCTGCCAACTGCAATCACTTGCAAAATGCTGCCTTGAATGCCTGAATGCTTGCATGAGTAGCAAGCAAGCAGCAGGCAAGCCGGGCCTGCAGTTTATGCAACCTTTACTCAAACACAAAACTGAAACTGTCCACAATTGTTACACCCACAGCGTAGTAGCTTTGTAGCTTAACATGAAATACAGTGTGTCACGAGATTGAGAAAATTTAGTGATTGATTCAGATAAAGCCAAAGAAGCTATTAAAATTAAGGCATGACACTGTCGAAGACATATCACTGATGTAGTCTATTAGAAATTTTTTTTTGCAATTAGCATTATCATTGAGGCAGCCGATCAGTCAGCAGTCATCGAGTAAGTCGTGGTACAAGCTAAAATCAATGACATGTCGCTAAGCGCGTCAAGTATCGAAAACTTGGCTGTAGCCGGCTCTACAGGATCATAGTACGCCAAAGTTGCAGGCCGTAAGTCATCCTTTCGTAGTTCACCATGTAAATCATGCAAGCTGGAGCTCTTTTCTCCATTTTATTCGCTGAACTATATCAATCTCTTCAAACAGATCATACAGTTTTAATATGTCTAAAAATCTTGCGAAGATGAATTCCTTAATATCTCATTCAATCAGAGGCACTGGGCCTATTAGCTTGTTATAGATATTAATTTTAGTCGTACGAGAGAGAGATCTACTTCTAATTTTCTTGCTGAGCCAAAAGTAGCATCTATTAGCAAGCATTCTGGCTGGTTATTTCAGTTCCAAGACCAGTAGATACCAATACTTTGTCTTATTCTCATTCACCATTAAACCCATGCATCGAGACAACTTTTCTATCTCTCAGAGCGCTGTCCTTCTATGCAGATGATGTAAATCTTAGTATCACTTGCGTGTCTGACATATTCGTTGGGTGTACTCCATCAACAGTTTCTAAAAATCATCCTTGGTATCAGAGCTCACGGAGAGCATCCTTCTTATAGTCTTTGTCGTCATTTTGTATAGTAAAATTGAGGTCCTAATTCTTCAGAAACCCTTTTTATATGTACCAAAATATCATCAGCTTAAATGTAGTAAAAGTTTCGTCAAAATCGGTTCAGCCGTTTCGAACATTATTCAGAACAATTAAAAAATTTTTTTGGTATCAAGTTCTCATAGGGAAAAAAGGGCAGAAGAAGGCGTTCCCCATTCTGACAATGAGTTTTTGTATGAACTCGAATTCGTATCCTTATCATTTATCCTTATCAAATATTCCAGTTCGGTCCACATCGAACTTTTAAAAGTGTCAGCCCCCATACAAATCTCTCCAACCATTCTGAGTTTTTGTATGAAAAATGTTTTATTTTTTAAATTTTAAGTAAATTAACCAAAAGTTAGCATACTTTTCGCTAACACTGTTGCCAAAGCAAACAATGCAAGCGCCAAGCAGTCTACGAATTGGACTTGAAGTTGTCACTGCTGCTTGAAACGAAACGAAATGAATCGAAGCGGACATGAGCGCGGACGCTATACAACACTGTGGCGCGGGTGGACTTTTGTAGATTTTTGTGCTGCATGCTGCGGTTCCCTATATTCGCTGACATTGTACTCGCAGCCAACGTACTTAGTTATATAAGTATGTGTGTGTGTGTTTGTGTAAGTGGCTGTGGCATATAACTACATTTAGCATTATATCAACATCTGTTCGAAAAAGTCATCAAAAGTACTAAAAAGCAAAACAAAGTTGCTCCTCTGCAAAAGTCTTCGACTTCGACAGCCATGCAACATCATCATCCCATCATCTTCAACATTGTTGTCGTTCGTTGCTGCTTTTGATGCTTTTCTGAATGCAGCAATTGCAATTGGAAAAGTCGTCGTCGTCGTCGTCGTCTCTACTACAACAAGCAGGAAATCTGCTACTGGGTGCTGTAGCGCATTTTCTTCTTATTTGTTTGCATTTTACTATGAGTATTTTCTTATTTGTTTGATTTTATTTCAATTTCTTTGCTTTTCTTACATTTATTTTTACTATTTTTATGCTTTCGTTTCGTTTCGTTTCGAGTGTGTTTAGATACGTAATGAGGAAGGAAATTGTGTATGCAGTAAAAATTGTAACTGCAACTTTTAGTCGAGTCGACTTGAGTTGTCTACGTCGATGTCGTCGTCATCATCGACATCATCGTCATCATCAATGTACCATAGTCCTCGTTGACATTTTTACCCAGCTTGCAGTTTTTCTATTATTTTATAGAAATTGGAAGAAAAGGAAAACACTTCTTCTATACACAACACTTATAGCGCTTACACAAGGGTATACTCAATTTGTTAATTAATTTGTAACAATATGCAGGTGTCTTAGTTTTAAGTCACCTTTTATATAAAAGGGAAAAAATTTAATTAGAAAAATAATTTAAAGTTTTATATTAAACTATATAAAATAAATTTAATCAGCGAGCTGTTGTTATAGAATTATATATGAAATTAGCCGGCTCGAAGTTCTTTTAATTTTTGTTGTAATTTTTTAATTTGAAAGCACAATGACAGATATATGTAGGGATTGTCTATGGGAAATGGCTAGGGAGACAGTTTTTTTGTACTTTCGTTCATATTTCTATTTGTAAATATGACTTCGAGCCGGCTAATCTTAAATTTTCTTAATTTAAAAGAATTTAATTCAAAGCATATTAAATTCAAAAAGTCAGCTTTAATTATCCGGCTCGATGTAATCTTTAGCATATATGTTGTTAAAATATAAACAATAGTTGCTATCATTGTTTGAACATAAGAAATATATATGCAGACAGTTTCTATTGGATTATTTTATATTGAAAGATATATACTGATATATTTAACTGTAAAGAATACCTAGAGCCGGATAACTTCAAATTAGATAGAAAGCATAGCTTATATTTTCTTGTTTCTATCTGCTTCTGAATATATTCTAGCATATAACTTCAGCTTTAAGAAAGAATAGTAGGTAGGATGAGAAGTAACCTCCTTGGGAATGAAAAAATTGTTTTTACATTTTGTTTTATTTTATTTTATTAGATCGATACATTGATTCCAGAGATTTTCCAACTTTTTGATCCCGTCCGAAAAGTAATTTTTCGGAAGGTCAACCAAATACATCTCCGCGGCGTCAATGATCTACTCGTGCGAGCTCAATTTTTTAATGATGAGCCATCTTTTGAGCTTTGGGAAGAGATAATAGTCCGAACGAGCCAAATCGGGTGAATAAGGTGGATGAGGAAGCAATTGAAGCCCTAAATCGTTGATCTTAGCCATGGTTGTGATGTTCTTGGATGCCGATGCTTTGTCTTGCAAAAACAAAAAAAATTTTTCACATCATGCGAGTCCGTGTGGACGGCTTTTCTTTTTTTTTTCGAGATAGTCCACGAAGAGTTTGCCATGATAGTCCCAGAAAGCAGTCGACATGACCTTTCCCACCCATTGAGATTCACTCGGTCGCTTCGAAGCACTCGTGCCAGCTTCAGTCCATTGACGGGCACCCAAAATGTTCCCTGGCGTGTAATAGTGGATAGACGTCTCATCAACAGTTACCAATAGACGGGAAAAGTCCACCCGATTCCGCAACAGGATGGTCAAACACACATTCGAAGTGCCATCGCCTTCGTATTCGCAACCTGGCGGTCGGGGAGTTTCACCCAACCTAGTATTGGAATCTAGCTGTAAGTTTAATTCTAAGTGATTCATTCATTCTCTACGCTTCATAGGCAAAAATCAATGCTTATCGCCACTTTGTCTCTCAAATATCATCATCTTGAATTGCGTTTCACTTTATTTGATCTTACACCTCGCTAAAGAAGTTTCACTTAAACAATTTTGTGTGTCCTTAGAAAAATCGGACTAATTCCCTCTCTCAAATATTATCAACTTGAATTCCGTTTCACTTTATTTGATCTTACATCTCGCTAAAGAAGTTTCACTTAAAAAATGTTGTATCTCTATCATGATTCCTTAGATAGATCGGACTACTTATTGCCTCTACGTCTCTTAAACATCATCATCTTGAATTCCGCTTCACTTTATTTGAACTTACACCTCGCTAAAGAAGTTTCACTTAAACAATTTTGTGTGTCCTTAGAAAAATCGGACTACTTATTCCCTCTCTCAAATATTATCAACTTGAATTCCGTTTCACTTTATTTGAACTTACACCTTGCTAAAGAAGTTTCACTTAAAAAATGTTGTGTGTCTTCCAAGATTCCTTAGAAAATCGGACTTCTTGTACTCTCTACGTCTCTCAAAGAACATCATCTTGAAAAAATACAAAGCTCTCCATATCTTTGAACCATAGCTTCAGCTGCCTATCGTATATTGCTGTAAACTATAAATCTATTCATTCAAACACATTTTAAAGTATTTTGTGTTATCGTCTGATCGTTGTCTCCTCTGCACATCTAACTGAAGTTCTACATCGCATGTGCACGTCTATCACAACAAGTCATGAAAGTGAGTGCGTCATAGAGATAAGATGCGTATTCGCGTGCTCACTTATGCAAACTGTTCAATGATTTCTTTGTCTTTTTTCTCTTTTTCTCCCCATTTCTCTTACGACTCAAAGCAGTAGAAAATCTAGCATTCCAATAACAACATATTTTGATTTGCTCAAAAGTGATAGAGGAGTCGATATAGCAATGTCCGTCTGTCCCTCCGTACGTCCGTATGAACGAAATAATCTCGGAAACGTTAATAGCTAGTGACTTCTTTCTTTTTACATTCGACTAGGACTTCTCTGGAATTTTACAAGTTTATTTTAAAATTTTTAACCTTTTCTTGTTTTTTTTTTTTAGGATTTAGGTCAGTTTTTTAATGTTGCGTTACTTTGACTAGAAATGCTTTCGCTTGGATTTTGTATGAACAATGTCGTCAAACTGTTACAATTTTCACTTTTATATTGCTTGTGTGATGTAAATTTCTGGAAAGGTTTATAAGACTACATGATACACCGAATCATGCCACAATGAATCAAGTTATTCTCAGCTACCAGCTATTAAAAAACTGTGAATCCTTGCCATATGTCAATTGGTATCTAAAAAATGTGAGAGAGAAGAGCGCAATGCAAATGCTTTTTGGCAATGCTATTTTCTGTTGCTTTTTTCTCTTACATTTCACACCAACCCCCCACCCATATGACCTTTTTTTTATTATCCTATACGCTGTTTGATTTTTAGTAATGCTATTTGCTGCTGCTTTTTCCACTTACCTTTTTTCTCTCTTATAACTTTTTCGCTTACGACTTAAAGCAAAGTTAATATAGTTTGACTAATGTTGTTGTTATTTTTTGTATGTATTATATTTCAGTATATAACTTTTAATACTTACTAAAGCTGCTTTCTAATACTCATTAGTATGATATTTCTTTGTGCATTTAAAAGCTTTTAACTGAAACAAATACTCCTCTATTAGTAGGGTATTAAAGCTTCAGTTGCACTTAAGTCTACCATTCTGTATTTTTTTTTCAACATGCAGAGATATTTTGGTGCTTCTGCATTGTTTTTATTGTATTAGTGCTTGTCTGAGTGGGAATTTACTATTTGTCTCTATATATGCTATGTGTATAGTTTTTAGCTGCTTGTTGCGACTACACTATTTGCGCACTTTATTTGCTGTAGTAGTACTACATACTGATGACTACATATATATATAAGTTGCCTACACAATCCTGTCTGATCCACAAGTAATGAGGACTCAACAGCAGCAGCAGCAGGCAGTACCAGTAGAAGTAGCGAAATTCCATATGTAGACACTAGTTTGTATATCTGTTTATATTAACAGTGCAAATAGTTTTCAATTGAAATATTTATATTTTATATAGAAAATGATAATATTTACGCATTGAACAGCAGAGTATATAAATATGTGCATTTTTCAGCTGTTGGCATAAGCTAACTTTATGCATTGTTTAAATATATTTTATTTTTTTGTTGCTGTTTGCTATTTCTGTCATTGACACAATACGAGTTAGAAATTGCAATCAATTTATGCTTTAAGCGAATACTTTAACAAGATGCCAGCTACACATATAAATTAATTAAAACTAAACTTAATTTAAATGCCACAAAAATTCTTTATAGCATATTTTCACATATATACATATATAATAATTCAGTATCTCTTAATTTGACTTATTGAGCCATAAAAATGTCGGATAGTATATGCAGAAAAAAAAAATATTATTATTTTATTCAATTATCTGTGATACAGCTAAGCTAGAGCGACATAGACATACACATTCATTTGCACTTGTTGGCCTACAGATAGGCACCCCCTATTATGCATTTATCATAAGAATATACTATGTACATAATATATTAAATTGCTAACATTGAATGATATTTTAATTTGCATCTTTTTCCCTTTTGAATAAAACATTAAAATGTTCAACATTTGTGTCTGCCTCTTCTTATCTTTATTTATTCAAAAGATAATTTTATATGTGAGTTGAGAGAGAAATATGAATGTGTTCCGCAGTCGAAGCATAAAATTACTATGTCGAATATTGTTTGAGCAAATAAAAAGTAAATCACACATACATATGACAAAAAAAAATTGGAATAAAATGCTGCTATTACACAGACACATAGTTACATTTCAAGTAAAAGCGGAAACGACGCTGTCATTGTATATGTATATAGTCTGCATACACTTCATTTACATTTATACGATCTATCTAGCAGCATGAATTCGACTTCCGAGTATCCTGTGTATCTACAATAATATATAAATGTATCTGCAACTGACTATGAGTATATTTGGCTCTGTTTTATCATTTTTCAACTTTGATAATCTTTATTACACAAAAATATTTTAATTTAATAAAAAGGATTGCCGAAAAATGATTATTTGCTAAGTTAGCTGGGTTTGTGCTGTGCATATATTTATTTAATTTATAGACATATCGTCCTGCAAATAGAAAAAACAAACTTCCTATCTGTGTATAGTATCTGTCTTGTGTATTGTGTAGCTTTTTGTATCTGCTGCCAAAAAGTTATGATAAACAACATCCAACTTTCATTTTTCTTATTGTTCTTCTTTACTTCTTTGTTTGTTTGTTTGCTTGTTTTATTTATAGCTAATCATTTTGTATCTTAAATTGAAATTGCATATACAGAGCGTGAAATTTAGCAATGCGTGTAATTCTATTTGCTGTCTTTATGTATAGTAGGTAGGTAGCTACGTAGAAATATATATTGGAGGCAAAGTTTTGGAAAACAATAAGATCTATAAGGTGAGCAGGCGTATACCATTTTCTTTTAATTACAAACCAAAGTTGAATTTATTCCAAATAGGAAATTCAAACAACTTTTATCCAGTTTCGATTTTTACCAAACTTAACAAGATTACGTTACGTCTCGATCGTTTCTCGTCCCACTACCTCAAATGGATGCAAAGATATGTTGAGTTTTTTGTATCGCTTGTATGGGGGGAGGGGTATAGCCCCCTCCGATTTTGAGCAAACTTCACTCGCACACTCTACTGAAATACCCGAATTTCGGCCGATGTGTGAGAGCTCGCATTATCGTGATGAAGTTCATCGAACACTTCAGGCAAACAAATGATTGTAGACCATTCAGAATTGAAAGTCCTTTTTGCCACTAGCGGAAAGGTCGCAACATGTCCGAAATTGGAGAAGAAACATGCAATTTTGCTCGTCATAAAAAACCCAGACAGTCGACTGGGTCCGCAAATTTTTAAGAGAAACAGTTGACAATGTATGTGTGGAGCTGTTATGGTGTAGAAATAAGAGAATGTTTGTAAGATGAAGGAAGGGGTGATGTTTTATTGTGTTCCATGAGGGAAATGAAACGGGTGACACATTTTAAGCCTTTTAGTAATCGAGCTGTTATCAAGTAGATTGATGGCAAGATTGTTAGTGTGCCTGTAGAGTCAAAGTAGGTAGAAGTTGCTTAGTCTAATAACTTCTTGGTGAAACTAGAGCACCACGTTTTCTGTTGATATAGCACAAGTGCGTGTTGGAGACAATTCTAAGAACCTTGTTTATTGGAATAACAGAGCAGTTGCTCCTGCTGACTATGTCCCACATTGGAATTCCGTAGATCCATATAGGTTTTATTAACGCTTTTAATACTAGAAGGTTTCTACTCAGCCTGAGAGTTGTCTCTCGACCGTTCAGCTATAAATGCTTTTTAGCCTTTCTTTGAGTTGAGTCAATTTGGTGAGCAGTTGATAATGCCATGTTCTACTGTTATGCAGTACCATGTCCAGATACGTGTCTGTAGAGCTGCTTGGAATGGCTGTTTCGTCAAGATAAACTTGGAGACCGTCTTCTGTTTCTTAGCTTGTGCTGCAGATTGATATGCCACACACTTCCGAAGTTGGCCGAACAATACATTTTCACCATAAAAGCCTAAAGTATCCTCTCGAGTAGACTATGAAATTGTTCAGGCGTGCCATGGCATTTTCTGATGCCAATCTGATGATTAGGGATCGAACTAGCCGCTACCAGTACTGGTCGGAAGCTACGCAAGAATAGTTTTTGGACTACTTTGGAGAGTAAATAAACTTATGCGGCTATATGAGGCAGCATTGATTGCAGGCTTCCTAGGCTTGTCAATGAGAAATTTCGGCACATTACCTCTGTCTCGAGTTATAGCTCTTTCTGCATTTGATCGACATCAAGTATAGAAAGTAACAAGTATATGCCGTATATGATTTTTTCCACAAGAGAAGTTCCTTCAATGAGAAAGTTGATGGATGAAAGGTAATAATACCTGCTTCGATCACATTCAACCATCTGCGAAATCTACAACAAATTTGGAACATTGGCCCGAAATTGTTTAAGGTTTTATTCCATTTTTTGGCCGGGATGAATTGTTTGAATAGTTTGTAACAGGTTTCTTTAAATATTTATTGCGTTTTTTAAATTCTAAACACTAAAAACTTTTGTGCTACTAATAAAAATTAATATGCAAACACTTCAGTTCCAAACAAAATACATAATAAACAAAAACTCTAAAAATAATACAATACACGCTCCTCGTCGTATAGAAATATAGCAGAAAAACGCCATAAACGATTTGACTTTAGCAACTGATTTTGGCAGCCAACTTGGCGACAATATTCCCAACGAAATTTATTTTATGCTGTGAGTTTTTTGTATATTCGTATTTTGCTGTTGGCATTATTTGTTGGATTTGTTTGTGTAACTGATAAATTGAAGCTGATATAGAATAGGAAAAAAAGCGTGCATATGAATTTTAGAGTACAAAAAACTGGCAAAAAATATATATATATGTATCTACACAATTGTATATAAAGAATGCTCGCTCTCTCTCTCTCAAATAACATCACAAACAGCAGCTAGCAGCAAATAAATAATGTGGTTAAAAATGTTTTGCCTAGTGCTGCATAGCAGCTATGTATGTACGCTGTAAAGTCTGACTTTGAATAATGTTTGTATTGTCTGTTTCAAGACACACGTAAAATAAATCGAGAAATTATAGAACTGTGACTTGGAATGGCAACAAAATTGATTGTTTAGCAAATTCCATGCAGCAAAGAGTTTGCAGTCACAGCAGAAAATATATGCAAAAAAAAAAAAGGAAAAGGTCTTCGAAAAGCATCTTATAGATACTTTAGCTACAGTGAAAATGAAGCACACATGTTACATCCTGACTCAACAAATGGCAGCTGTCGTCTCGTGTCAACGTTGAAAATGCGTAAAAATAAGCAGAAAATCTTGAAAAAGAAAAAATGGAAAATATTACTAAATCATAAAAAAAAACGACAACGACGACAGCAAAAACGCCTACTAAATGTGTTGGTGACCCCGACCACAAGCACAACACTGTGCATATGGAGTGAGGCTCATAAAGTTATTGGCATTTTTTTTCTTTCTTTTTTTTTTTTTTGAACGCGCGCGCGCGCCTATAAAATCTTTATTATAACAAAATCAACAACAATTTCGAAAACATTAAAATCAGCACTTTTATATGAGGTTTATTTTTTTTTTTGCTTACTTTTCTGCCTGATTTGAGTGCTTTAAGCTCCAACATCGCTTCTTCTTCTTCTTGTTGTTGTTGTTGTTATTACAACATAAAATTCTTAAAATTTTGACTGGGATTTCTTGGCGCAGCTTAAGTATTTCTCAATAGTATAATATGAAATGCAATAAATTGCAGACGTAGAGTGAATTTTTCACATAAATTTTATAAAAATGTTGATAGAATATACTGAAGAAGTGGTGTATAGCAAGCAGGCAGTATGCTATATACATATATTTTGTCACAGATATAGCACACATACAGCGGAACTTGTAAAATATTGAGAAAATATAAGAAAAATATATAAAAATAATATTTGCTTGTGTGCCTGGGTTATATGAAAAGTTATTTGAGCTTAAATATTTTTATTTTTATTTAAAAATGTTTATTTATAAATTTTCTTATAAAATATAATTCATAATTAAGCATTGTGCCCCTATACTCATTTGTGCTACACTGTAGTGCAACGATTTGGGAAGTATACACGTAACATTTGTTTCAAACTCAAGCATTCCATGCTGTAACTTCAATTAAATTGTGATTCGTTTCATTTAAAAAATAAATAAAATTAATTAATTGAAATTATTTATGTTTCAATTAAACAAATATTTAAACTAAAGGCAGGTTCACGCACTCCCAAAATTTATTAAAAATTTTTGGAGATTTAGCCGCAATTTCTATTTAGCTGGCAATAATTAATATTTTTCTTGAGTTTACTCTCATTTATAGTTAAAATTTGTAGACATTTGAAACTATATTCCATACAATTTGACCAGATGCACGTCTGAACAGAACTTTACTTAATTTAAATAGCATTACTTATATAAAACTTTTATATATCTTTTCAGGTAGGCATTGCCATACACATTTGGTTCTTTAATATGCATTAAACTGAGTAAGTGAAAGTTTGAAATTAATAATTCACCCTAAGCTTCCCCATTTTTTAGATAGAAGAAGATGCCAAATTAGTTGAGTCGATATAGATATGTCCGTCTGTCTGGTTGACTGTATGAACAAAGAGATTTTGGTGACTATAAGAGTTATAGCCTTCAAGTTTAGGTATTTAGATTCTCCTATGCATTCTTTAGAACACTTGTGTTCAATATAAGTGCCTACCCCCAATATAGAGGGGGAATTGCGCTAAACAGTGAAACCTACCTCATTTATTTGAGATTGTGTATTAAAAAATGTTTATTGTTGTTGCTATATATTCAGCTAGAAACATCAAATTTCATTTATTTACATTAAACTCTATAAAATTTATGATTTAGGTTTAGTTGGGACCACTAGAATGGGTCGTGCCCAAACAAAACTGTCCTCATTTATGAGTTATTGTAAGAAAAACAATTTGTTGTTTTGGTTAATTCTACCAGAAATGCATAATTTGGTGTCAAGACTAATAAAATAGTTCATTAAGCTCTAAATCTAATCACTTAAAGGGGTCCTCCACATACAAAAGTCGCGTCGATATGGACATGTCCGTCTGTCCGGCTATTTGTATGAATATGGAGAACTTGGAGAGTATAAAAGATGATCCTTCAAATTAGCATATTTTAATTTTCTTATTCATTCTACAGATAACTTGTATTCAATGAACTTATCCACCCCCCTTCCTAAGGGATGGACAGCACCTTCCATGGAAAGCTACTCCACATTCTGAATGTTTGAGAGAAAAAAATTTATTGACGTTGTTAATATGGCTAGAAACACCAAATTTGGTTTAAGTTACGTTAATCCGTATCAAATATTCTATTAAGGTTCAGCTCGGAACACTATAAGGGTTAGCCCCCATTCAAATCTGTTCTACCATTTTGAGTTTTTGTATGAAAAAATGTTCATTGGTGTTGTTTAATTAATGATTTGTAAAAATATATTCCATTTAGGCCAAGATCGTATCACTAGAATAATATATATACCATATATGCCAAGACACTAGATGGGATAGTCCTCATACAAGTCGTTAGGAATATGGTATCTCGATGTCAAGCATACTCTGCTATAGCATTCTTTCTTGTTGCAATTACTGCTTATAGTTGCAGGTGCTACATTTATTTTATATAAAAAGTTGGCAGTTAAACAATTTTGCACTACACTTCAATTGAGTTGTGGGCTAAAAGTGTGAATGGCAAAAATATTTGAAAATTGGGAACCACTGCCAGCAGCTGCATAGCATTGCCAACAACAAAATTAATAGTTTAAATTTTAACAAGACAGAAATAACTAATCTTTATTACAGATTTAAGAATTAATTTTAACGCTTGTTTAATTTTAACCATGCATTGAGAAAACGCGCTTAAAGCTTTGAGTTCTTTTTTCTTTGACACTTTATGTACGTCTCACATAAAGTCTTCTAAACTGACCCACGTTTAGAATTGTCTAAGTGAAGAATCTAAAGTAAAAGAATTTGTACTATTTGCGCGCATAAGCTGTCTCTTTTCAACACATATAGTTTATCCTTTTTATTTTTTGCAACATATTTTTTTTTTTTTTTGCAAAGCATCTTCAATATTTATGCATTATGGATATTAGTTTGAACCACAGGAAAAATACCATTAAAAGCAAAGTGAAGCATTTGAATGAGTAAAAGAGAAGCTCAGCATAAGCAGCAGCAGCAGCATTCGAAGCATTCGAAAGCAATCATTTATGCTGCATAGAATGAGACAGCAACAATATGTTGAAACTGACAGCAGCCAATGTGAAAGTACAAAAAAAAATAAAAAAATAAAGAAAACCAAGAAAAAAACAGCTAAGAAACGCAAAAGAAAATCAATTTACTTGAATTTTTCTTAAGGACGTTTGGATGAGTATAGTCCTAAGTAAGACGGAAGTCAGCAGCAGCAGCTTCAAAGACATTCACGACAATGTTGACTTGTATATTTGACAAAGAGCAAAGGCGCTCTACAGTGCAGTGCTATATGCGAGGGTGTATAGCCGAGCGATCGGCCGACCCGTTTCATGAATGATTCGTATTGGTTTGGTTTGGTTTGGTTGAGCTGGAGCGCAGCTGCTGCTGCCATTTTCTCGAAATAAATATGCTTAGATTGCTGTGTGACAACGTGCGGCATGGAATGGATTAAGGCTATATGCGATGTTCAAGCATCTTCACTTCACTTCAGTTCACAACTCCGAAAGCGTGCAGTATATATCTACAGCATTTGCTTTATGCGTTTCAATTGAATGACTGACTGAATGCGCTGATTTGGATTATTTGACGTGCGTTCTGCGTTTATCCATTCAATCGTTCGTCATCATTTCAATTCATATACAACAGCAACGCAATTTCAAAAAAAAAAAATATAAAAAAGGAGAAAATATTTCTAGATATATATTCTGTTCAACCTTTTGCACTCAGCTCTTAGTCATAGCTCCATGCAGTGTTCTTACTGCCAGAGTCGCGTACTCGTTCATTCATTCATGCATTCATTCATGCTGCTGCTGCTGTTGCTCTGCTGCTTCCGTTCATATTTTTACTTGAAAGTTGGAGTAAGAAGTATCTGACGTAGTTGGAGCAAATGCTTCCGATTTGCGCTGCATAAATATTCATTAATTTCGAATTTTTTTTTACTCCATTTTTTCTGCTACGCTTTTTTCCGCATTTTATGTTGACAATTTTCCTTTTTAATACACTACGCATACATATAGTGTGAAGTGGGTATATTGAATTTGTTGGATAGTTTGCTTAGGAGTGTACAGAATAATTATAGAGGTGCATTATAGAAGGACAGTTTATGGTGCACTCTATTTGTTTTGCAGTTATGTCTAACAAATCTTAATCAAAATAAAGCACCTTCCATTACTTGCAGCTCTTGTGTAGCGTATTAAAGCTTCGCTTTTGCCAAAGTAAACGGTTTTTCCTTTTTCATTTCTCCATTTTTTCTCGTTTTTATTTGATTTAATTTAATTTTTTTTTCTTAATGCTTTCAATTCAAATAATTTTCTTCAATAACCATTTAATTAAAGAGTTAAAAACTTTTCTTTTTTGCTTTTTATTTGCAGCGCAGACTTTTTGTTTTTATTTTTTATTAGTTGTTAGGTGTATTGGGAGCAATTTTTTGCCATCCATTTTGTTTTTTTTTTTCTTTTTCCTTTTCTAGTTATAAAATAAAATGTGCGCAAATTAAGCATGACAGACTGTAGAGTGGCGGCTAACGAAGCTTTGTATTTGGAAAACCCTTTGCTGATTTTGTTTGTTTTCTAGATTGCTTGATTGTATATGTGATGTGATTGTATGTGCAGGGTATTTTGTGAAATTCGATTAAAAATTTAGTTGCTCAGGCAATTTCAACTAAAATTTATTTAAATAAGAACTGTAAGCGTTGAAGCATTGTGTTTGAAGGGTGCTTCAAAAAAATAAACTGTATTGCGGTAAATAATTTTGTAATTCTTTAATATAGCTGATCAAGCTGGATGGTGCGTTTATAGTATAATTGCAATAATTTCTTAAAGCAATGCCTCATTAACATTTGCACATTTTTCTTACATCTAATTTTCTTTGCTTTACATAAATTAATATCTTTCCTTTCAACAAGTATCTTTAAGCATTGATGTTTATAATTACATATGACTCAACCTCATTAACATTTGCATTGCATTCGCAAGTTTTTTTTTACTTTTACTTATTTCGTTTACTATATTGTCTCTTTCCTTTCTTCTTACCAAGACACTTAAAGTTAGTACAAATTAAAAAGCAATCTTCGTAGACCACCCTATATGACCAACAATAAAGAAACAAAGCCGGAGCAACACAGTTTAATAAATGCGACGCGCCATCGTTAATTTTTATAACATCAAATTTTTTATTATTTTTATGACTTTAAAAGCTATTCTCGAACTTTTAGTTCTTTCGTTTGACATTTTCATACGAAAAATACACAAAAGACAGCAGAATAACCCAAACTAAAAGAACAATTCAATGTTAAAAAGGTTATAAAATGCTATTTCAAACGCTTGATGTGCATAAAAATTGGCATATAATGAAGCAAGTATCATAAAAACCTCGAATGATTGGTCTAGAAGTGTGTGGAGTTTTATGTTTTAGCTATTAAAATATGTTATTTATGCATTTACACCTACAAAAAATAGTTAAATATGTAAATCAGATTTTATATGCGCAAATAAAATTAAATACGGAATTATCTAAATAAAGCCTAAAAAGAGGAAAAACAACAGCAACAACAATGAACAAATGTATGAATAAGCCATACCAATTAATAAGCCTTAAACAAATAAATAGCTAAACATTAAATTAAATTCCGCACACAATTAAAGCGTATACCAGGCGTATACTATATGCAGGACTTTCTATAGATATATATACATATATATATATATATTCTAAATTGAGTGTTCGTTGCGCATTTGAAAATTGAGTGCAGAGATACAGCAGCATGCTAGGTAGTTCGCTATTCTGTAAGGATTTATTGGCGCAATAAGATAAATGCTAGACGACAGGCGTATAGTGTGATAGGCGAAAAATGGAGAGAGAGAAAGTTGGGCTGCCTGTCAGGCAAAAGGACTTTTGAAAATGTAAGCATTTTACTTGATTTTATTTAAAAAAAAAAATAAAGTAAAGTATTGTTGTAAAATTAACCGGTTTTGTTAAGATATTTTATATTGGACAGAACATATTTTGAGTGCTTTTTTTTTGTGGAAAAAGATATTTTAGAGAAATAATATACATATGCAACAGATTTAATAGTTAAAGCACGTCGGACAAAGTTAAGAGTTACAATTATAAAAAGATGAAGAATCAACAGATAAAGGCAATGCTGAAGTAGACACAACAGATGCCATTGGAACAGAGAATACAATAGACACAGTAAAGAAAGACATAACAGACATAGATTTAAGTGATAACATCAGAAGAGAGAAGGATATAGCAGACTTAGATGCAAAAGAACAAGACGTAGATTCAATAGAACAACATCCATACATACATCCATGCATACATACATCCATACATCCACACATCCGTACATCCATCCATACATCCATCCGTACATCCATCCGTACATCCATCAATACATCCATACTTCCATACATCCATCCATACATACATTCATCCATACATCCATCCATACATCCATCCGTACATCCATCGGTACATCCATCCATACATACCTCCTATACATATACATCCAAACATCCATACATCCACACATCCACACATCCACACATCCACACATCCATACATCCATCCATACATACATTAATCCATACATCCATCCATACGTCCATTCATACATACATCCATACATACCTCCTATACATATACATCCAAACATCCATACATCCACACATCCACACATCCATACATCCATCCATACATATATTAATCCATACATCCATCCATACGTCCATTCATACATACATCCATACATACATCCATACATACATCCATACATACATCCATACATCCATACATCCATCCGTACATCTATCCGTACATCGATCCATACATCCATCAATACACAAAACATCTAAAAATCTATCCATACATCCATCCATACATTCATCCGTACATCCATCCATACATCCATCCGTTCATCCATCAATACATCCATCCATACATCCATCCATACATACATCCATACATAAATACATCCATATATCCATACATCAATACATCCATGCATCCATTCATCCAAACATAAATCCATACATCCATCCAAATATCCATCCATACCTCGATCTGTTATATCTATAACTTAACAGTTGTAGATATAACAGACGTAGATACAATAGAAAAAGACTTAACAGTTGCAGAGATAATAGATGCAGATACAAGACACAACATATAATAACTTAACAGTTGTAGACATAACAGACGTATAAACAATAGATCAAGACTTAACAGTTGCAGAGATAACAGACGCAGATACATTAGAACAAGACACAACAGAGGTGGATATAGCAGGCGAATATAAAATAAATAAAATCAACACAGAATCTGGTAAAGGCACAACAGATGCAAACATAACAGATACAGATACAACAGCTAACAACAAATAAATATATATAGAGAAAGTGACATTGAAGCAAGACACAACATACGTAGATAACACCGCCATAACAGCGCCATGACAGCGACTTAACATAAACATATCGTAGAAGCGAAACCACATGAAAGTCTATATTGTACATGTGCAGAATAAATCCCTATGCGCGGTGCACGGCGTGTGCCAATCGCTGTCCTAGACTGTGCCACAACATATGCATACAGAGGCACAACAACATATGGACTCAACTTGTATAGACTCGACAGAAAGATAGTTAACAGCTATAGAAACAACAGGCAGACAACTCTGTCAGAGCTTTACATCCTGTTACCCGGGTAATAGTTAGGCTGGTAAATTTTTTTCCAGGTTGATAACACTGTCCATAGTTATGACACCAATCTATAGACCCATTTCTCGTCACCAGTAATTTTACGTTCCATAAAGGTATGATCCCAATTGACTCGATTCAGCATGTCTGCAGCTACCTGCTCTCAATACTTTTTCTTAAGGATATTCAGATCTATCGGAACAAGTCTGGTAGCAATGCGTTGCATACTCCATTTTTTGTGCATAACCGTATTTTCGAGTGACATCTTCACATCATGACCGAGCGCTTTCAAGCTGACATGGCTACTTTCCGCAAAGATTTCCTTCACTTATATCGTTGAAGGCCGCCCACAACGACGAGGCATGCCTTTGACGGTCTCCCGACAATTCTTGAATGCTTTATACAACTCGATTGTACGCGTTGCACCTAAAGGCTTTTACATTTTTTTTATGTTTTGGCACACGATATTTCGTTCGCAACACAAAATTAAACACAAATACGTTGATCAATATTTTCACTCATTATAAAAAATCGCCAAGCACTACTGAGATCGGCTGACTTAAACAGCTGTTCGAAACACGCTGATTGACAGATCGCGATATACATTGCCAACAGAATTAAGAACACCTTTATCAATTTTTCATACAAAAAAATTAAAAATGGAGACAGATTTGTATAGGGTTCCGGTACATATAGTGGACCGATCTGGACCTTAATATAATATTTGAATTAACCAAAGGTAACCCAAATTTGATGTTTCTTCCAACTGATTTCTGATGATCGAAAAAGAAGTCTTAGGGTATAAAGTCAGGGATCTAGAGCAAATAAACTATTAATTCACTGTTTTCTGAAAAGTCTTCGCTTTATGTAAATTGTTTGGAACTGTACGATTCCCATTAAGGTATCGAAGCGAAGTAAAATAAGCTTGAATCGAATTAAGTATTAAACAGGGCTTTTGTGGTTTGATCCTGCATCCTAAAACATCTACAAACATTAAGCAAAAAATGTCCATGCTTCATACATAATGTGTACAAACGTGCAGCATTTAATTTTCGTAATAAATATCACTTAAAAAAAAAAAACAACAGTAGTCCCAATAATAAAATAAAGAAAAGTAACTCCAAAGTAAGCGCAAAGTTCTACAAACGATAAAAATTTTACCTGCACACATAACTTAGTTAGTTAGAGTGAGAGAGAACGAGACAGGGAGAGGGAACGAGAAAAACTGAGTGTGTGATAAAACGGAAGTGACTGCCATACTTATTCACAAACACACACACTCACATACTATACGTACAGGCAGCACACCGCAAATTCACGCTGATAAACTTCGAAAAACGAACGAACGAAAGAGAGTGAGTGAGTGAGTGAGTGAGCACACCAGCATGTGAGATAGAGACAAAAACATCATTAGCATTACCAAATAAATCACATCCGTTTTTCAACTGTTCAAGCAAAACAGTGACGAAGCCGCCGTACAGCAGCAGCAGCAGCAGTAGCGGCAACGACAACGTCAAGGACGCGAAGGATGCGCATGGAATGGAATGAAATACTACAAAAAAAAAAGAAATGATAAAAAAGGATAAAAGCTTTGAACACCGGAGTGCAATAAATTTCTCTCGTGACGAGCATAAAACTTTTTGCATTTTGTTTTTATTTATTTTTTTTAAATAGATATACAACGAATAAATGAGCGGGAGAAATAAAAGAAAAATGGACGACAAAAATACAAAAAAAAAACTGAAGTAAAAACCGGCTGAAATGCACACATGTGTGTGTGCATGTGTGTGCAAGTGTATGCAACTTCCGCTTGCAGGATATGGCGCATGTAACTCTATATGTGCGAGCTATGTATATGCATGTGTGCTGCCGACGCCGCCGCTGTTGGTTTTTGCATCACAGTTTGGATTTTGTGGTTTGATCCTGCATCCTTCAACATTGCAACGTACCGTGCTCGACGTTGTCCGTCGTCGGTTCGATGATAAAGTATGCCAACTGTCAGCTTCCTCGTACGTGCATCCGGACAAGCGGCCAAAAACTCTTCTGAGTGCAGCAGACATATAAGCAAACAAACTTACACACACGCACACATACACATACACATATGAAATACAACTTTTGCTCAATAAATTTCATAGAGCCGAGTTGAGCGTGTCAGTGTGCATGTGTGTGTGTGTGTGTGTGTGAGTCAGTGATAGTGTAAGCTATGATTTTGCAGCCGACTGCACTACACTACAACTAATGCAAGTGCATAATATGCAACAAAAACAACAACAATGTCAACTGCTATACCTCAAATACCGCGCGCGCGCGCGCACACTGCTAGACGCTCAAAGGACGAGGACAATAACAAGCACAACAACTAAAATTATAACAACTTTTGTAACAACATGAAACGTTTACATTTTGTGCATGTTGTGCTTATTGCTGCCGCTCCTGACTCTACCATTGTATCCTTATATTCTATGTCTCGCTTATCCTTGTTGTTGTTGTTGCTTGACTTGTGCACTGGTCAGCCATGTCAACCAGGCACAGTTCGTGCGTTTTGTTATATGTTCGCCATATGCATTAAAGGCAATCGTAACCAGGCAGCAGCATTAGTAAACGTGGGAGGCACTAAAATGTTTTGGGCATTAGGAACTGTTTGAAGGAAAAAAATATTTGGTGACCTCGACAAACAAACAAATTTTGTAGGATATAAAATGTACAAATCGTCATTGCTCACGTTGATAACTGTGACTAGTTCCGAAATAGATTTGTGCAAAAAGTTTTTGGTGACCCCGACAAACATTTTTTTATATGAAATCAAAATAAAAAAAAAAGCAAGCTAGGCACTAGCAACTGTTTGAAAAAAATATATATTTGGTGACCCCTACAAACAAACAATTTTTTTAGCAAATAAAATTTACAAATATTCATTACTGACGTTGGTAACCGTGACTGGTTTTGAATTATATTTAAAGAAAAACCCGATATTTGTTTTTTTTTTTTTTTGTATAAGAAATCAAATTCAGAATTCGTCTATTTAGAAATGACGACTCTGCTCGGATCTGGTTTAAAAACCGATTCGAAATAAAAATAAATTTGGTGACCCCGACAAACATATTTTTTATATATAATAAAATTAAGAAATTATGGAAACCGTAACTGGTTCTGAAATAGATTTGAGCAGAAAAGTGTTTGTTCGATTGTATTTGTTGATTGCTTGGCCACACATTCGATCACAATGATGTTTCTGTGAGATGAAGCACTAACATGATGAAGACTCCATGAGTCATTGTTACACAAATGGGGAAGTTAACGATGTATAGCCTCTCACAAACGCTTCATAACCCCGATGTAAACCGCATTATTGATCGTTTGATTACGTAGAATGCGAATTGGCTCGATCTAGCAGGTCTGCAGCTGCTCTAATTCCAATAAATGGAGGGCAATGGAATGGAGTATGTCTCGGTTTGAAGCAAAGTTTTCTTATAAATTTTAACCAATATATTAATTTTGACTACAGATTTGAATACAGAAGCCAAAAACTACATTGAAATCCGTAGTGTCTTGGCGAAAAATTTGATAGGGACATCTTTTGGTACTACACCCTCTGCCAGGACACTTTATTTGTGTCACATATGTATTATAATTTGTAAAATTTTCAAGCTCCAATCATATTTCTCTACATTTTTTTTTGTTTAAAAAATTCCGACTAATTTTCGATTTGTCATTGTTTATGTAGGTTGGACCACACGTGGTGCTTAGCTTGGGCCATCACGTTTGAAACGCTATATCATCATTTTATTGTTTTTACTTTATATTCAAATAAACAAACATAAATAATAATAACAAAACGTTTGAAACGTGGTGGCCCAACCCAAGAAACATGCATGGCTCAACCTACATAATACTGAAAACTGTTTAAAATGCAGCAAAAAAAATAAATATTTAATTGCAAGTTAGAAATATTTATTTTTTCAAAACTCTTAGTGCACCCCACGTTTTAATGTAACACACCAAATGGCTGCCAGTGAAAAAAAAAAATGTATTTGTTATTTCCAGTTGTTAGTTTAGCAAGAGTAACAGCAGCAGCAGCAGCAAGAAGCTAAACAAGCGTAGGGCGCCGCTGTACGTCCGTCCGTCGGTCCGTCTGTCTGTGTTAGAAAGCGCTGACCTATGCCATGTCATGTAAAATTGTGCTGAGCGGAGCAAAACAGCCAACAAACTATGACCGAAAATCTGCAACGGACGTAAATGTCAACACCCTGTCAGAATTGAATATGACTAAAGCAACAACAACCAGGCAGTACAATGCATGCATGGTATGCATGAGGACTTCTTTGTTAAAGGAGTACAACAACTCTTTTTACCTGGTTTAGGACAAACAACATCGTCTGTCGTTTCGTCTCGTCCTGTCTATTTGTACTAGACTCACACGGCTTTGCTGCAGAAAAGTCTTAATCGTATCTGTAAATGTGTTGTTGCCAATTGGTCTTCTGGCTGCTATTACAGCTGTTACGCCGTTGACCATTACTGCTGCTGGTTGCCGGCCTAAAATTCACTTTTTCTTTGCCTAAGAGTCGAGCAAACTTTTTCTTGTACTATTTTCAATTCGATTTGTCTTCTTTTTTTGTTTGTTTGAGTCGACTAGAAATGGGTCATCCGAAATAAGCGCGCATGTCTATGACGACGATGGCAATTCGCATTGAGCTGAGTGCAATTGATTGAATACGTGATGTCCATGCCGAGTAAGGTCGCTAGGCAGCATTTGAAAGTTGGCTACAGCATAAAACGACGTGGCGCATTGCCACAATGATGCAACCTATCTATGCAACGAGTGCAGTAGCAACCAAAGAATGAAAGTGGTTTTAAAACCGAAATTGCTTGAAATGTTTGAACATTTTTAATCAATAACGAGCATCATGCAATGAGCAGCTGCACTGCAAGCCAGCATTGAACGAGATTGGCAACAGCAGCAAATCGAAAAAAATCGTGAAAAAAATTTCAAAATTGGAACAAAAAAAAGTAGAAGAACGGCGCATTTTACTCGCGCGTCTAAAGTCAGTCAGGGCAATCAGCGGCAAAAGCATGAATTGTTAGCAAACAGCAAAACGAGCTACAAAAAAAAAAAAAAAATATTGCTGAAGTATTGCAAAAAAAAAAAGAAAATAGCTAACAAACAAGGACGAACAACAGTACGGACCTACTAACGAAGGAGCAAAACAAAAAAAAAAAAAAATTAGGAAAATTCATAGCATACTTTCCGTATATGTTGCATGACAAAACGAGCTGCAAAAAGTGTTTGCAACCGAATTGAAATTTATAAGCCTGCACAATTACCACACATGACAACAACAACAACAAAATATCAGTCACAATAAATAGAACAACTCTATAGACTTATGCATGTATCGCATACCAAAAATAACTATTGTATGAGGGAGGTTTTAAAAATTCTCGAACTGTAGGCAATGCAGTGAATTATTTGGGTAGACTACAGCCAATAGATAGCAGTAGAAAATAAATTATATGTCAATTGAAAGTAGGAGCCTATATTAGCCTATATTTTTCTCATAGCAACTTATTGTGTAGGCTGCAGCTGAACCTCAACAGAAGCCGTAGTACAAAATATGCCAAAGTAACCGAATCGCTGCGTCTACAGGATCAAGCTCAATTGATTAATTGGAGTACACCGAAAGGTCGGTCATTGTATTGTAACTGTATAGCAAATGTCGGTTGGTCGCTACACAGTTCCAATGCATTTAAGTTTTTAAATTTTCCGTGACGCTTTCAATTTTTGTAAGGCTTTCACTTTTTGTGACACTTTCACTTATTAGTGACGGTTTCAACTTTGCTAAAAATGGTTCACTGTACATTTGCTATATTTTTACGTTTTACATTTTTCGTGACGCTTTCAATTTTTGTAAAGCTTTCACTTTTTGTGACGCTTACACTTATTAGTGATGGCTTTACTTTTTCATGACTTGTAAAATTTTTCGCTGAACATGTGCTATACAGTTACAATACATTTACATTATTTTTCCTTTTTCGTGACGCATTTACTGTTTGTGTAGCTTACATTTTTTGTGACGCTTTCACTTATTAGTGACAGTTATACCTTATCGTGACACTTTACAATTTTTTTCCTACACTTGCTATACAGTTTCAATGCATTTATTTAAAAAACAAAATTAAAACGTTCTTTCTTTTTCGTAACGCTTTCAATTTTTGTGACGCTTAAACATTTATATTAAAAACCTTTCTTGTTTCATAACGCTTTCTTTACTTCTGAATCATTTATGCTGCTTTTCCTGCTGTTTCTAAATTTTTTGTTATGCATTCACTTTATGTGACGCTTAATTTTTTCAAATCTTTCACTTTTCGTGACGCTTTCTAATTTCATAAGACTTTAAATAGTTTGCTTTACATTTGCTTTATAGTTTCATACATATATCTGTATACATTTTTTGAGACACTTTGACTTGAGACGCTTTCATATTTTCGTGACGCTTTCTAATTTCATAAGTCTTAAAATAGTTTGCTTTGCATTTACTTGATAGTTTCTAAACATATATTCTTATAAATTTTTAAATTTATCGTGTGGTATTTCACATTTTTGTGACGATTTCAGTTTTTGTGTCGTTTTCAGCTTTTCATAACGATATTTTTTTTTACTGCAATGTTCACTTTTCGAAACCCTCTTACTTTGTCACGATGCTTTCAAACTTTCGTGTTGCTTTCACATATATACGTGACGCATAAAATTTCTTGAACACTTATATAAAAAAAAAAAAAACTTTTCATATTTCTGTAACGTTGACATACTGTTCTATGGCATTTTTACTTTTCAAAACGTTTCAAATTTCGTGACATCTTCTCCCTTTCGGTGTCTCAAACTCCTTGGTGATATTACTTGTCTTAATATTTTTTAATTTGAAGACGTTTTCACTTTTTCGTGATGTTTTAAAATTTCTAAGCAGCACTAGTTCGCTTTTATTTTCGGTGACGCTTTTGTGCTTCTTTATATAAAAAAAAACATCACTCATAAGCGATGCTTTCAGATTTTCGTGACGCTTAAAATTTTTGTTATATAACTTTTCAGTTTCCCATGATGTTTTCACCTTTCAGTGATGCTTTCGTTTTTTTCTTTAAGTTTTAATTCTTTTAATGGCACTTTTCCTTTTCAAGATGCCAAATTTGGGGACACTTTCACATTTTCGTGACGATTGCACTGTTTGTGAAGCTCTCCAAGTTCTTAGCGATATCACTTTTCATGATGCCTTCCCTTTTTCAAGACTATTTCACTCTTTCGTAAAGCAGACTTTCAGCTTTTCGTGACGCTTCCACTTTTCATCATGCTTCTATTTGGCGCTTCCATTTATCGTGACGATTCAAAATTTTGTAACAATTTTTACTTTGTAACGCTGGCTTTTAGCTTTTCGGGACGCTTCCACTTTTCGTCACTCTTCTACTTTTCGTGGCTTAACGTGACACTTATCGTGACGCTTCCACGTTTCAAAATTTTGTACTTTATCGTACGCTTTTATTTTTCGTGACACTTTCACTTTTCGTGACGCATTCACCTTTTCGTGACGGTTTAAAATTTTCAAAAAGTTTTTCTTTTCTCACGACGCTCTAAGATTTTTTGTGACCGTACACTTTTCGAGACGCTTTTACATTTTCGTGACGCTTTCACCTTTTCGTGATATTCTCCGATACTTTCAGTTCTTGAACGCTATCAAATGTTATGTTCCTCGGAAAAAAAAAAAGTTCCATTAAATCAAAACTACTCAAACCCCCCTCGTACACATGTAAACCGACATACTAAAAATATTTTGTAGTGACATTAATTAAAATTTTATAAATGCTTCGCGCGACCATGTCCAGTTTCATTTTTTTTCTCACTTTCGCTAACCCTATCTCACTCACGCTGTGCTGCGCTTAAACGTTAGACTATCCTGCTCGCACAACATGTCGCATGTGTCGCTTTGCGTCAGCATGTCATGTCACAGTGGACAGGACAGAACAGAACAGTACAGCACAGAATTGAACAGCGGAGGAGCATGCAACTCGAGCGGCAAAATTCAGGCATCAGGCAAAAGCGACAGCAGATATGCGGTTTGTTTTTTGCTTGTATGCATATTATGGTCAATTCGATTATATTCATTTTTCACCTTTCGCTTAAACTTTATGCCACTGCATGCTCCGCTCTCCAGTTGCATGTAAATTCCATGTAAATTAATTAAACTCGCTCGGCAGAGACAAGCAGGCAGGCAGCAAGGCAGCAAGGCAGGTGGCAAGTGGTAGTAACAAAAAACAAATTGCCAACAGCACAATTTATCCAAACGCAGAGCGTAGATGAGGTATTACATGGCATGATGGTTTGGCATGTCAAAGGCCGCATGCCAACAAAAAAAAAACAAAAATAACAACAACAACAACAATGCTGCTGCGGCAGGACACAGCAGCAAGTGCCACTTAATATTTTTTATGCCACAAATCGACCGCACGATCAGAAACAGCATTAAAGCCTTTTTCGGACAGTTAGAGTGTATGTGTGTATGTGTGTCTGTGTGAACAGGTATTTAGCAACTGCATTGGTATATGTGCAATTATCGAAATTTATTAAATTTATGTTTCGTTGAAAAACTTTCATTTAACAATAAAGCGTTTAAATAATATATTTATGAACAGCAGCCATGCTCGCACACACACACACAGCTATCAAATAATTCGAAAAAATTATATATACATAATAATTTTCATATAAATTGTTGATTTAAATACATTTATTATTTGTGGTTGATGTTTTAATAACTTTGACATGTAGGGTAGTAAAAATTTTACGTTTAGTTTGTAACGTATTAAAGACTATGTGCAATTCCTGTCCGAAAGTTCGTCTGTCCCAATTGAATAGCCTATTTTTGTAGATATCGAGCTAAAATACGTTAAAGGAGGCTGTGAGGATGTCTCCTATTTTTTTCAATTACAAAAATTGTCCACAAACATGCACCGATTCAATCTTAATAGTAATAAAAAAGAATAATACATTAAAAATACACCAAAATGGCGCCCAACGCGTGAAAGAAAATACACTAAAAATTCACAGAAATGGTGCCCAACAAGTGGCTCTGCATAGACTATATGCAATTCCTTCATTAATCTATTATTTTGTTAATCACAAGAGATTACATATTGAGTTAAAGAATAATACATTAAAAATACACCAAAATGGCGCCCAACGCGTGAAAGAAAGTACACTAAAAATTCACAGAAATGGTGCCCAACAAGTGGCTCTGCATAGACTATGTGCAATTCCTTCATTAAACTATTATTTTGTTAATCACAAAAGATTACATATTGAGTTAAAGAAAATACACTAAAAATACACACAAAATGGCGCCCAACGTGTTAAAGAAAATATACTTAAAATGCATAAAAATGGCGCCCAACTAGTGCTTTAATTTTTTATTGATTTATGTTATGCCAAAATTAAACTTTTTTGAGATAGGTAGCACCTTTTAATACCTATTATTAATACCAAAACATTATAATTTATTTTATTAAAATTTATTTCATAAAGCGTATTAAAGCTTCTGTTACACCCTGAAAATTATTGATATTTCCATTCTGGTTATTCTGGTTGTTGTCGCTGTTGCTGACATTCGTTAGGGCTGTGCAATGGTTAGCTTGAAGGCTCTGCTACACTTCATACTCTTCTAGCCAGCCTATCCATAGCAACTGACCGCTGAGCGTTTGTTGCTGCTTGGCTGGATGCTGGCGACTTTTGCCGCGAAAATTTAAATTACTCATTTTTGTCTGCAATGTTCATGTTTCGCTCTGTTTTAAAGATATTTTTTTTATTTCACCATTTTTAATTAATGCGGTTTTTACATTGATGTTAATGATGCTTTTGTTGCTTTTGTTTTCTGTTTTTTTTGGAAATAAATTGTAAAACATGCTTATTATATTTAAATTTGTTATAGCAAAGCATAATTCTATGGTGATAGCCAACAAACACTTATGCATGTAGCTGTCTGCTGTCTCTGGAGTGTAATTCTATATCGAATTAATTTGGTTATATTTTTAAATTAGTGAAACAAAAAAAAACTTTTTATGTTGCTAAGTACTGGTTAGGAGTTTGCGTGAAGAGTTTAATTAATTAGATTTAGTAGATTGTTATATACTATAGAATAGCTTCATTAAATAGCCAAACCCAAAACGGAAAAGTAAACTCGGGATCTAATATTTCTGTGCATGTTTGAGAATGGAAATTTAAATGTGTAGCTGGTATATATAAAATAAGCGGAAAATGAACAGTCCTAATGCAAATATTAATAAGGTATTGCAGCATGCATTCTTCTATTTTTAGCACCGAAACTGTGTAGAACTTTAGCTTAGGTTGCTTAAGAAGGAATAATAGGGAACATTAAGAGTTCATTTGCACAGCTTTATATAAATTAATTAAAGGTTCAGTGTATTTTGTGGCAAAAGTAATAAATTGTTCCATTAAGGATCAAATGGGATCATTAAAAATGGCTGATTTTAGACCACTGCATGGCTTCAATTGCAACAAAAATTAAGCGCAATAGAATACCATAGAGTTGAATTGAGTTAAATGAGTGTGACGCACGGAAATAAATGATTTAATATGAATTTGAGTGTCTCTGTCTACTAAAACCGATGGCACTCTAAATATATGATTGCCACTGAATTTGTGTGAGAAACGGAATAAATGAATTGGTACGTTCACTCGATTAATTCAAATGTTCCAAATTCCATTTTAGATTTTGTTGGAAGCAGTCCCATGAAATATGAGTGCCGACAATAGAGCGTTCGACGAGACTGTAAGTCTGTTCGTCTGTTAGTATCTGTGTTTGTCTATTGTGGTTCATAGTGGTATAATGCATAGTGACGCCACTTCATGTATGCGCTCTCAAAATAGTTGCACTTCGTTCTATATTAGCAGCTAATAGTGCAGCATGATTGATTTAAGTATGTATAATGAATTGAGGGAAAAGTTACTTATATTTTACTGTAATCCTTATGAAATATACTATTAAGATCCAGAACACACCACTAGAACGGATAGTCCTCATACAAATATGTACTCGTTTCTAAGTTTTTGCAAAAACAAATTTTTGTTGTTGTGCTTAGTTCAGCTATAAACGCTAAAATTGGTGTATTTTGTGGCAAAACTAATGAAGTATTCCATAAAGGATCAAATCGATTCATTAAAAGTGGTAGTCGCCCTCATACAAAAATCTGTCTGTCTGGCTGTCCGTATGAAAATGGAGAACTTGAAGACTATAATATAAAACATGAATCCATCAAGTTTGAAAATATAGAATCTGCTCTTCATTCTTCAAATCACTTGTATTTAATTAATCTATTAAACCCTCTATACTGAGAGATGGTTGGCACTTATCATCCAACACTTTTTCTCATTCTGAGTTTTTGTATAAAAAAATATTTGTTGATGTTGTTTATTTTGATAGAAACGCGTATTTTGATCTACTTTATGTTAATACTTATAAAATATTATATTTTGGTACAGATCGGATTACTACACGGGTTAGATCCCATACAAATCTGTCCCATATTGTTTGAAATGAGTTTTGTTGTTGTTGTCAATTCAACTGGAAATGTCGAATTTCGTGTATTTTGCATCCATCCTTATAAATTGTTTTATAAAGTTCCAAAATGGACCACTAAAAGAGTTGGCTCACCTACAAAAATATAAGTCGATATAGATATGTCCGTCTGTCTGTCTGTCTGTCTGGCTATGGAATAGAAAAACTTAGAGACTATAAGAGTTAAAGCCTTCAAGCTAGACTATTCAGCTTCTCCTCCTCATTCTTCATATCACTTGTGTTCAATAAACATGTTCACCCCCTCACTAAGGAGTGGTTGGTACTTATCATGCAAACCTTCTTCTAATTTTTTTTTTATGCAAGCATTTTTATTGATTTTATTTATTTTAATAGAAACGCGATTATTTAAAGTCTCCTATTTTATCTTCACATCACTTGTATACAATGAATGTGTTCATCCCTCCTCCTTAAAGGGTAGGTTCGCACCTAGCTCCCATACAAATTTGTCTCACTTTTCTGGGTTTTTGTATGAAAAAAATATATTGTTGCTTTCAAACCAGTAAGAAATGCCAAATTTAAAATATTTTGCGATAATAAATACTGAAATATTTTATTAGGGTTTCAATTCGGACCATTAGAAGAAGTAGCCTTCATACAAAAAGCGAAGTCGATATAGACATGTCCGTTTGTCTGGCTATGAATAAGTAGAACTTCGAGACTATAGGAGATAGAGCCTTTAAGTTTTTATATTGAATGTCTCCTTTACTCTATTTAAATATGAAGTATTTAATGAGCGTGTCAAACCCTTAGTTCCTATTAAAATCGGATCCTGCTCTTTGAGTTTTTATAGGAACATATTTTATTTTCGTTCTTATTTCAAATCGAAACGCAGAATTTGGTGTATTTTGTATTAATCCAAAAAAAATATTCTATAAAGGTAGGAAACAGCCAACTAAAAAAGGTCTACCATTGCCTTTTCAAGTAGGTAGTGCTTACCAAACGTGCCAACCCCTTTCTAAGAAGTAGAAGCCATAAAAATCGGCCCCTCCTTTCTTCGTTTTGGAATGAAATTCCAATTTTGGTCTATCTTATTTAAATTCTAATGAAATAGTTTCATATGGGTTTTGAAGAAAAATATTTTTTTATGGCTTAGTTTAGCTAGAAACGCTTATACTAACACCAATAAAATATCACAGACGTGTCATAATATTATCACACATGTGATATACAAATTTAAGGTTTAATGGGCATACAGAGTATGTCGAAGTCAAACACACTTGACTAATGTGTTCTTTTTGGTTTTTTCCCTTTATATCATTGTTGTTTCATTTCACTGCTCAGGCGCCAACAGTGCTCGGGCGCCAATTTTTTTTTTTTACATATTAAACAGAAATCTCAACCTACTCCAAATTTGTTGAATTTATTTTCGTCTATCATTTTTCTTTTTTTATAGCAATTCACTTAGCTGACTTTGAAAGCAATATAATGCTCACCGATTAGCGCATTCACAGTCATTAGATGCATCAATGTTTTAATTAATGATATTCCTCAAAGCCTCAAACTCTGCCATTCAAGTACAATAAACGCAAGGCGCGGCAATTTATGATTTTAATTACAGTATACAACGTATACAACGTACCCACATAAACATTAAAGTTGCTAAATACGATGTTCAATGATGAGTGCGGATTTAAAACTGAAATTAATTCAAAGTTATGGCAGCACAGACGCACATACGTTTATATGTTTATGTTTTGAACTTGCGCCATTCAATTACATTACTCCTTCCTTCCTTCCTAACTTACCCATGCTATAAGTTTTTGTGCACTAATCTATAGCAAAAGTTTACTCAAGTATTCATGGCATGCTTGTAACTGCTTAAGCTGCCTCAAATGCAGCGTAAAATTACCGACGCACTCTTACAATTAAAAGCTGTGCAACTTGCAACGAACGACGACAAACACGCAAAGAGCAAACTCTTATTGTACAATAAAGGATAAAGCACAGGACATGCATAAGCACACCCACCACACATGAACAGCTGTTTTGTTGTGTTTTCTTTGGCTGTGTTTTGTTGCACTGCATTGTTCACTGAAATGAAGTTGCATGAGTTGTGTTGTGTTGTGTTGTGTTGGTCTCGTTTTACAAAATGTGAATACATTTATGCCCACAACTCCTGCTGCAGCATTCTTTTATTCACTGACAAATCACGCTTTGTATACAACTTGCATTCATTCTCATTCACTCAACCATTTAATCATTCATGCAACACACACACACGCACACACATCGAGACAGACTCAATGGCACTCGATGTACATTAAAATTAATAATTTATTTGTTTTGTCATTCAACATGGTAAATAATGGGAGATTTTCAATAATCTTCTTTGTTAATATTAAAATTAATTTGTTTATTGTTGCGCTACTTAATTATACAAAAAGCACGCATATATGTATATGACTGTGCAAGCATTTCACTTGAAAGTTTATGAGTGGCATAAAAGGATACACACATGCTACCTACTCCTTAAATTTAATTTAATTTCAACGCAAGTTGAAATTAAATTATTTTAATTATTTTAAATTTCAACGCAAGTTGACGGCGTAGACTAAATAAAACCTTTTTGTATAAATAATTAATCGTATTTGTTGCCTTTGCCTATTTAACTTTCTTTATGTATTTAGCTTGTGGTAAATATGCGAAAAGTGTGATGCATTTATGGAGGGCGCATAAATTAGTCTTGAAATGGAAATATAAATTGTTGTAAGACTTGAATTTAAAAATAAGAAACTGTTGAGTGGTATAATTTGCTAAGTAATGTATTTATTTATAGCTAATAAGCACCAATACAAATGGATCGCTTGTATACTGCAAAATCGAATTGTTCTTTGTTTATAAAGTTAAGCTAAATTTACTACTATGAGGTTTCATTAAATGTATGCAACTGTATTCCGTTGTGCTAAATATCTTGCCTGAACATTTGATGATAAAACTTCACCCGAAGGTACGTTTCGTCTTTAGTTGACCTTATGGTGAAAATGAACACTAAGAAATGGAACACTAAGGAAAGTTTGCCCAAAGTGGAGTCAAAAATTTGTTATTTCTCCAAGGAGGAAATGGAACCGAGAAATAATATGGGTAAAATGTTTTTTTCCATCCGATCGTCTTCAAACTCAATCTGTATATTCTGCACAAATAAAAAAAATAGATACGTGTTTCGCCGATTTTTAAAAAGTTGTTCAGCGAGGATGTTAAAGGAAGGACAAAGATTTTATGGCTCAAAATTTTGTTCATTCGATTGTCTTCAAACTCGTTTAAAATGAAATGGTCAAACACAACTTCGCCGATATTTTAAAATGTATTCACCAAAGGAAGAGTAGGAAGATTTAAGAGTTTATGGGTGAACGTTTTTTATATGCGATCGTCTTCAAAACCTCCACAAAAAAAAAAAATTATAATTAAATACGACTTCACCGATCTTTGAAAATTTTTCCACCAAGGGAGGAAAAGGAAGGTCAAAAATAATATGAGTCACATCCGATCCGATCCGTGTTCATCCGATCCGATCGTGTTCAAACTCGTTTCGTCATCTACAAAAGATATAATTAGACACATGTGTCGCCGATTTGTGAAAAGTTGTCCACTGGTTCAAAATTTTGTTTCAACCGATAGTTTTTTAACTACTTCATCGGTTGCTTAAAATTTTTTCACCAAGGGAGGAAAAGGAATATCAAAGATTATATGGGTCAACCTTTTGTTCATCCGATAGTCTTCAAACTCGTTTTGTATAATCTACAAAAGATATAATTAAAAATACACCAAGACAAAGGAATGTCATAGATAATAAGGGTCAACAAATTATTTTATCCGAACGTCTTCAAACTCGTTTTATATAATTTACAAAAGAATACATTAAAACCGACTTCATCGATTTTTTTAAATTTTTTCACCAAGGGTAGAATAGGATGGTCAAAAATAATATGGGTCAACATTTTTTTTTTTTTATCCGATAGTCTTCAAACTCCTTTCATATATTCAACAAAATAAATGATTATTCACTTGTTTTGCTGATTTTTAAAAAGTCCACCATGGGAAGAACAAGAAAGATTTTTCTTTTTTTTTAAGCGAATGTCTTCAAACTTGTATGCTCTGCAAAAGAAATAATTAAAAACAACTGCGGCGATTTTTGAAAAGAAGTTTCAAAATTATACGATTCAAAATTTTTACCATCGATCGATGGTCTTTAAACTTGGTTTGTATGCTCTAAAAAATTAATAATTAAACTTCACCGATTTTGTCTATATTTTTCCACCAAAGGGGGGCTTAAAGATTTTATGCAGCAAATTGACGTCGAATAGAAATTCCTTTAGGTATTTTTTATATCCTATTAAGTTTGTATGTAACAGGCAGGACGAGCGGTAGATCTCATAAAGTATAATAAATATTTGATCAGTATTAAAAGCCGTTTCGATATAGAAATGTCAGAAAAAAGTGGAGACTATATGAGAAATATTAAGAAATTGTTTAAATATTGAAATTCTTCTATTTCATTTTCAGATCACTTTTATACAATTAAGACCCTTATCCCCTCCCAAAGGGGTTGTGTGCATTTACCATACAAACCTACTCCTAATTCGTAGTAATTTTTGTATGAGAAATTTTTTATTGCTGTTGTTAATTTTGCCAGAAACATCATTTATGATCTATCTTGCGTTAATTCTAAGAAAATATTACATGCAGTTTCAAATTGGAGAACTAAAAGGGATAGCTACCCTAGAAATTTATCCAAATTTTAGGGTTTTTCTTTTAAAAAATAATTTTGTTGTTGTTTATAGAGCAAAAAATGCCTTATTTGGTATATTTTGCATCAATCCTAATAAAATATTCCATTAAGATTCACATCAGATTACTAAAAGTGTTAGCTGCCCTACAAAAAGTCAAATCAATATAGACATGTCCGTCTGTCTAGCTGGCAATGAACCATTAAAACTTAGAGACTATAAGAGAATAAACCTTCAAGTTTGAACAATTAGATTCTCCTATTGATTCTTCAGATAACTTGTATTCAGTGAAGATGCTAACTCTCCTTTCTATGGGTTTATTAGTTCTTAGCAAATGTATCTACTCCTCAATCGGAGGTTTTGCATTAAATATTTTAATTGATGTTGTTAATTTTGCTGAGAACACCATATTTGGTCTTTCTGACTTTAATTCTTAGAAAATATTACATTAAGCTTCGAATTGAACCACTAAAAGGGGTAGCTCCCATACAAATTTGTCTCAAGTTTCTTAGAGTTTGTAATAAAAAAAATATTTTATATTTATTTTTTCAACTAGAAATAATGAATAAATGAATGATATATCTCACGTCATTCCTAATAAAATATTCCATTAGGTCCAAATCGGTCTACTAAAAGAGGGTAGCTGCCCTACAAATCGTCAAATCGATGTGGACATATCCGTCTGCCCAATTGGCTATGAACAATCAGAATTTTATGACTTTAAAACAGCATTACAACCTGGCTATTTAGTGTATACTATTCTGTCTTCAGATAATGAACATACCAACCCCTTTCCTAGGGTTAAGTATCCATAATATCTTCTCCTTACTCTCTTTGTTTTTGTATGAAAAAAATTTGGATTTTCTTGTTATTTTAACCAAATTAGGTGTATCTCACTGAAATATTCAATATAGATTCATAGCGGACGACTAGAAGAGTTAACACTCATACAACTCTGTCCCATTCTCTGGTTTTTTTGTAAGAAAAACATTTTAAAATGGTTTAGTTTAGCTTGAATCGACAAATTTGTTGTATCTTAAACAAATTCCAATTAAATATAACACACGGTTGCATATAGAAATATATGAACCACACAGATGTACGTTTTAATGTAAGTACAGCGTTTCACGAAGTCGTAGGAAATAGTAGCAACTGTTTATTTTGAAGCACACCTTGCATACTTTGCCTGTTTTAAATTACATTAATTGAACCACTTTCGATTATGAGAGATGCTCATAAAGCATATAATTAACATTTTCTTAAGTGTGTCTGCATATAACAATAGATTGAACTACTAAAATTCAAATTCTTAATATTATTGTTAAAATAGATTCAAAACCATGTTGGGCGTCAGTTTGCTCTTCAATTATGCAATGAATTTACACTGATTCAACTATGAATGAGCTTTTGTGGTCTGTTGTGGTCTGGTGTACTGAATTTCCATAATACATGGAGCTATATATATCCATAATACATGGAGCTATATATATATATATTAAAGTTGGACAACCGTTTATACAAGTAACTATCTGTGTGTGTGTATGTGTGCGTGTCTATGTTTGTCTATTTAAATAATGCAAATTATGAATAATTTATTAGACAAAACCGGCAATCAGCATTGGATAATGTAAGACAAGACTCTGAAGAATGTTAAAGTGCATACATTTTGCAAGCCAATCAGAGGATGCTTGCAGGCTAAACTGGCAGCAGGCATTTGATTAATGAACGAGAAAATGCACAAAATTAAACAAAACTGAATGAATGAGCATTTAATTTGCTCAACACGAAACATGTTAAAAGCTTTGACACGCCTTTTTGTGTGGCGGCGTTATTTAGGCTTAAATTGCATTAAAATTGTTTTATAATAAAGAACAAATTAAATGAAACGTTCAAAATGATGATGTGTTGTAAATTAAACGCATAATTACGAGAAAAATGTCGGGCGCAGCCCACGTTGCTTTTTGGTCTGTTCTGGTCTGTTCGGATCTGGTCTGTGTGTGCTACGCTATATACTACGACTACTTAATCTGCTTGTCACACTTTCAAGTGTTGCATATATCTTATACCAATGTAATCACCGCGCTATCATTAAGATACACACCACAGACAGACAGACAGACATACAGCCGTATGAATGTATCTACGCAGCGTAGCCACGAAAGAAAGAAGAAGCAAAAAAATTAAGTTGAAACGAGTAACATGAAACTAGAACAACAACGTTGAACTGTCATCATTTATTGAACGCAGCAGCAGCAGCAGCAGCGACGAATCGTACACATTTCGTAGCTAGTCACAGCAAGATATATGCATGTTGAATGTATCTTTTGTATGTATCTTTTGCTTGTGTTCAACATTAATGATGTGTCGCATTTTGATTGTTTTTAAAGATTTTTATACAATATATACGGCCATATATTTTCTTTAAACAAGTATAATATTATATTTCTGACAACAACAGCGCGCGCGTCGCTGTCCGTTTCATCCGTATCTCATTAAGTGTTAATTTAATGGCAAAGAGATCTTTTGTCACAGATAGTGTTGTGCATGCATTTTTATTTTATATATACATAGGTAGATATTTTATTTTTAGCTATTTATACATATATATATATAAAGAAAACTCACGCGCACAAAAGACGCATAAAGCGCGTCCTCTCAAGATACAGACTACATAGTGTATGTATCTTGTAGATACTTTTGTGCCAACAATATCATTATCAACATCATCAGCTTTCATGCGTTAAACATTTTCACAGCAGGTGATATATGTCTTTTGCATGCATACACAGTACTCATAGCAAGCGGGTGAAAATATCTTGTAGAGTTATTTCAAAAAGATTTAGCTATCTGTGCGTTCAGCCGTACATATATAGCTGTCTGTCTGTCTGTCTGTCTGCTCGTTTTCTGTCAACTAACAATTAAGTAGATGTTTTATTGAAATAGTTTTTGGTTTTGTCTTACATGCATTGCTAGCAAGAAAAATTTAGTGCGTGCTGTGATTTTCCAGCTACAAAATGCATGATTGATAGCTACAAATGTTTTCCTGTAACACTCCATACTCATTTTTAATTTCGTCGAACTTGTAGTTCTACTTTGTTGCTGCTCAAAAGCAATTAAAAAGGCCTATCAAACGCTTTGAACTTTTGTTTTTTGTTTGATTAGTAAACATTTCATTTTCTAGACTTTCACCTTGTCTTCATTGGTTAGTTGCAGTGGATGTGGAGGAAGATAGTCGTAGTAGTAGGGTGTCTAAAAATGACAGTGAAAGAGCATTGTTTGTAAAAGTTGTAACTGTGAGGGTGGTCAGTAAAATTTTTTTAAAAGAGAATCTAGTTGTTAGTTGGCCGAGTGCCCACAGAAATTTTAACCTAAGAAAGTATCTGCGTTCTATTAGGCAGAATATGTAGTTATCTATTCTATTTGTAACTTCTTTATTTCTTTATATTCAGTCAATTTTTATTGACTTTAAGGAAAACATAGTGTTCAAGCCTCTCACAAAATATTACGCGCTATTTTTTGTGCGTTTTGTGCAGAAAACTTGAGAGAACACGCAGAAATGAGAAGGTTTTCAGATTTTCAGGAACTTAGAAGAAAATACTCTTCCAAATGGCTTTGTTTGAGCCTCTCCCTAAATGTTACGTACTTCTATTTTGTGTTTTTATGCAGAAAATATTTTGAGCAACAACTCAGATATGAAAAGGTTCACGCATTTTCACAGACTTAGAAGGAAATACTCTTCCAATTGACTTTAGTTGAATCTCTCACTAAATATAACGCGTTTTTTGTGCAGAAAATAAATCAAGAACTCTGGAATAAAGCTAAGAAATATTAAGGTTTCTCATTTTCACTGACTTTTTAGAAAATACTCTTCAAAATGCCTGTGTTTTTGAGTCTCTCACTAAATATTACGCTTTTGGTTATATTTATATGCAGAAATTATTTGATAGCACAAGCAAAAATGTATTTTCACTAACTTCTAAGAGAATACTCTTGTAAATAGCAGTGCTTGAGTCTCTCACTAAACATTACTTGAGTATTTTATGCAGAAATTTATTTGAGAACACACTCAGATATGCAAAGGTTTTCGCTTTTTCAATGACTTTCAAGTAAATACTCCGAAAAGCTGAAACTAAGCCAGCACCTAAATAAATAAATTGGTTACGTTTGACTTAGCCTCTCTCTAAGTATTACTCACTTTTTCTGTGTTTTTATGCAGAAAATAATTTGAGAACATACACAGAAATGGACAGGTTTTCGCATTTTCACTGATTTTTAGTAAAATACGGTTGCAAATGACTGTGGTTTAGTCCTCATTTAATGAAGCAATACTTGTTAATAGCTCTGCTTAACCCTTTCACTAATTATTACGCTCTCTTACTTACTTTTATGAGAACACAAATGAAAAACTTTTCGTATTATACCAACTTTTAAGGAAATACTCCTCTAAATGACTGTGCTTGAGCCTCTCACTAAATATTACACACTTTATTTTTTTTTTTTTTTGATTATTTTCGGCATCAGTCTTCATATCTCTTTATAAAAACCATTGAGCCCACCCATAACATCTTATGTCTCATCTATTTGCTGTTGGGGAATAGTTAAGAGTTCATTTATTAATTTTGTTTCCGTTCTTTGTGCAAAGAATTTCATTTCCGTCTTTTACAAGATACACAGAGAGTGAGAGAGAGAAATTGCAAAATTACAAAGTAGTGAAGTGCAAAATAGCAACAGACTCAAATAAGGCTAGTAAATATGTATGTGTCTAGTTATACTAGCTAGGTAGGTCCTCAAACTCTCTCTCCTGTACTAGTTGTAACAAGCCTAGCGCAAACTTTTTAATTAAAATTCGAAAAATTAATTAAATATTTTTCGTCATTCGTTTGCAACTCTAAGACTCGGGGTTTTTGTTGTTGTTGTTATTGTAACTTCTTGTAGCACTTGTTTCTGAGAAAGTAAAAGACGATGTTGACGACTTTGAGATTAAATTTCCACCTTTAATGTAAAAACAACCAAAAAACAGAAGCAGAAAAAAATAAAAGACTGATGACAACAACAAAAGTAGTGAAGTAAAATACTACGAGTAAAGTTTTCAGTTTTTCCAAAGCAACAGCATCAACAAAAACAAAAATATTACTGGCAGCAGGTACACGAAGAAAGGAAGCCTGTACATCATTTGATGAAACAGCAAAATGCGCAAAATTTACTCAGTAGGAAAATTACTAAGAAAAGCCTGGAAAATCCATTGGTAAAAAGTTTAATTTATGATGTTAAATTACTTATAAACTTTTAATATTAAAATTAACGTCACGCGAAGTGTTCTTCCTAAGCAGTTATATGGAACATTAATATTAATAGCAAAATTGTGTAGCCTCTCACTAACTATTCCATAGTTTTTACTTTAGTCTTTATTCTTTGTATTTATGCTCTCTATGAACACTTAAGCCTACTGCTTCATGACTCAAAGTATTCTACAAATTTCATGCACATCACTGTTGATATTTCTCAACCTTCAGCATACTTCATTCTCCCCCAAAATTAGTTAACTATACACATTAATTGTGTGTAGTGCAAGAAAATGCTATGACAGCATTAAGCTGAACTAAATTTATATACCGAAATTCTATAGCATAGTGTAAAGCGTTGGCGCCGCCGCCGCCACTACACGTACTCTGTGAAAATTTTATTATCTTTTGTAATAAGTATCTCAAAATGCTGCAACGCACGCAAGGCATCGCAGCGTGAAACTGTTTTGCTACAAATAAGCGCATCCAAAGAACTTTTGCATCCGTTGCGCTGTGTATGTTGTTGACAATTTAAGTTTATATTAAATTAGTTGCTGCTATTCACACGAAATTTCATCAAATTTAATATAAAAAAAAAAAATATTTCAAAAGAGATACATAAACGCCAAAAATTTGTGCACATTGTTTGTCAAAAAAAAAAAAAAATACTTAATATAAAGAATAAAAGCAAAAACTACTCATTTTTGTGCAAATATTTTTGTTTGTTCATATAATTTTTAAATTTTTTTTGTTTGCTTAGCTAATAAAATTCCTATTCAAATATTTGCTATGCATTTTTATACGCTTTATACGCTCTTATTTGCATAGCTAATGCGATCGCTTTCATTGGGAAAACTATTGAATATATTTTTTAAATATTTACAATGTGAAAAGCAAAGCACAACATTAAAGATAATAAAATGGATTTTTCTATAATAAATTTACGCGGCAGCAGGTTCTTTTTTTAGTGAAATGGATATAAAATTATTTTTTAAATACGAAACAAGCAGGTTATTCTGTGAGTTTAGTTTGCCGCATTCTGCTCTATGCAGAGATGGTTTCTCTTAGGCGGACATGGACAGAGTTTGTCCTAGCTCTGACTAGTTATGTCTGTCTATCTGTCCGCCTAATTGACAGTCTGAGAACAAGTTTTTACTAGTTTAAGTTTGTTTATGATAGACGGCGTGGCTAAAACCCCGCTTACAAAGAACAGCATTATCTGTTGTGGCACCATATGAAATATCATATATTTTCTACAGTTCTAACGCAAACTAATTTGTTTGTTTCAAAATCTTTTATAGTTATTTATTTCTTTATACAGATATCCTTTAAGAAAAGTCTTCCAAGCGAGTCTTTTTCTACGGTGATCCAATCAAGAGTATAGCAATTGTTCAAATATTTCTTGCACCTCAGATGCCCCTTTTATTATACGCCAAACGGCTCACGTTAAACCGTAGCTAACCTGTTTTTATATATCCTTAGGTTTCCTTAGGTTTGGCAGTATGTCAGCATTGGTATCTTCTTTGATTAGCTCTGTTATATTTGGTGCGCAATTTCCCTCTTTATTAAAGTCATCATCAACATCAAAGTAGGATTATTCATAAATGAACGAACAATATAAACTTATTCCCTGTACTGAACGAACAGAGCAAGTTTACCTCGCTCGTTTGAATTTATTCCTTAATAATTGTTTGCTCTTATCCCGTGCAGTGATAATTTTGGTGCAGATCGGACCACCAGATGTGGTAGTTCCCATAGAGATCTGTCCCAATTTTCTACATTTTTGTATGAAAAAATTTTTGTTGTTGTTGTTGTTTATTCGGATAGAAACACTCAATCTTTAATACTAATAAAATTTTATATAAATGTCCAAATCGGAATATTAAAAGGGTTAGCCCCCTATAAAAAGTCATGACGACATAGACATTGTCGTCTGTCTGCCAACCAAAACTTGGAGTCTATAAAAGCTAGAGCCTTCAAGTTTGAATATTTAATGTCTCCTATGCCGTCTTCAGTTTAGTAGTATTTAAAGGAAATGCCAACCCCTTTCTAAGAGGTAGCACCCATAATAACCAGAACCTTCATTCGCAGTTTTTGTCCAAAATATTTTTGGTTTTCTTTATATTACATATTAGCTAATAATGCTAAGTTTGTTGCATCTTACTTAAATGCTGACTAAAATATATTTAATAGCTACATGTCGGACCAGTTGAAAGGGTAGCCTCTACACAAGTTTGTGCTGCTTTCTAGGTATTTGTTAGACATAAAGATTTAGTTGTGCTTTAGTTTAGCTTAAAATGACTTATTTGTAGTTTCTTATAATAAAAATAAAGCTGGAAATATGTGCCACATAAAAAATTTAAGTTTCAATGGCTTGCAGTGTATCTCTCTTATCTTACAACTCCTTTTTATGCGCTCTGAACTATCAAGTAAATCAGACACAAATTATTTACAAAGCTTCATACTAATTAAAATACATTTCAAATAAGCATTATTGCTAACAAGTTATGCAAAAGAAATAAAAAATATATATAAAAAATGAAAAAAGGAAACTCCATTTATACAAGTGGCACAACTGAACGAACTCATCAGGCAAAAATTTCTCTTTATAGTACTATGAAACGAAAGCCAATTCACAGAATATGCCCGACGTGAACAGGCAGGTAGAATTATTATTTTTATTATTATTTAAATTACGCAAAGAAAAGTATAAAAATTGTTGGAAAAGCGACTAAGTGGTAGAGAAAAAGTAGCGAACAAAAAAAAAATGAAAAAGAAAATCAGCATGGAATAGTTTTGCTCCTAATTCAGATACGACTAGTAGCGCTTTGGCTACTGGGCAATTTCCAAAAGCAATGGCCTTTCATGCTTTTGATGCTGCTGCAGCGTCGTCTTCTCTAATAATTTTCATCATGCTGAGAGCAGCTTTTAGTGCAATTGGCAATCGCTGCTGTGCTGGTATGACTAGTTCTACTACTACTTCATAGAGTAGTTGGCTGCTTGCAGCATTTTTATGAGTTTATTTAATGATCATTTGATGTAGAGAAAATAAGCGTACTCGCTCGCATTCATGCGCCGACTTGGCGCTGCTACTATGTAGTACAACTACCGGTCATACTTTAATAAATGAGTTATATGTTGCTTGATTTTTTTTTTTCTTCTTAGCGTAAATCGCCTAAGGCCATGCATGCAGCATACTCAACGGCAACATCATCATCATCATCAGCATCGTCATGAACATCATCAGCGCGCATTCACATTGGTTCTAATTAGTCAATTTTTTTACTCAATTAAATCTGAAAAGCACATTTGCCGCTGCACTTATTCGGTCATTCATTTCTTGTTTTCTACTTCTTCTGCTGCACTTGAAAATCGAGCGAGCGCTTTTTAGATGCTGCTTTCAGATACTTCTTCGTCTTGAGTGTAAGCAAATGATGCAGTAATTAGTAAAATATATATAATCTCATATATCGTATTTTTAGGCCCTGTACCGAAGGTACAAGAGCCTATTGGTTTTGTGCAAATGTATGTAACAGGTAGAAATAATAATCGGAGACCCCCCAAAGTTACCCCCATTATGGTCAGGAGCGATAGAGGAGTCGATATAGACATGTCCGTCTGTCCGTCTGTCCGTCTGTCCGTCTGTCCGTCTGGCCGTCCGTATGAACGAAAGGATCTCGGAAACGGTAATAGATAGAGACTTCGTGTTTTTTGCATTCGACTAGGACTGCTCCGGAATTTTACAAGTTTATTTTAAAAACTTGCCCCTCCCCCCTTCCCCATAAAATCACCCCCAAGGGTAAAAATTTCTTCGGCACAAAAAAAAGTAAGTATGCCAGTATAGAGATATCGTCCTTCTTAGCAAAAATCCGAAAAGTTCATCAAAATCGGATAATAAATGACGATTTTATAAGCAATTGAATTTGAGCGACCCCCCTTTTCGTTTCATACATAAAAAAATAGTTTAAAAGGCACTTAGTCGTGCAGTGAGAAGTGGTCATGTGTTTGGTCATAAGCTTGGGGAACATTTAATGTGTTTGTTAGGCGACCTGCACTGGTACAGGGCCTCTTACAGTCGGTTACGCCCGACTGTGATTTTCTTACTTGTTATTTTTGTTTTCTGCTGCTGGAGACATTTGCTTTTTGCATCAGCATGTCGTAAAGTCAAATTGTGGTATGCAAAAAAAAAAAAAAAAAAAAATAAACATTATCAAAGAGGGCGTTCTATAAGAAATGCAAAGCCAACAGGTGCAGCAGTAGCGCTGTACCGCAGTACATGTAATCAACTACGCCAATGTAGCGCATATTAAATGTGCATATGTATGCTGATGAAGTAGCAACAACAACATTTTGCTGGTATGCAGTATCTGAAAGATGTTTTATGCGCGAGCGAATTAATTTGAGACCAAAGTGGGCCCAACTGTATGAATAGCTCAAATGGTTTTGTGCAAATGTATGTAACAGCTAGAAATAATGAACAGAGACTCCCAAAGTTACTCCCATTATAGTCTGGAGTGATAGAGGAGTCGATATAGCCATGTACGTCTGTCCGTCTATACGTCCGCATGAACGAAAGGAGCTCGGAAATGGTAATAGATAGAGACTTTGTTCTTTTAGAATTCGACTAGGCCTTCGCCGGAATTTGAAGAGTTTATTTTAAAATTTTGACCCTATCCCGCTTTTCTTAAATCACCCGTCAGAGAAAATAACGTCCATCTAAACCAAAATCCAAAAACTTCATCAAAATCGCATAATAACTGACGATTTTATAAGCAATTGAATTTGAGCGACCTATGCTTTCTATGCTTACGTCCTTCATTTTTCTTTTCATACTGTGAAAAGTGGGAGTAGCAAAATACTTTTCTATTTTCTAGCTTTTTCTCCACTTGCTACTATTAGACTAATTACACATATATGTATAAGCAAAGCTTTAGAGCTAACTTACTTTCGCAGCGCCCTTTTCCAATGCCGGCCCCATTTGGCGCACAATTTAGCTTAGATAGATGATTGCAAATGATGGCAAGCAAAGACGACAGCAGAACAAATCGTGCAATGAAATCATGTACAAAGTCTTTGACTTGTTTAAATTTTTTGCTACTGTTGCCGCCGCAGCCGCCATTCGTCGCTGTTTGCCACTAAATATTGCTGCCGCTATTACTTCTTTAAGCAATATTTTTTCGCTGCTTCAGTTTTTGCCCCTGCGGCTGTCAGTTTTTCTTCTTGCATACATATATAGCAAGCGACTATGGCGGTGCTTCTTTTTAGCCATTTTCATGCTCATTCACATATGTAACTTGTGTGTTGTGTGTATTGTAAGTCTTGTGACGACGATGTCGACTCGACTAATGTGTCTACGGAAGCCATATCTTGGTTTTTGCATTCGTTTCGATCTGCTACTGCGGCTGCCAGTCAGTCAGTCAGTCATTGGTGCCAGTGCGCTGCTCCAGTAGATTGCAACATCTTTGCTGCAGCTTGCTTGATGATGATTTTTTTTCATACTTTGAGATACTTTTTTTTTTTTTGCTCATATTTTTTTTTCTTTACTTTGCGTTGCAAAGTGTAGTTAATTCGCAAAGTAATAATATTATACTTATGAATGTCGACGAAAAGACAGCGACATGCTGTGTGAGAGAACGCAGATACATGAACAGCGGCAGGCAGCAGTTTAAAGATACAATTTTTGTGTGTATGCTTGCTTGCGTCTCGAATGAAAATAAGAAATAAATAGCAAGGAAACGAATGAATGTCGCCTGCCTTGTCAAACCTGTCCGTTCAGACTGTGACTGTCTGTCTGTCTGTCTGTATGTCTCTACGTCCATACTTTACTGCCAACAGATACATTTTGTCCCTATAGAGCCTAAGCGACATCATTCATCTGTGCCATCAACAGCGGCAGCAATGTTGTCGTCATCTGCACAGCAGCAGCAGTAACAACGACAACAATAATAATAATCATAATAATAACAGCAGCAGCAGTAGCAGTAGTGTAGCAGTAGCAGTAGCAGCAGCAAAAACAACAAGCAACAAAGTACAAGTCCACATAATTATAATCAACGTCATTTACTGTACACAGTCCGGCTCAGTGCTGCTGCTATTGCTGCTGAGATACTTCAAGTATCTGAAGCAAAAACATTTACTTTAGTCAACATCAACTTCAAAATCAAAACACAAGATACTGTCTAAAGCTATTTATTGTTGTACTGGTTGTTGTTGTTATTGTTGTTGCTGTTCTTATGCTTTCCGTTTATATTGTTCCTCTTGTTGTTATTGTTTTGTAGTATATGATGTATCTTTAGAATACAAATGGCATAGAAATGATTTTGAAGTGTTGAGAAATATGTATCTCAAAAAAAAAAAAAAAAATTAGAGAAAAAAACGAACAGAAATGTCAAGCAAAAATCTTTGTTGTTGTTCTTGCGCTGGTATTAGTCTGTTGACCTTTGTCAGCTGCGCATAAGTCTTGCAAGAATAACAACAATTGATGATGATACACAAAGCCTAAAGGACAAGTTAGATAGCTAAACGCGTATGGACAGCACAGGAAATGTTATCTAAGGGGCGTCAACAGTGTCAGCATACATACACATATATAAGTAGATAGCATTTTTTTGTTAGAGGTTGTGTTAGTGTGTGAGGTTTTCCTGGAAAATAAGCTTTGACATTTATTATAAGCGAAACGCATGTAACATTAAAGTTTAATGAATTTAAGTATAGGCAAGTAGGAAGTGTATGCTAGTGGTTTCTTCGATTTTTATTGTATCTTACTTTGAGTAGCATGTGACAATATTGAGTTGTAGTTGAAGTTGTTTCGGAGAGTATATTAGCAAAAGCTTTGCAAAAGGTAATTCTAGACAATTACTTAAATTGGAAATAGTATGTTGGCATAGAGATTTAAGTGGTGTGTTTTGTTTTTGGAAGCTGCTATATTTTTTTTCGTGTATATTTGTGCAAAAATACACGAAGTCTCTATATATTACCGTTTCCGAGATCCTTTCGTTCACACAGACGGACGGACGGACAGACGGACATGGCTATATCGACTCCTCTATCACTCCTGACCATAATGGGGGTAACTTTGGGGGGTCTCCGACAATTAGTTCTTCTTGTTACATACATTTGCACAAAACCAATAGGCTCTTGTACCTTCGGTACAAGGCCTAAAATTTAAAAATAATGAATTGTGACTCAAAGAACTTTTAAAAATGGCACACATAATCCCTTAAAAATTATACTTCATCTGCTTATATATCAGCTATATATATATATATATATATATATATATATATATATATATATATATATATGATAAACAGGACAATATATGCTTTAAGCTTTCAGACATGTGCTGCCATCTTCCTTAAAGCATAATTATCTGTTATATATGTACATAATGCAGTTTAATCAATTACTGACTTAAACAACTACTCAGTAATTAAATTAAATGTATTGAATAATTTCCATTTTCGTAGCGCATTGCTTACAAGTTTCAAATTCATATAGCACCGCCGCTTGATTGCATTATCCAGACATAGAGAGCACTCTAAAAGCAGTCGAAACCGCAATTCAAAGTGCAAGATACAAAATGAAAATGAGCAGCAGCAGCAGCAGCAACAGTAGCAGCAGCAGTGGCAGTTGCAGCTGCAGCAAAGTAACCAAAGCAATTTATGCGCTACTAACATGCACGCATTCATTCATTTAAGTTATAATCAAATCAAAACCGCAAAGCAAATATGCACACCACGAGATATCATATCAACATGATATGAAATATTGTGTCTTTCACCAAAAACCGCCCACATCCGAGCTAAAGACCAAAAGGCAATTCATACTATTGAGTTTGAGAGAATACCATGAAATGCCATATTTCCGCAGCTGTGGTAAGCGGCAAAGCGTATTTGACAAAGATTCAACTCAAATGCACTTGCCATGCAACAAACAAACTAGATTATATGCCGCCGCCGCCGCCTTGAGAAGCAGCAAACGTTTAGCAGCAATAGCGTGTAGAAGATACAAACAACCAACATGAATAGATAGAATTGTAGAAGCCAACGCGTCAAGAGATTGCTAACTCGATGCGACCTTCTTCATTAAAATTATGACAAGCTGTAATTATCTTCGATTCGCTTTGAACGCGCTAATTGCGCATTCTATATGTGTGTTTGTTTGTGTATTTGTGTAAATGTATCTGCTTAGCTGTGCGGATGTATCTATACGGACATTTGAGCTGCCATTTGATTTTGAAATGACTGACTTGTCTAACTGAGCGTATGTCCGCATGAATGACAACCGCAGCAACAAAAACAACAATGAAACAAAAGTATCTCTTGAGCATTGTTTGTTTGTGTGTGTGTGTGTGTGTGTGTGTACATTTGTATCTTATGCGAGTTGCGCTTTTGTTGTAATGCGTGTCCAAGGCTAATTAAGTTTAAAATGTTGCTACTGCTAATGCGTCTGCTTGAAAATTGCTCTTGCGTTGGGATTCTTTTATTTATGGCGTTGAACTTTTCAACATTTTTTTAAAAATGGTTTTTTTTATATAATTGTATTGTACTCTACAGCGCAATAAACTGTGGTATTTTTAGTTTATTGAAAGCTTTTGTAATGGTTTTGTAGCATGCGCGGAGTTTAACAAAAGGCATAAATATTATTGGAAGTGATGTAACAAAACTGTACTTGAATTTATTTCAAGCAAACATCTTACATACAAACTTGTTCGAGGTTTGTTTAAGTACAAAATATGTTGTTCAGTTTGGTGAGAGGTTAGAGTTGGAGCTATCAAGCTTCAAGATGTGCAATACAAACCCATATATTTGATTTGATTGGGCCTGTATAAAGTCATTTATTTGACGATTACTATTTAAAAAAAAAGATACGTATGCCAACTTATGTTAAGCTGGCGCCCGAGCAGTGATATTGAATTCTTTCCGAAATATTTTTACTGTCGGTAATTAAAGAAGTTGCACTATGTCAGGACGTTAAGTCTTATAATATATAGATAAACTAATTATGTTGAGTTGCTGCCCGAGCATGGACAACAAATTCTTTTTAAATATATTTTGCTAGCTTCAATTAGAAAATAATGCTCAGATCGCTAAATATAAAATATAGACTCATAATAGTTAATAAAAGGTAGCTTAAGTTGAGTTGGCGCCCGAGCAGAGACATCGAATTATCTTTGAATATTTTATTCAATTAGAAAATTATGTTCAAGCTAAGCAATGCCAGAGCTTGCCGACCAATAATAGATATATTAAGGTAGCTTAAGTTGAGTTGGCGCCCGAGCAGAAACATCGAAGTCTTTTTCAATATTTTTGCTATCGTCAATTAGAAATTATGCTCAAGCTGAACAATGCCAGGCAATTATAATAGAAAATAATAGTATAATAGTAAATAAGTTGAGTTGGCGCCCGAGCAGGAGCATATATGTAATTCACTTTAAATATTTGTGCTGACATCAATAAAAAAAATTATACTCAAACTGAATAAACACGCATAATTCTTCCGAATCACTGAACGTCAGTTTTATTTTTTATGAGGGCGGGACTAGCCCAATCTTCCGCGTAGTTAATTTCTATAATTATTTCACTTGAAGAAAATCCAAATAAATAAGCCGTGAAGCAATATGTTCTATAGTGTAAATCTGTCTTTTATATCCATTTATTCTGTTAACTAGTTTTGCTCGCAATTGAAGGGTGAGCATACTCGTTCTTCTTCTTCTTCACTGCCTTGAAACGTTCGCATGACCATTCAACTATTCAACGTCATAGCTCTAAACAAGCAGAGACGTCAACAAAGATACTTTTAATAATTAATATAATTATAAGCGATTAAATATTTCAGCACGAAACGCACAGAAGTTCGACATTGTATGAATACAAACAGAGAAAAAAACGAGGAAAAAGAAGAAGCAGCTAAAGAAAACTACAAGAAATAGACTCAAATTATAGTAATTATATTTATAATGAAGAAAACGCTCATTTTCACTCAGTTTCTCAACACTATTTATTCTGTTCTTTCTATTTGCAGCGGCGAACCGGAAGCAAACGACTACCGGCGATTTGGCTACTATTGTGACAAGCGCAGCTAATGAACACGCACAACTAAAAGATAAAATACTTCATTTTCCGTCATAAAAATTATAGCAGCAGAAAAAAATAGCTGAAGAAGATACAAAACTAGAACTGTGATAGCACCAAAGAAAAGAAAGCAAAGAAAAAAGACACGCAGCAGCAAATTAAATACAAAAAGCGACTTTAAGCAAAATATACAAAGATACATTTCTGCTATAGTATATATATGCAAGCAAATGATGTGTGAAGTGTAGGAGAACAAAAAAAAAATACGCAGCAAATCAACAGGAATTTGATTTTAATTAAATAACAAATCAAGCAAGCAACAAAGGTATTAAAATCTCAAAAAAAAAAAACTATGCAACATAAGCACGTACTGCGCTGACTGCCATAGATACATACGTATTGCGTATCTAATAAAGCAACCGAGTAGCACATTGGCAGAGATTTAAAAGTAATAAATGTCGTACGCGCAATTACTGCCAAATCGGGCCGAAAGACGTTCTGCAATATAGGCTCGTTGTAACTGGTTGAGGTAGCCTCAGCAAATACATTTGAAGCGCTCAAGCGTACCCAGCAGACGGACAGGACTGATTGTAGTACGTGTTGCCAACTAAACAACTATTTATTAAAGCACATCACTAAATCGTCCCTTTGGCGAACACACACACACACACACACATACATATACAAGCAGCAAGCAGACAAGCAAGCAAGCTCAAAGTCAGACAGAGTACAAGCAAGTCCTGCTGACGTAAGAGTAAAAATAAAAAGCTTTGTCTATATATATATATACATGGTAGACAACACATTTACAATGTCTACAACAGCAAGAGCAACAACAAAAACACACAACATGACGCAATTGCAGCAACAAAAACAACAACAACAACAAAAGAGCCTGCTCCAACTACATTCAAGTTCAAGGCAGTCATCGTTAATCACATGTTTTATATCCTGTTTCACTGCGTACTATTGCTCCTTGCTGCTATTACTGTCCAGTATAGCCACAATTTCTGCTAGCAGTACAGCGACAGCTACATCAGCTGCTGCTGCTGCTGCTGCTGTCGCTGCCGCTTCATCCGCATCCGCATCGCAAGGCGCAGCAGCGACAGCAGCTGAAGCGGCTGCTTTTGGCGACAGTACAACGCTTAGCTGGGATCACGCCATCGATTTGAATGAGGATTTTCGCATACTATGGAAAATCATTAATCAGGATATAACATTCGAAATACAGGCACGTACATTGGGCTATGTCGGCTTTGGATTTTCGCCTGATGGTAATCTTGCCGGTGCGGATATGGCCATCGGTTGGGTGGACAAGGGTCAGACATATTTTCAGGTAAATATATAAACGTTTCACTTTGCCCTTTTTTTTTTTTGCAGTATTTGTTTTTTTGTTTTATCACCTCTGTAAATAGCGAGCGTCCTTTATATGTAGTATACTTTCGAACGCGCTCACTCTATAAGTTTGCTGATATATGTGCGTGTTGCAAAAAGGTTGCGCACTATTTTTCATTTTTAACATTTTCATTTAGTGTTGCACGAAAATGAAATAATGCTGCATTACTCAAATTTTATAGACTTTAATGCGGCAGTTTGTTGTACGAGTATACACTTTAATTTTAATGTTGAACGAACTTTAATGCTGGATATTTTTGTTTGGCATTTTAAATCAAGAAATGAATTGGCATAGTTTTATGAAGTAAAGCTTCTTCTAGGCCCTCAAATAGCAATTTTTGCATTAAATCGAACAAAGAACTTTGTTTAAATTATTTTATTGCTAGAAAAATTATGCTTAAAAAAATTTAATTTTAAAGAAAGAGAACCTATAAGTGATACAGTATTCAAAATGCTAATTTATATTCTGCGAAGAGTTATATCCAGAAATGTCTCAAAAAGTTTGACAGCTATTCTGTTGATGTTAGTTGAGTCTCTCGATGTAGCTTGTTTCTTATTTCATCTAATATTGTAGATATTTGTAGGTTTCTGTGTATTTTATTGTACATCTCACAAAGAATCTTCGCTGATGAAAATATGTTCGAAGAACTAGATATTCTGATGGAGATAATAATTGCTTTATTTTGTAAAGGAAACCGTTATGCCACACGCGATCCAAACGGTTTTTAGTATTAAGGAAAGCTGCACCGCAATATTGCTTGTCTTCGAAGCCTTAAGATTAAGTTCTTTACAACTCTATGTTCTGAAGGTTCATGATGTTCTCGAAGTCAATTTCTATTAATTTGTAAAAGCATTCTCTGAAGGAACATTCTTCCCAATACTGATTGGGTGGTACGATATCTTTAGGCTAAGCATTATCTCCTTGCATTTCCATTGACTAAAAAAAAAAGAATTTTCAAGCATTTAGTTAATAGAAGCATCACCAGAAATTTATGAAGAAGAGCTCCATCATATTATGCGAATTTTTTGGAATCAAGAAAAACTATTTCGGGTTTCAGTTCGTCTAGTCAAAACAGTGGGAGAGAGGGGTCTGAGTCAACAAGTTTCATTAAGTGCAAACAAAAAAAAGACGAACTGCCTATGTACTTGACTACTGCCTATGTACTTGACTACTGCCTATGTACTTGACTACTGCCTATGTACTTGACTACTGCCTATGTACTTGACTACTGCCTATGTACTTGACTACTGCCTATGTACTTGACTACTGCCTTCGTACTTGACTACTGCCTATGTACTTGACTACTGCCTATGTACTTGACTACTGCCTATGTACTTGACTACTGCCTATGTACTTGACTACTGCCTTCGTACTTGACTACTGCCTATGTACTTGACTACTGCCTATGTACTTGACTACTGCCTATGTACTTGACTACTGCCTATGTACTTGACTACTGCCTATTTACTTGACTACTGTCTATGTACTTGACTACTGCCTATGTACTTGAGTACTGCCTATGTACTTGACTACTGCCTATGTACTTGACTACTGCCTATGTACTTGACTACTGCCTATGTACTTGACTACTGCCTGGGCTAGCCAAGGCTGATGCTTGTACATGTTATATATGGCTGACAAAGTCTGGTTTTTGGCTATTCCAGACTGATGCAGAGTTCGCAAACCTTTTGCTGAAAATTACCATGGAAAATTGCTCATATTTGCTCTGAATGACAGTAACCATGGCAGTCATATATAATGAGTATATTTTTGCTGAGGGCTCAAAACCCTCTAACCAGATTGGAGATACAGTTTACTCTTTTATAGAAGAACTAAAAATGCTTTCAGCAAACTACTGCGGTGTCTTCTAGTCATAATAAAAAAGAACCACCATAAAAAGATATATGTCGAAAGATCCTGAAAGTCTGCTTAAAAAAAAGAACTACCAAAGAAAGAGATATGTCAAATAATCCTGAAAGTCTGCTTCGAACACAACAACATGTTCTCAGACAAGCAGGCAGTGCAATGCAAGAATATAAACAACTGCCATGGATCTCCTAATTAGAAGAGCGAGCAGTTTTATATTACACTTAGCTGAAACATGAAGCTTAGAGATAAGCAAAACATTTAAAAGAACTTGGTAGCTTACGTAGGGGATTATGTTCGGCGGTGGTACGAGTCAGCACTGAAAATTGACTGGCTCCTATTGTTGCAGTGATTGCTGGAATGAAAAATATGTAAAGAAGTTATTTTATTTATTCGGTTCCCCACCCAACACTCAGTAGAAGAACATTCGAACATTGTTCGGGAAGCTCTTTCTTCTTAGGTTCTTTGATATAAACAAGGCTAGTTCGAGATGTGTTCCCAACTTCATAGTATGTCTCTTCAAAGTGTATAATAGGCTATTTCTGGAACCAATGTGGTATCAAAATAAGCCTAAAATGCTAATTGAATGCAAGCAGTTTAAGCTGCAATAGGTGTACTCATCTAAATATTAATATAGAGATGATCGAGGATTTGTTGAAAACTTCTCTCATTCAAAATATTTTCCATCGAGAATATTTTTAGAATAATTAATTTTTGTGAAGAAATAGAGTAATCAATTTATTCACCCAAAATGGCGCCCTGGAACTGCTGCATGCTTTCGCAACTTTTCAAAGAAATCATTTTCTGTTCTATGAAGGGTGTTGCTCCAGGACGAATATCAAAAGTGAAACCTTTTATAAATAATTGTTGAAGCTACATTAAAAGAAAGCAGCAACGCAGAAGTGATATTATAATAAATTTCATATATCATCTAATTAGGATAATTGAAATTTCGTTTGGTGTTCCCTAATAATTTAGAAAATGTTATCAGTTAATTTTCTTTTAAATATTTCTCTTAAATATTTTTCTTTTAAAATTATTTCTTTATTAAATTTAAGCGCATACAAATTTCTTCACCATCCAAACAGTTCCGCAGCAACTTGAAAATAAAAAAAAAATCTCTACAAGTTCATAAACAAAATATATTTACCTGCAAGAGATAACATTACACCATAAAGTAAAAAAAAAAAAAAAATGCTAAACAGGAAATTAAGATAAATTTTGAAATTTATCTACAACGTCTTCATGGCGCAAGCTTATTTAGAAAGGCAAGCACAGACACTTTTAGGTAAAAAGCAATAAAGAAATCTACACAAAACTGCTTGTAACATAATTTCTTTTAATTTATTTAACTTGACGCACCTAAAAAGAAAAAAAGATAAATAATAACACGAATATCCTCACGAAAAAATGCAAAAAAAAAATAAATATATTTATTAGGCCCTGTACCGAAGGTACAAGAGCCTATTGGGTTTGTGCAAATGTATGTAACAGGTAGAAATAATGGTCGGAGACCCCCCAAAGTTACCCCCATTATGGTCAGGAGTGATAGAGGAGTCGATATAGCCATGTCCGTCTGTCCGTCTGTCCGTCTGTCCGTCCGTCCGTCCGTCCGTCCGTCCGTCTGTATGAACGAAAGGATCTCGGAAACGGTAATAGATAGAGACTTCGTGTTTTTTGCATTCGTCTAGGACTGCTCCGGAATTTCACAAGTTTATTTTGAAATTTTGCCCCTCCCCCCCCTTCCCCATAAAATCACCCCCAAGGAGAAATATTTCTTCGGCACAAAAAAAATTGAGTATACCAGTATAAAGGTAATGTTCCTCTTAGTCAAAATCCAAAAAGTTCATCAAAATCGGATTATAAATAACGATTTTATAACCAATTGAAGTTGAATGACCCCCCTTTTCTTTTCATTCATATTCGCGCAGTGAGAAGTGGTCATGTGTTTGGTCATAAGCTCGGGAAACATTTAATATGTTTGTTAGGCGACCTGAACTGGTACAGGGCCTCTTACAGTCGGTTACGCCCGACTGTATTTCCTTACTTGTTTTAAATGTCCTAACTCGTGTTTCAATGTCGCTTATAATTAATTTGAAGAGCAAGCGGGACAACAAAATATATATACTCCTATATAAAAAGCAAAAATATTAAGGAATCCCACCAAATAAAAAAGCAACACAAACATAAAAAATGGCAGACTCATTTGTATAAGTCTCGAGTAGTTTATATGGTGAGGTAGGTTAGATGATTGGGTCGCTGTTTAAATCATGCCTCGCTTATGTGGGTGGCAACTTTGGTTGGGTAATACGAGTCGTCGTCGGCGGCGGCGGCGGCAGCGTTGGTGGTAACGCCATCATTACAATGTGTCTAATGAAATGCGAGTATTGCGTGTTGCGGCTTTGAATGAGCTATGCGTACATTTTGTATAGAATGAATGAATGTATGAATGGTTAGATGGATGGCTGCCTGGCTGGCTGGCTGAATGACTGCTGTGTACAAATGTATACTTGGTATGTTGTTTGGTTAACTGTTTGTTAGCTTGCTTGACGTATTTGATTGTAGGTCTGTGCATTAGCTTCCGCTTGATTGTGGGCTGCTATTTGGGTGCGCGCGATTTTGATTGTTTCGGTGACACCAGAAATGCTTCTTTTTTTTTTTTCTTTTTTCATTCATTTTGATTTAATGATTTTAGGCGCGCTTGGCTGGCTTTTTGTATGCTAAATGCTGCGAGTGTGGGTTGATGTGTAATTAGAAGTGATTAGGAGCATCAATTTATTTAAGGATAATGTGCAATGAGAGAGGTAATTTAAGAAGAGTTTATGGAGACTTTATGGAGAATCTCCAAAAAATAAAAATAAATGCTTACCAAAACTACAGCGAAAATATTTCGGCAGAAATAACTGTAGAAGAGTTCTTTTTGTCGAGTATCTTCTAAAAAGGTATCACTTTCTGGAACATTTTTTAGAAGAAGTAGTTTTCAGAGGAGATCTTTATTTCATGAGGATATTTTTGTGGCTATACCGATTAGAAGTGCGCGATCTCTTTATGAAGAAACCTTTTTAAGAGAATATTTCTCCCTTTGTCGGTATTGCGATTAGAAACGGAATCTCTTTATGGAGAATTTCTGCTTGTCGAAATATTTTTTTTAGCAGCATTTTTAAGAGGATATAACTTTGAAGGAGGTCACATTGTCGGTATTTTATTTAGAAAAAAGAAATCTTTTTATGGATAATCCCTTCAGAAGAGAAGTCCCTATCGAAATATGTTTAGGAAAAGTATCTTTAAGAGAATATCACTTTAGAGGTGCTGTATATCTTGATATTCTGATTAATAAAAGGATATCTTTATGGAGATTCTTTTAAAACGCGAGCTCCATGTTAAACTATTTTTAGAAGAAGTATCTTTAAGCTGAGATCTCTTTAGAGGTGCACTATTTGTGAATATTCTGATTCAAAAATGGAAATCTTTATGAAAAATCTCTTTAGAAGGGAACTTCTTGTCGCCACATGATGTGAGGAGAATCATTTTTAAGAGGATATCACTTTAGAGGTGTGCTAAACGATCATATTCTCATAAGAAAATTGATTTCTTTATGCAGAATTTCTTAAGAAGAGAACTCTGTAGAAGTTTCTTTAAAGGGATATAACTTTAGAGGTGTTCTATTTGTTGATATTCTGATGACAAAAAAGGATCTCTTTATGAAGAAACTCTTAAGAAAAACAACCTTTCCGAAATTTTTTTACGAGAAACTGTTTTAAGAGGATATCATTTTAGAGGCGTTCCTTTTGGCGGTATTCTGATTAGAAAAGGAGTCTATTATGGAGAACAGCACTCCTTCTCAAACTATTTTTAGGAAAAGTATCATTAAGTTGAGGTCTTTTTAGGGGTGCTTTATTTGTAGACATTCTGTTTAGAAAAGGGAACTCTTTATGGAGATTTTTTTACAGAAGACAGATGTTTCTTTAAAAATGTTTATAAGCTATTTTAAGCATTTCTTCCCACAGAAATAGCATAGGCTGGAGAGCATTCTGATGGGAGAAACAACTGTGAGCAGTTAAATATCTCCCAGTACAAACTATTGCGCAAATATTATGTCAAGCTCATCCAAAATATTCAGTGGTCACAGCTATGCACTCTTAATACAACTTCTTTTTCACTGAACATTGGGAAGATTATGAAGAACTAAAAATAATGTTTTGGTTGGTAAAAATTACATTTAAAAGTTTTCGTTATATACTTTCACTTTTTCGTGACGCTGGAAAATTTTCGCTCATTTTATAGAAAAAATGTTACTAGTAAAACCTTACACTTTTTCGTTTTTATTTGGAAATTTTTGTGTTCCTGCTAAAAAATTTTACTTCAAGATCCTTTCACTTTTTCGTGACGCTTGAAATTTTTCGCTATTCTTGTTAAGAATAAATGTTAATACAAAAATTGTTTACCTTTTCATTTGAAACTTTTTGATGTGTTTGCTAAATTAAAATTTTAACCTTTAAAATCTTTCACTTTTTCGTGACGCTTGGAATTTTTTGTTACCTTTGTTTTCTTTTATAACTTTTTGGTGTGCCTGCTATAAAATTTTGATATCAAATACCTTTTACTTTTTCGTGACACTTAAAGTTCTTTGCTATTCTTGTTTAAAAAAAAATAATCTCTCATTTTTATTTCTTCTTTTCACTGCTAAATAAACATTTAGCACTGTTCCTTTCACCTTTTCGTGAAGTTTTCACATCATTAACCATTTATTCGTATTAATTAAATCATTGTCAAGTTTGACTACTCAACACTCTGCCCTCATAAAAAAAAAACGTATGTTATTATGCTTTGAACAGGCAGACTGCCTATCTGTCTGTCTGTTTATCCATTCGTCTGTCCGTATGTCTGTCTGTCTCTCTGTCACTGCTACTGTTGGTGTTAATTTCACATCTTGACGTGTTGTTGGTAATTGTTAACGTTTCAAATTGTGAGGAATAACTTGATACTAAATACATTATACATACTGCAAAGGTTTTGTCAGTCAGTCTGTTTAGTAAAAGCCAGACTGTCTGCTTAGCTCACTCTTACAAACTATGTTACTCCTACTACTATGCTGCAATTGTATCTGTGTATGTGTACAAGCGTATCTTTCTGTGTATGCGTGTGCGTGTCATTTGGCGCTGATTTGTCACTTTCAATTCCAAGGTTTCTGACAAAAGGTTATTTATGTACGTGTATATATTTATAAATACGCACACACACACACACACATACATACATATATATGATATGACACATACATGTAATGCAAACGACGACGACATTGCGTATACGCAAAGTGTCAGAGGTTAATTAGTGAAAATAGATATTCCTATTAATATATTAATTAAGTGTTGAAATGCTACTCGCCCTAACTATTTGCGAAGGGTAGTAGTATGTGGTTGATTTTAAGTACAAGCACTATAGCCAAGTTAGCGCACAGTAAAGCGTATAAATGACAATTGATTTTGACAGCACGCAAGGCGACAGCGTATTATTGAAAGATACACATATAAACACGATTAGATATTTTGATAGATAGATAGACGACAAGTGTAAATAGATACATTTGTAGCTATAGTTAATGTAGGCGTTTTTTTTTTCGATTTAAATATTTATTTCTGTCTCGCATAATTACTTGCATAAAATATTCAAATTAAATAAATACTGCTAATATTTGTAAAATAATGCGCACTAATTTATATTTTTATTGTTTATTTATTTTGTCTTTTTCCACATTCAATAATAATTTAAAATTTTAATTATCAAATGAAAACAAATGAGCATTGCATATATAAAATATGGCTTTAGCTAGCTGTCAGTCGTCTAGTGTGGGAGTACTCAGCATAAAGTTGAGATACAACATCTATCTACGTGTACGTGCTGAAATAAAAGAACAACAAACAAACGCTTCATGCTCACAAAAAAAGAATTATATATTTATATACTACTACTACAATATATTTATTGTATTTATTATGCCGCACATTTGCACTAATTGGCTAATTTAGAATGGGCCAACAACAACAATAACAACAATTAAAATTTTTCTGCAAAAAAAAAAAACAAAAAACTTTTTCACACAATATGGAAAATCTGTCTGTATACAATGGGAAAAACAACAATGCCATGAATTCATTCATACTACGATATATCTATCTACAATACATGGCATGTATTTTCGTTGTTGTTGCTCGTCAATGTTTGCAACAGCAACGGTTGAAAGAAATAAACATTTATGGAATTTCATTAAAAATGTAGAGCGCTAGAATTTTTAATGAAAAGCTGCCGCATTGTAAATTAAAAAAAAAAATGAAAATATATAGAAAAGTTGAACAGAAAAAGAGAAAATCCAATTCTAATAGAGAAAACTGTGCAAAAATTTTTTATTAAATGATTCAAATTTCTATAGAACAATGCGTTTCAAATAAGCGTTTGTGTATTCAAATGAAATTTATGCTTTTAGAGAAAGTGCAAAAATATTAATTTAAAAAAATAAAAGAAAAAAAAATGGTGCTCGCTTCAAGTCAATTTCTTTTTAAAAACTATTCAATAAATTATGCTATTAGAAAATATTTAAAGTATATAAAATATTTCAATGTAGAAATTTTAAGTAAAACTATTTCAATTAAACAAGAATTTGAAAAATTTTATAGATGAATATACTGTATAAATTCTTAAACAGTAAACTTAATAAGTTGGAACTATTTGATACTAAAAACTTTTCATTTCAACTAACAAATTAATTTGTCAAAGTTTAAGCGAATATGGCGCATATGTAGACATAAGCAGATGAACGTACGGATAGACGTGAAGAAAAGTGCAAATGGTTAGTTCGATAGAATTTGATTAATTATATTTTTAATGTTTAATTTTGTATAAATGTATGTAACAGGCAGACAGATGTCATACAGCTAATGAAAAATGCCACAAAGATCAAGTAGCACCACTAAAAGGGATAGCTTCCATACAAAAAGTAGTATCGATATAGACATGTCCGTCTGTCTGACAAATTAATTAAAATAAAAAGTATTCATCTAAAAACCTTCTCTGTGCATGGTAGTATTGGGCAGAAATTTTTCCATTATATATTACTCCTCATCGGGGACAGGGAGATCGGCAGTAAACAAGGAGTACAGCAACGGTCCCAGTACACTTCCTTGGGGAACTCCGGTTCTTAGGGGATGGACAGTTAAGAGCTCCTCTCGCACTTTAACTTAAAAGCATTTTAAAGTAAGACCGTATCATCAAGTATAAAGAGAATGGAAGGATAGCCTTGATTTTCGCTAAAATACCAGCCAGTCTCATTCGGTCAAAGGCTTCCTTCACATCCACAAAAACTCCATTGCAGTACTCCTTTTCATCAAACGCATTTAAAATGTGGTTCACTAACCTGTGAGCTTGCTCAACGGTGCCATGACCACGCCGAAAACCAAATTTTTGCTCAGGTACAGCCCTTTGGTAGACTCCCAGCGTCTTAAAAATGCTTTCCCAAACCTTCGACAGTGATGGTAGAAGGCTTATAGGACGATATGAGCTAGCTATACCGGCTTGCCAGGCTTTTGAATCATAGAGATCCTCGCTAGTTTCCACTTGCTAGGGAAATGTTGCATCCTCAACATTGTGTTAAATATTAATGTTAAAAAAAAAAAAAAGGCACGCCGCGGCAATGCCTTTAAGGTATTATGACAAATTCTGTCGTGATTCGGGGCTTTGTTTCTGGGCAAATGCTATATGTCTACCATGATTTCTTCGGCAGGATCTGCATTACTCTGGCCACGTCATTCTCTTCAACAAGTGAAAACGGTGTAAACCTGGCATCCACATTGGTTGCGAAGATGTTAGCCTGATCTTCCACGCAAACAGGGACCAGCTGGAGAGCCTGCCTTTTGGTCACCTTTGTTGCCTTCCAAAGCGAGTAGTTAACGTCAAAGGTGTAGTCCATCCTTTCCAGCTTCTGTTCAAAGAACTGGAGGCTTCTTAAATGATATTCCCCACAACTATTAGAGATAGTCTCCAATAAAGTCACTGATCACTTTCAAATTTTTGTATGAAAAACATTTCTTAGCTGTTAATTTTAAATTTATATTGGAGGCTTCCTAAAATGTTTTTCCCACAACATTTAGGAATAGACTTCATACAAAGCCACTACTCACTTTCAGATGTTTGTATACAAAATTTTTCTTTATAGTCGGAACCAATTTTAAATTTTTTTCAAAGACTTCCTAAAAGGTTCTCCCATATCGTCAAAGCAGCTCAAGTCTAATGAACTCCATCTTTTGCTTCAACCAAGCAAATCAAATGAAAATCAAATTAAACTTCGTTTACTGTTGCAAAATGTTATAGTATGTGTGTTGCACATCACTGCTCTACTGAAACACTTATAGAGATTGAGTGTCTATTCAATATTCAGTTTGTTGCAATCCATTTAGCTTCCTAATAGTTTGATTGAAGACATCTTTTCATTAACAAAGAAATTAATGAGATAACTGCTAGACTAAATACATATTTCCATTCGGTTGCGTAGCCCCTAAACAAATTAGCTCTGCATAGAAGCTCTGCATAATCACTGTGGGAAGAGTTCAGCTTTAATTGAACTACTGCAGACAGCATTCTAGCTGCTTTCTAGCTACTTTGTAGCTTTAATAAATTAAAAACACATTTTAAACAAATTATATTTCGAGAGCAAACCTAAATGAATTAGCATCGTCAAAAGCATCGTTTATCAAATATTGTGAGATTTTTTGTAATAATTGTAAAAATTTCCTGTGCTCCCATATCTTAAGCTCAAACGATTAAACAAGCAGGTTGTAAAAAAGAATTAATGACAAATTAATGTTTATGTGTAAAGCAGCAACATTAAGCTGCGTTGACAGTTTTCAAATATATTTTTTTCCATTTAAGGTTTAAGTTTTTATTGAAGTTTTAATACCCTATAACAAATACATACTTGTAACAGGCAGTTGAACAGCAACAAAAGTTGAGTCCATATAGTTATGTCCGTCTGTCTGGCAATGAGTACTGGAAGACTATAAGCGCTGAAACCTTGAAATTTGTATATTTACAAACTAATATGCCTGCTTCAGTCATTTTGTGCTGTTTTAGTTAAGCTTTAAATGAAAAAATTGCTGTATCTTTCAAATAAAATATATCACAAGTAATATAAATTTAAGCTTCAATTGAAGTCTACAGCATTCTTTCTTGTTTATAGCATATTGTAGCTTGTATCTGCTAAATGTTTTACAACTTTCAAAAGTTTTTGTTTTTAATTTATGGAAAAAATATTTCAATTTTAATTACTAATAAAACACACTTGGCGTTGCTTTATTTTTTTTTTTTTTGTTTATGAAAAAATCGCGTTTTCATATTTCAACTGCTAACTTTTAGTGTGTGGTCCAAGCAGCTGGATACTTTAATGTATACGTATATCTGCTATTGTACAATAGCTGAAGAAAAAAAAAAAAATAAAACAATAAATAAATAGAAAGAAAGCATGCAGCACGTTAATATAATTTGCTGCTATTTATGATTTATTGTCTACATATAAGTAGTGTTCTTAAATAACAAAAGCACTGACAGCGTGAGCGGGCTATTGAGTGTTTTCTTTATTTCAATTCATTTATTTTTTTGACTGTTTTGTGTAAGCAAAAGTAACAAAAGCACGCAAGCAGTTACAATACACGCAATGCGCCAGCATACGCCAGATACAACAAACGTACTATAAGATACATTTGAATGTTCCCATCATTTTTCTCGCACAAATACTACTTGTGCTGCTATAACACGCACCCAACATTAAGGCTACATAAATGTGTAACAATAGCAAATTGGATAATGTCTATAAAAACTAATTGAATTCTAAGCGTAGATACAATATGAAGACTTGAATTGTTATTGTTTTTTTTTTTTTGTTGTAGTTTTTTTTTTTTTGTATCGCGCAATTTTCAATTCAAAAAATCAACGAGAAAAAACATTGTATCTTTGTATCTACGCATTTGTAGCGCTATGTATATATAGTCATTACTAATATAACTATTTGTCTATGTAGCGAATCATAGTTGGAAATAAAAAAAAAAAAATAGCATTTAAGTGATGACATGCAATGTTGTTGCTATGTTTCGTTATGGCATGTGTGGGCAGCAGCAGCAGTGATGATGATGATGATGAGGTACTGCTTTGTTGTCGTACGCAGACAATAAAACAATTTCACACAAATGTCTAATTGTAAAAAAATGCATGAAAAAAAATTGTATCTACAAAATGTTTTCTGTTGCTGGAAACAAAAAGCTCATTACTCATATGCCAATCAAATAGGCAACGGCAACAGCAACAACAATGACATCAAGTGGTGCTCCATGGCTTTTCCTGACGACTATGTTGGTGTTGCTGTGTTGCCAGTTGATGATAATCATGACTATGATGACTCTGATGTTGTTACCACTTATATAGCTCGAGTGCTTGGCTGTCCGTCTGTCTGTCTGTCTGTCTATCTATCTCTCTGTTGGTCTATCTGTCTCCCAGTCCCAATCTGTCTGTTGCGCTCGATAATTAATCATTCACTTATAATTAACAGAACACTACGTCAAAATAGAACAACGTGCTAATGTTGTATTTTTTTGCAATTGCCTTTTTTGTGGTTGGCTGCGATTTCGAGTGGAAAATGAAAAAGAAGAAGACAAAAAAAAATTAAATACAAGTGGAATTTGATGTGAAAATGATTTTTAAAAGCCTTCATTTGGCTCATATGCTGTCGAATAGATACAGTGTAGCTGAATTTGAGTGTTCCCAAATGTGCATTTGAGTGTTGTTATTCAAGAAATAATACACTGGCCTTGACTTATAAGATTTTAAAAAATCTATGTTGTTCGGTTTCTATCCTACCAGAGATTTTTTTTCTTCCAAAAGTCTTTTTTTTATTGTTAATTAAATTTTACGAATATTTTTTAAATAATAGCAGTCTATTCCTATCTTTTTTCTATGGTTCCAGAGTTTTTCGTTGTACCAAAAACTGTGAAGTTGCAGGTGCTAAATTTTTGCATTTGAATTGAACCAATATTTGTCACCTGCTATTTTTTTATTATTTTTATTAAATTTTTACCAATATTTTTTTTAATTTTTGTCAGCTTTCATTCTATTCCTCTTTTATATCTATCCTCCCAAAGAAGTTCCTCCTTCCACATAGTGTTTAGCTACTGCCTTTTTTTCTCACTTTAATTTATCGAATATTATTTAATTTATTTCAGTCTATTCCTCTCTTTTTTTCTATGCCCACAAAGTTTTTCTATCTACCAAAAAGTGTTAAGTTGCAGGTGCTACTAATTTCTCACTTCAATTGTGCCAATATTTGTTAAATGTTGTCACCTTCACAGTCTACTCATCTGTTTTTCTATCCTCCCAAATTTTATACTCTTTCCACAAAGTTTTAAGCTGCTGAAATTTTTTTCTCAGTCTATTCCTTTCTTTTTTTTCTATACTCCTAACGTTTTTTTTTTTTCCTTCTACTGCTGTCACTTTTTTCTCACTTAACTTTTTCAAATATTATTTAATTTATATCAGTTTATTCCTCTCTTTTTTTTCGATGCTCTCAGAGTCTATCTTTCTACCAAAAAGTGTTATGTCGCAGGTGCAACATTTTTCTAACTTAAATTGTGCCAATATTTATTAATTATTGTCACCCTGTAATTTTGCCAATCACACACGTTAAAAGCAACAAAATTTAACTCATAATTAACTAACGCTTTAACTGCACCTTGAAAAACTAGGCCTTAAATACTTAAAATTTGCATTCACTTTAATAATTATTTCTGCAAAAACTTGCTAATCGCTTAAGAAATTTATTGCCTAAACGCCAAACAAAAGGGCGTTATAACCTCCATGAACTTATGAACAAATCAAAACTTAATACAACTTAAAAAAAATACAAAATATATACTTTCTAAGCCAGCAAACGTTCAACACCTTTGCTAACCTTTCCCAAAGAACTATAAACAAAAAGAAACCTGCATGATGCCACACCTTGAAGCACGGCAACTGCTCAAGAAATTAATTACCACATAGCAATAGCAATAGGACGTAATAGACGTAAAATAAACGACGTTGTTTTAAATTTCAAGCCTATAGATACTTTCACTCGAAGTATCTATACAAGAGCAATAAACGCAAAAGATAATTACTTTTTACTAGGAAAAATAGATACATAGAAGATGAGAAAATAAAATAAAATAGAAAAAAAAAACCTGTCGATAAGTACTCTACATGCCTGTATGTTGTTTTCTGTATAAGTTAAGATACTTAGATGGGCGATAGGCGCTACAACGAAAAACAAATTTTAGATGTAATTTATTTTGAGCTTTATTACACAAAGCTGCGAAAAAAAAAACCTAAGGAGAAGAGAAAAATAAATAAAGTCCAAGTAACACAGCACTAAATGTTATCAAAATTTTAATTAATCCGCATCTTTAAACGTTGGCGGCGGTGTTGGGTAGATTTTCAAAGAAATAAATAGTACACATACCACCAACTAAAGTAAAAAGTTGAGTTTCGGTCTTGTGGCACAATTGCCCTGAAGGCTAAGAGGCGTTGAGCTCTATGAATAAAAGCTAGCGCCTCTTGTAAGACGTTAATTAGTGCCGCGTGTGTTTGAGTTGAGTGCTGCTGCTTCATGCAGCACTTTTAGCGAGGTGCCACAACAGCCCACACAAGAACAACAAAAACAACAAGAACAGCAGTTGCTGCTGCTGCTGCTGTGCTACTTATGTAGTTGTTTGTATCTACAATATACAAGTACGAAGGTAGTTTTAGAAGTATATAAACTGTTGGATTAGGCACAAATTTTAAGTAATCGACAATCATTAAGTTTCGGTTTGGTTGGCAGACGGACGGACAGTCAAAAGTTTTACATGCCAATACAGCCTGAGCAATACATCTGCTTGCTCTTTAATGTTTAGCGATGTTTACACGTTTCATACATGTGTAAACATTGTGAAACTGTGTCAAAACTTCACCAACAGAAAAAAAAATTCGCATCGACATAGACTAACTGCTATAAACTTGGCGACTATAGCAGTTAGAGTCTTCAGATTCATATAATAAGACACAGCTAACTTTTATTTAATGCAGGTGCTAACCTCACTGTCCTAAGGACAGCTTGGCACTTATCACATAAATCTACGCTTTTTCAGAGTTTTTGTATGAAAAAAAAATATTCTGGCTTTTGTTAATTCAGCTAAAAATTATGCATCTGACTATAATCCTTTAAAAATATTCCATTTACTTCGAATTCGAACCACTTGAAGGAATAGCTGCATACAAATCTGTCTTTCCTTTATAGATTTTTGTATGAAAAAATTCTTTTTGTGTTGTTAATTCAGTTAAAAATGTTAAATTTCGTCCGGTTTTTCTTATAAAATGTTTCACATAGGTCGTGATCGAAGTATTTGAAGGGATAGTCCCCATTGGTATAGCTGCTCCTTTCAAACTCGGCTACTACTACTGACACTACCCTCGTTTATAAACAACATGCATAGAGCAAAAGAGAGGATATAACGATTAGTATCTTGAAAGTACTTAAAAGGTCATTACACCAAACTTAGCAAGCGACTAATTATTTAATTTCAACTTTTAACTATGCGTCGCATGCACTCTTTCGCGCGCGCGTATCTATGTATCTGAACAACTAACGCTGTGCCACTTATTATACGCTGTCCTTGCTGTAGAGTACGTAACAGCGTACTGGCCTTAACCACAACCACACTCATGCATTTCTTGCTCGAGGTGCTTTTGTGTGGCAAGCAGATTTTGCTTAGAAAGAAACTGAGTTGATGTCGTTCATCGTCGTCGTCGTCGTAGTACTATACATCATTACGCTTTAACCCATTAAGCTTTAGAGATAACAGATTCATTATGGCAGAATTACGAGGGTCTCTTTTTTTGTACAAGTGCGTAGTTAGCAGAAGGCCATTTAGATTTAGAGTGCGGCTGCTAGCAGCTTAAAATTTAGCAACATTTCGCATATCCTGCTAACTACGCCCATGTCGCAAATGAGCTTGTGCTCATCGGTCGTTCGGTCGGTCGTCATCATTGTCGCCTCACCGCTCACATTTTGTATCTCAGAGTCGTCAACTTTACTAATGACCATCGATGCTTGTCTCAGCTGTCGACTTGTTGTAGTTGTTCTTGCTCATTGCTGTCCATTTAAAGATTCGAGGTTTTTTTTTTTGTTATTTGTATTTGTGTTCTATACATCGCGTTAGGCACTCATTCATTCATTTGTCTATCTTTAGCGTGCTGTCTTGTCTCTCTGTCTGTCTGTTTGTTTGCTTGTGGCGCTTCTTTCGTTAAGCTATGTAGCTGTCCATCTGTCAAAATGTTAAAAAAAAAAACAGAATTTTAAACCTTTGAACTGCCATTTGGGTATTTTAATGCTTGGATATCTATGAAATTTAAAAGCGCATATTGTCGGGTAAATGTGTATATATATACTTTAAAAGATCTAGGAGAATGATCTTAAAGTGGCATTGTCATGTATAGGGCATGGTTAAATCGTTACATCGAACAGTTCAAACATATTCTTGGGTCTATGCTACCTTTTATTACTAAAATTAGTCATAAATATGCTATATTTCAATTAATCGCCACACATAACACAATGTGTATAACAGTTATAACAGTTGGGCACACTTGATTTGTATAAAACATTAAACTGCGATGCAGTTTTTAGCTTCTCAATCGTTCATTCATGGATCTTTTAATTTTTGGGAGAATGAAAAATGCACAGACGGGAGATGTATCTTGAATATGATGACTGAGGCATTTCAAAAAAATCATGTAGATGCAATAGTGTGTGCGATTCTATTCCTTATTGACCGTACGATCTTGTGGGAAGAGCTCACGATATAGCATACCATTGTAGTTGAAGCAAAAAGTGAGCATAACATACACTGTGCTATATTTCGGGTTTGGCTCTTTGATTGGTCTTTTCTATAGACTTCATAACCATATACTTCTGTGCAGTCACAAGTTTTGAACCTTTTGGGCAAGTCTGTATCATCGTTGACTTCATTCAACAGCTTCTGAGTGATGCTCATCCCAAACTTCCAAACAACAACCGATTTGATAACATTTTCAGCAACTTCTTCAATAATGATTTAATGGTTCTCCATAAAATAGTTCCTCACTGCTTGAAAGTTTATATCATGCTTTACCTGCTGAATCGTCTAGAGTCTTCTGAGAAGAACTTAGTCTTTTGTGAAGAACTTGTACCAGTCTTGGTGCGTCTTGGTGTTAGGAGTATTCCTTCAAAATTCTATTAGTTACTGTGAGATATTGCCATATATTACAGGTGTTCACTGATGGGAAGGAGGTGTTTAAAAAATGTTCAAAAAAGTCACGTGGAATGTGTAATTCCCCTTAATAAACTAAGGACTGTGATCGGCTCTTTCTTTCGCTTGATTCTTAAGTTAAATGGTGAGATCAAACCGGACTCACAAGTGGTACGTCGTGCCGGACATAATCATAGCTAAATACCCAAACCTCCTTTCATTTGCCGTTTTCGCAAATTATTGCACCGGGCTTGAGTTCGGGAAGCCTTATCTATGTTTCTTAAAACAAATTCAAATGTCTTCTGAATTTATCTGACTTTCTGTTTTGAAGTTTGCTCTAAAGTACAAGTATGACTACTTCGTATAGAGTGTTTGGCACTCGGAGTTCTACTATTGCTTGAGAGTGGTAGCTCTGGTAGCAATACGTCCTACTAATGGTTGATCCTCTACGATGAATTGAGTATTCTTCGAATTCTCCATATACTCTTCAGGGTTATAGGGTGCGGTTAACTGTAGTTTTATATAATGCTTTGATCAGTGTCTGGATGGTAGCATTCCTTATCAGTACAAAATCCACACACTTCGAAAATTGGTCAAAGAAAACCTGAAGACACTTGACTATATGCCTTTACATTGAGGAGCAGTATCAGCTGTTTGCCAGTCGTATGGTGCCATAATGTAGAGCAATTGGCATGCAATGGGATTCCTTGAGCTTTAAACTAATTAGAGCTCTCATTTATACCACCTAGCATAAGCCTACGTTAAATTTTGGAGCTATATGCAACATTGAGTTTGGTAGGCATTGAAAGCAGAAATGGAAGCCAGATAGACGGTAGTTTGCAGCGCCCTACGATCAGAGAAACCCACTGTTTCGACTACAGCTTTAACTCTGCTATATTCAGTTGGATTCATGACTTATTCAAGTTCACGAAATGGTACAAAAACTAATGCGAAATGAGTTTAATCAAAGTCAAACGGTTAACTTAAAATAGCGGAGAAGCACAAATGTAATGATGCAGTTTGCTTAAAATTTTACCTCAGTCTTAAAACAAACAAACTCTTTTAAGAATTTCTCATAAAATTATCCGGCTACTTCCTGTCCGTCTGTCGGGACTTTCATGAGCTCGCTTTATGCTAGTCCAACATAAATCTAATGATGCAGTTTGCTTAAAATTTTAACATAGTCAAAAACTAAGTTATTTAGTTAGCACTTACAACTACTTTAATTGTTTTATTGTACAACAATTATTGCGAATATTAAGCATCTTCCATTTTCTTAAAATTCAAAAATTTTCTTAAATAAATTTAATTTGCCAAGAAATTTAAATTATTATTATTTCGATTTTAGTTTCTTGAATATGTTGCTGCAAATGAAATAAACTTTTATGATTCAATTTGTGCAGCAATTTGACATTTAGACAACAAAAGCCCATAGCAAAGTAATTAACCCTAACCGCGTCATATATATCAAACGATATAGTAATACATAGACATGCGAGCTGACTTTGCCAGCTGGACAACTGTCCAACTGCTCTCACAAAGACATGCAATGCAGTTATGATTATGTTGATGACATACGACAAAGCTATTGGCGCTGCATCTATATGTGGTAGATACATGCCATAATAATGCAGTTATGTCATAAAGCCATTAATGCACAATTAGAAACAGCAAATAACTTAATGGGCATACGTAGATATGTACAAGCAGGATTGAGAATCAATGAAACGTACAGAAATATTGGCAAGCACAGACAGCGAAGAATTTAGATACATAGCCGAGCCGAGCCGAACCGAGCGGAGAATGTATCTTGCAGCATGCACTTAAGCTGTCTATGCATGCGAATTTTATAGTACGTTCATAAAGTTTAATAACTGTCTGGAAAATTTAATTTCATTACCTCATGTGACATAAACCGTTGAAATGCACGCTGTGATTGCTTAGATACAAATGTATCTCTGTGTGTGTGTGTGTGTGCTGCAGTTAAATAAACGTTAGAAAGCGCAGCAACAACATTGATAATCTATTACCATGAAAATGCAACTAGCCAACTAAGCTGTGTATATACATAGCGCAAGGATCGGTCGGCTATAGCAAACCAACTGTCAAGCCAAACCAGCCGGTCAGCCAGCTAAAGCAACTCAGAGTATGTAGCAGCATACAGCAAACCAAGCGAGCGACCATGGTGCTCAACAACATCGTCATCATCATCCGCATCAGCATCAGTGCTGTAAAACCGCAGCGCATGCAATGAATGCGGCCTCAGCCACAGCCTCATCCGCTGTTGCTGCTGTTACTGCTGTTGCTGCATGCATCATATGACCTTACAACAGCGGCAATAACAGCAACAACGACAAGTATCTATTAGTGCGTTGTGCGTGTTTATGCCGCTGCTGCCTCTCCTTTGCTGCATATTGTTACTGTTGCCGCCAGATGTGAGCGAAAGCCACAATGCCAAGTGCATATTTACTTAACCATATGCATTGTCGGCGTTTATACAGATACATTTGTGTATGTAGATACATGCTCACGTACGGCAACATTTGCACAGATACAAGTGGAAATATGTATGCCAAGTATGTATGATGTGCTTGACAGGCAAGCAGGCAGGCAGGCAGGCAGGCGAACGGGTATGAACGAATGCAAGTCTTTGGCGACAACATCAGCAACAACGCAGATAATTGCAAAGTACCGTTGGTTGAATAGCTTTTCTTTGCTTTCTGCGTCTGTCTTGGCGCTCTGTGCTTAATAATTTCTTAACAATTTTTTTTCTTGTTTGAGAAATATTTTCGTTAAACAATTTATGAGCGTTGAAAGAAAAAAAAACTGCGCAGCTAGCGTGTGTTCATTATGAAGTAACTAATGCTAATGATGATGATGCACAAATGAAGCGCTGCACATACATGTGCGCTAAGCTTAGAACGTCTACAAACTGGTTTGCCAATTGTGGCGACTGCAAGTTGTAGATACTTTTTTTTTTTCTTACATTAGAAAAATGAAAATTACGATAGTCATATTATCTTGTACCGTTGTTGTTTGCTGTCTTTATTGTCATTGTTGTTGTTGTTGTTGTTGTTGCACTGCGCAAACCTGCTGCTGCTGTCATCATTTACCGCATGTTCTGCAGTCAGTATCTGTGAGATACACCTACATATACATACAAGTGTGTACAACATTACTAAAGACAACCAAAAAACACGCACTACGACACAACTGATTGCTGTTGCTGTTGTAGTTGTTCGTTGTTCATTGCTACTTTTGGCGGTAATGTCCTAGTCCATGTAAACGCGGTCGCTCGCTCGGTCACTCGCTGCCCAATATGGTCTGAAAGTTAAGCGTTGTCACACGCTCTTTTTTGAGCTTTTACACACTTTTAAGTTGCTTGTTTTTGAGTTACACTTCAAATGGATTTTAAAGTGCAGCGTATATTAAATTTGATATTGATTTTGACTTTGTTCGAAATGCCCAAATGTATGTTATATAGCGAGGCTAGCATCGGATAAACGTATTCAATATTAACTCGACGAGATGAATTGTGTCATTCTATACGCATCCGACGCTCCGTATTTAGGTGTATCCGAAAGTTGGGGAGTTTCTCAATAGTCTCTGTTTTCGTCTCGCACATTGTTTTCATTCAGACATAGATATGTCATTATATCATAGATATAACTCGATAAGAATTATGCATCACCGCCCACTATTTGATCTACTGTAGCGCATAATACATGCGTTTATACCGCCTTTCACACACGCACACACACCTTTCTCTTGTTATTTTTTCTAGTAATTTTTCAGCTGAGTATGTTTGTGTGTCTTTCACGGTGCTAATCGCACTTTTAACACAACATTTTGATTATAAATTTTATTTTCTTTCCGCACAGCATGTTGCGTATCTGATTATGCACTAACGGTGCAAGCGTGTTGTTATGCCAAAAAGTATCTGAAAGATACTGAAAGCATATTTATGTAGTAGAATGCATTTTCCATTAACTAAAAATGGTAAAGGAAGCTGACTGCAACAACAAGCAAACATAAGAAATGACATTAATGTGTTTTGTATTAGAAATTTAATTTTCTACACATTCAACACATAAAGCAAAATCTAATCAACACAAAGCGCCAACAGCATGCATGGCATGTATTCATTGCAACTTTCTGTTGTGCAGTGCCTTTATATTCTAGATTATATCGTCTGCTTACGGCTACTGCAGCATTGAGTTACTTCTTTCTCTACACATTTAAGATAGATCATTAATTAAGCGATAAAGAGACGACGCCTGCTGTGTCATTTATGTTTATGATTTAATGTAGATACTTTTTATATAGTATATACACAGTCTATCACTCAGCAAGTCTATCTGTCATTCATGGCTTAATAGAACATCATAAAATGCCGCATTTATGCATTACGTATATCTGCGCATCTAAAGTGCATAGAGAGAAAGAGCCAGAAAAAGAAATCTGCATGTATAGCGGCCGCATACTGTGTTTGACTTCTATACTATGTATCTAGATACTTTCATGCAGTTGTTCTTAATTAAAAACACTTGTGTGTGTGTGTGTGTGTGCATGTGAGTGAGTGTCCGCAGCATGTTTTAAGTGTTTATGTGCGTGTGTTGTAGTGCAACAACCTTAGCGTTAGAGATTAGTGTTACTTTCCAACAGTTACTAGGGATATATGCATGTGCAGCAATATTTGATTGGCGTTTCGCTGTAAAATACTGCGTAGGCTGTGCAAAATTTAATGCACAGCATGCAGCACATCGTTATATCGAAGCGTTTGTAACGCATTAGTGTGCTGATGACTAATGACGGAAGTTGTCCATATGCGTTTGTGTATATAGCCGTGCCATCAATGTGCGTAAATCAGTCGTAATTTATGAAGAAAAGGATTAACAATTGTACAAGTATGTGCTGGCTGCTCTATTTGATCTATAGTGAGCAGAACATGTTTCGTTCGGTATATACTATAATCCTATGCGGAAGCCAATGAGCTTGGTTAATGAAACAATTGAATTATATTCAATTACTTTATTATGCAGAAGTATAGTTTAGTTATATAATAGCTTAAGCATTTAGCTTAAATTGATAGTTTTTATAGCTTAAGATATTTTTTTTTAAATGCGCAGCTGGACTAGTTGTTTCTATTGCTCACAGTGAAAAAATGCTCGTTAATAGTTTTGAGATACAAAAATATATTTACTCCTTAAAAAATAGATCACTGTAAAGTATAGCTAAATAAAATTATATATATGATCCCAAAATCTTCTGTTTAGGTTAGAAGATAGCATTTTTAATCATCGTTGATATTGCATTTTATTTTAGCTGTACCTGGTAACTACTTTTTTTATAATGAATGTTTTGCCTATGTATCTATGTTCCTTCTAGACAGGCAAATCATTCCATTTTCTCCAATGCATCTCACTTTTCCCGATTGCTCAAACATGTATACCACATTTTATCCCAATACCTCAAATAGATGAACAAATTTTGTTTATCACTTGTATGGGATTTCGACCAAACTTAACAAGATTACTTCTCCAATTCCCATTAAAATATTTACCAAATTTTATTTCTGTACCTCAATCGGATGCAAAGGCATATTGAATTGTATATATTGCTCATATATCGCTGCGTGGTGGGGCATCCCCCTCTCCTATTTTAATCAAATGTTGCCTATGTTCTTTTCCTATGTCCCATCTATTTCTATACCAAAATTCATACAAATTGGTTTGACGGTTTCGGTGTGATGCGCCTACAAACAAACAAAATTTTTTGTGAATCATATATGTTTCCCAGCCAAAATGGTAAATAGTACTCGAAATTTCAATCATAAAATGGTTTGGGAAATAACTGTCAAATCACACCCTTTAACTGGACCTATAATGGATCCTATGGAGAACTCTATTACATGCAATTCTGGTACATATAAGGCCAGACGTGTCTAGATAAAAGGTGGCCAGTCCAAATTGTCCAATAAACATGCTTTCAAATAAGCTCGTCTGATGCCTTGTATAAACTCAGGCGTCGTCATGTATAAGATTGTATGATCGCTTCCTATTTTCAGTTAAAAATGTGTGCGGATACTTCCACAAATTCAGAACAATTCATTGTGGAGTATATGAAGCGCAGTCGCAGACTACTAGATCTTGAAAATCCACCCAGACCATAACGGCTCCACTACAAAAATCGAAATCCATCGGATTTATTCAAATTACCCAAAAATAAAAACCATATTGAAAAAAATGTTTTTGTACACTTTCCCTGTAAAGTGTTATAAAGTCACACACATTTGAGGCCAATTTCTCGTTTAACATTGACAGGAACAGATGGTAATCCATTGGTGCCACATCCGGACTATAAGGTGGATGCATAAGGAACTCCCATCCAAGCTCCCGGAGCTTCTGGCACGCCATAATCGAAATATGTAGTCTGGCGTTGTCCCAAAGGAACACAATTCCTCTCCTATTGACCAAAGATGCCCGCTTCTGCCTTCAAGCGGTCCAGTTGTTTACATTAGAGAACCGTTGAGAGCAGCTAAACACACAGCAAACACACAGCAAAAACTTCTTGACCGTCAATCCGGGCTTGGCAACCGTTTGAGGCGTTTCGCCACCCTTCACCAACGACCGTTTGCGCTTCAGATAGAAATTCGGTCCATGAGGTTTTTTGGTGTCAATTCTGTGTAGGCAAGCTTTATTAAATGCCATCAAATCTTCATATGACTGATATTCAGCTCCCGAGCGATGGTACGGCTGCTACTATGGCGGTCTATCTCGATCACTTACTTGATTTTATCGACTTCTTCGACAACAGGTCTTCCGAAGCGTTGTGCATCTTCTACTTTCTCCACACCAGAACGGAATCGAGTAGACCACTGTTGTGCTAAGAGAATTGAACAAGTATCGACCCTGTAAATATCAAAAATTTTCAACATTTTCTTTCAGGTAGTAAACATGTAAAATATGACGAATTTCTTCCTTCGAGACCTTCATGTACGACGCGCTGTAACTCACAACTGAATTGTCTAAGCGCAATGCTGTCAAAGCAGCGTAGTACTACACACTCACACTATTCAAATACCGAAAAGTGTGCCCCCATACAACAAATACTTGACGAGATATACCTAATTAATAGAAAGAGCGCGAAAGGACCTTTGTTCCAACCTATTATTATAGTTCTGCACAATTCCTGCTCGGGCGCCAAGTGCAGACTGTACTTATATTTCAATCTTTTCTTGCTATACAGAGAAGTAACATAATCTTAGTTAAAGGAATTATAGGCGTTAGCAGTGGTTCTTCAGCTTTAGTTTCAGCTGATTCATGTATGAATCAAACTAAGGTGGGAAAGATTTCTATGGGTGCTAACACTACTAGCGATCAGAATTGGACCTAAGTGTTACTTTATCTCTAATTTTTTAGCTTTAAAATTACATAATTCATATATTATTTTATTAAACAATAAATTAAATTTTTCTAATAAATATTTTCTCTCTTTTTTTTGCAGGTAAACATTTGTACACTTTATTAAAATTTTAATATATAACGGTAAGCAAATTAAGTGTCAACATCTCCGTCAAATACACAAAAATTAATTACATAGAGATCATAGAAATGTATGAGAGTTTTTATCTACATAATAAAATGCGACTTTATAATTCGCGTGCACTTATAATACACAACAAGTTTTTTATAAGTCTTAAAATATATATTACAAGCATTGATTGCACTTGCTAAGCATATTTTATTCAAAATTTCAAGCTATATATATCAAAAATTGAAAATATTTTAAATATTTCATGTAGTTCCCTTCAACTTACTTAGCTTTCCACTCACACAAACTCCACATAAAAAACAGCTTCAAAGTATTACGCTAACAAATGACATTCAATAAATTTTTAGAATAGAAATTTTTTTTTTATAATTTCAAAAACGTAAAAGAAATATTTAAAAGAAATATTACAAAGTTGCAAGGCACTTACTTTCTAGCATTTCTAACACGGCGACACGGCGGAATGGTAAAAGCAAAAAGGAAAAAAAAGCACCATGACTAATGATGCCGAAACTGTCGCATGAAATGACCAAATAAGCACAATATGCGCCATTAGAGAATTGCTATTGTGCCATTAAAGACCAAAAGAGAAAAAAAAACAAGAAGAAAAAAAGCAAGAAAACAGCAAACCATAGCTAAAAATGCTACTTAGTAGCGCAACAAGAAGTAAAAATCACATTTCAACCGCAATTTTGAAACAATTTTATTAAAAAGCAAAAAAAAGAAGAACCTCCAAAAATGGAAAGACATTTAAAGCAAGCGAATGCAAGCGTTGAAATAGTCGAAGTATCTATAGCGCGACTTTGAACGCGTATTGTGACAAATTTTAAGTAATTTTATTTTTTATTATAATACTCAGCAAGTTTATTGTTGTTGTTGTTCTACTTATTTGAGTGCTACTGCTACTGTTTGTTATGTGGGCTTATTGAGAAGTTTTGGTGTAGTAATTGGTTGTAGGACAAATTTGGTTGACAGCTGGAGTTCGATTCGTTTTAAAAATGTTCGTCTGTCTGGCTGGCTATGAACAAGCATAACTTAGAGACTATAATTGTTAGCACCTGCACCTGATCACTTGTATTTAGTAAATGTGCAATATTTGTACAGTTTAAACTGGCGCCCGAGCATGGATTGTGCAGAGCTATAATATACAAACTGATTATATTCTAGTAACTCACTATTGAAAATTCCGAAAGCTAGTAAGATTATCACCACTTCTTGAACCTCCTTCGTTGCTACAATACATTCAATCTGCTGCGCTCTGTATTTCTTTGAGCACTACACAGAACTTTGCTTAAGCAATGCGCATTTCGCATTTCGGTACGGAAACTCGTCACAATTCTACTTTGTATTTTTAAGCGTAAAAAGTTCCTTCCGAATCATTAAAGCGAGCAAGGACGAAAACGAAGCTACCGCTACAGTAAACTGCCTGGGGTACGAGTTAGACGACTCAGTCGTCGAGTGTATGAAAAAAATTGTTAGCTTTCTTTGTTTCGTTTGCAACAAATGCCGTTGGAAAAGTTGCCAACTTATTTTAATGGCAAGTGAAAGAAAGGAAAGTAAGAAACTTGAACAAAAGTAAAGGCAGGCAGGCAGGCAGGCAGGGCAGACGAGATCGAAACTTTGACGAATTCATGCGCATTTATTTACACCTTTTGTGCGTCAAACTTAGAGCAGCTCAAGCGCGTTCAAGTGTAATTTAAATGTGCAAAAAAAAGGAAAATAATAAATAAAATAAAAATCGAAGCAGCACAGGATAAAAACAGGAAGAAAAATCGAAGTACTAAAGTACAAAATAATGCCAAACACATGAGAGTAAAATATATAACTAAGGAAGCAATTTTAAAAGCAATTCGCAGAACAACCAAAGCGCCATAACATTTGTTTTGAGGTTTTTCCAGCTGAGTGGCAGGAGTAGCAATGGGTAGCATCAGCGTAAATACAGATTGCCAGGCTGTAGCTGCTTTGTGTCAGTCAGTCAGTCAAAACCAAACGGAAAATACACCAATCAGTATAAAAATACTACATACAAAAAAAAAAAAATAAAAAATATGTGTATTGTATTACTCCAATCATTTCACATAGCATAAAGTACTGAACTAGAGACACAAAAAAAAAGGAATACACAATTGAACTGATTGCAACAAATAATCAGCAGCAGCTACATACCATGCAGCCCAAAAGACCGCAAGGCAGCAGCAGCAGCCGTGGCATATGCGCCACTCGTAATATACATCGTTATGGCCTATGTGAAAAAAAATACTGCAAAAATGTTAACATTTTTTTTATTTTTTACAGTGTAGCCAGCGAACAATTGTTGAGATCCTTGCAAACCTATTGAAGCTATAAATCCTTTGTGTTTTCAATTTTTATTTTATTGCTGAGTTGAGCGGTTGCGCCGCGCTGTGCTTCGTTGCGCTGTACAGCATATAATGTTCGTTGCAGGATGGCAACTCTAACTCTAGTAGGAAAGCGTACATAGTCAATGGCAGGTTTACTTCTGCGTAGGTGGTTTTCGGTCGCTGTATGTGTATTGGTTTCAAATTCAGCTGTGTACAGGAGCGAAGGGAGTAAAAAAAGTAGCACCTTAAAGTAGTACATATGTGGTATCAAAACTCCTAAAAAAAAATAGCATTAAATGTAAAACATGGCAATACTAAAATGACTCATGTCATAGAAAGTGGAAATACACATTTCCAGTTTATTCAACTCGGTCAGCTTTTTTTGGTTCATGTCTATAGAAAGATTACTAATCTTCGCGGTTTGCCAAGATAAACATCCACTTTAAAGGTGTATATTTGAGTACCTCAATACGTGCTCGGGCGCCACTCTAACAACCATCTACATTTATTTTGGTAGCGCTGTTCATTGCTCATAATTTTCAATGTACTACCAAAAGACATTGACTTTTTGCTGTGTCTAAAGGCTTTATTCAGCAATATCCTTGCTCGGGCGCCATTGTAAACTAGACTTATTTATAATTTTTAGCCTGAATAGAAAAGTTGGGTTGAGTAAAGCTAATTTTAATATTAGCGAAAGTTTTTATATAGCTAAGTCCTTGCTCCACTGAAATGTATATATTATATCCAATCGTAAATAAATTTCATAGCTAAAAGTAATAACAATTAAAGTCATATACTTTTTCCTATGTCTAAAGGCTATATTCAGCAATATCCCTGCTCTTGCGCCACTGTAAACTAAACTTAAAGATTTTAAGTGGGAATGAACACACGAATAGTTAGAAAAGTTCAGAAGTGATGATAATTTTTTATAATTCGTAGCAAATATCCGTATTTACTAAAATTTCTGCTCGGGCGCCACACTAATTTATATATTAAGTACAACCGTCAATAATATTCATAGCTAAAAATAATAATATGTAGAACCATCCAACGACATAGGTTTTTTGCTATGTCTAAAGTTTCCATTTAGTAATATCCCTGCTCGCCACTGTAAATTATATATGAAATACAACCGTCTACTTTTTTATTGTCAGCGTTATTATGTACTCCTAATTTTTTTTAAAAACTGGAAATAATGTTACAGCAATATGCTATATCTAAGCCTATCTTTGGAACTATCCCTGCTCAGGCGCCACTGTAAACTAGACATATGTACAATTTGTATCTGGAAAATAACATACGGAGCGCGAGACAAGCTTAGAAGTGAAAATATCTTTGTATGACTCTTAGCTAAGTTGTTATTTAGCATAAGCCCTGCTCGGGCGCCACTGCCATTTAAACTACACTTTTAATCATTGCTGAATTAGACAGAAACTAATATTTGGATAGTCAGAAAAGATAAAGCCAGCAAAGTTTTCTTCAATTCTAGGCGAAAGCGTTTTTCTTTTATTTCGAAATTCCTGCTCGTGCGCCAAACTAGTCTAAACTTAGAAGTCAATCTTTTCTGGCTATCAAATTGGTCCGCTCTTGAATATTTAGAAGACGATTATGAGAGAAAAAAAAAACAGACTTAAGCTTAATTTTTTTTATGAGTGATCCTTGCAAAGTTGTTCACTTTAAACCGCACCTGAACCATACCATATACAAAGGCTTCATTTGCAAAAAAAAAAAAAAAAATGCAAAAAAAAGCCACGTGTGCGCTTTGTATATTTTTTTTTTTTTTTGAATTCTTTTTTTCCTTTAACCATTACGATTGCTATTACTATTCTGTTGTTTTTTATTTCACGGTAAACGTAAAAATAAATGACTTCTTAGCTCGCTCTGAAGTTTATTTTAACCTCAAAGTGTGCGAAGTTGTATGGCATATTGTATATTGCAGCATTACTGGATTGTGGGGCCAGAAGGTCGATTGGGGCGCCAGGCAATAATCGAATTTGAGTGAATTAAGATTGGAACTGACTACAGCAACAGAAACAACAAAAAACAACACACACACACTTAAATACAATGGAAAATGTGGAAAATTATCCCTAAAGCAACAAAGTACCATAATACAAAGCAGCATAAAATGAATTTTTTTTTTTTTTTTTATTTGTTGAGCGATAACACTCGACAACGACGTCGACATAGAAGCTAAAGTGCAGATGTCGATGAGCGCGTTGAGTCTATTTGTACTTTTTGACAGTAATCAGGCACTCGTCTCCCTGTCGGTGGATGGTTGGATGGATGGGAAGTGATGCAGCAGCATGTGGTGGCGGCAAGTGACGCATATGTGCTAAAAGTGTGTGTTTGTTGTGTAAGTAAACATTACAAACTCAGCGTGTGTGAGAGTGTGCTTGCTTTCCGATAAATAACATTGACACATACAAGTGCTGCTAAATCAGCTTTTCTTCTAACTTCAAAAAATAAAAACAAAAAAAGGAGAAAAACAGCAAATTGCCTGCTGCAAAAATTTACAAATTTTGGTAAGAACGAAAATTTTATACACTGCAAAGAACATCTCTATGTCTAAAGGCTCTATACAGCTATAACCCTGCTCGGGCGCCAACTATTAGGTTTTTTATTGACATGCTTTAACACAGTTTCAACATATCGTTTACTTCGTCGTATAGCTAAAAGAAATAGGCAGCGAAATTTAGCTTAAAGTGGCGCCCGAGCAGGGATTTGTTTGAAAACGGGCTTCAGCTGCTTGCTACATAAAAAAGTCGAAAGTGTTTAAATGGATTTGTTTCTTTTACACAAAGTAAGCCTACCACAAAGCATTTTAAGCCTGGTATACCATATATGTAGTGTATAACAAATTTTTTTTTTCTTTTTTGTTTGTAGTCATCAGTGAAGGTTACTAAAGATTTTTATCTGACTTTAATCGCATCCTGTTTTCTTTTTCTATTTGACAGTTTTTTTTTGGCTAAATTAAATTTTTCTATTTTACGAGCCAATTTATAACCCGAAGCAAACCAAACAAAGAAAGTTTTATGTGTTTGTGTTCACTCTACAAGTCTAGGGTGTACAATTTGAATTTGATGTCCCGCTTTAGCTATGCATAATATGTATGACACAGGCTCAAATTACAACTTGCCATTTGATTGTGTATGTTTGTTCACAAATAGCTTCGAGTTTCAACTTTACCTCCAACAGACATACAAATCGACGAATCCACTTATTTTGTATAACAATCTAGTTATATCTAATCGCTTTTGGAAAAACCGCCCTGAAACATGCCGCACATTCACACACACTTTACACTTTACTTTGGGTGAGAAACCCACTCAGAAGAGATATACTTGTACACATGCATGCGCGTTCCATAAAGTTCAAAAGCGTTTTGGGGCACAACAGCAACAACAGCAAGACTTCGACGATGTCGACAAGGACGACAATTGCAGTTTAACATACAAATGTAATTAAAACGTTTTTGATGCCGCCACAGGGCAACAACAAAGTAAAAGCAAAGTAAAAGTGAACCCAAAGCGAAATTGAGAGCGAATGAATGAGTGAACCGTACGGCAAAACGACAAAACCGAAAACGAGTTACAAGCTGGCAAAGGACAACGACTCACAGGAATACAAAATACAAATACAAAAAAAAAAGAAAAACTCCAAATACAAAATAACAGCAGAACAACATTCAAAATGTTGCCGCCGGATGCAATAAGTTGCGATAAGGTGTTCATTCCCTAGGGTATATATGCTATATCTCTGCTCGCCACCCGTGCCAACGCTTTTGCATGCGCTACTTATTCACACCGTCCAAAACTTCAAAATGGTTGGGTTTCTTTTTTGGTTTTAACGTTTGCAGCTTTTTAATAAGTGGGGCAGTCAGAAAGTTGTTAAATATTTGTATTTGCTAGAAGACAGGACAGCACAAAGAGGACCAAGTGCTTACTAAATTTAAGCAAGAGTATTTAACAGACAGTTGGAGATGGATATATGTAAGCTTCAATAGCATTAAAAATCGAATATATATAGCCACAGTCGATTATAAGAGAAGTGGCGCCCGAGCTGGGATTTTGCTGTAAATAGCTTTTGTCAAAAATAGTCTAAAAGAGAAGTATTTGTAGCCAGAAAATACAAAGAGTAGACAGAAAATAGTAAGAATAGCTAAAAAAAAAAGCGCAGATTTATGATTAGTGCCCGAGCAAGAATTTTGCTGTAAACTGTCTTTGTCAAGAAGAGTCTAAAAAAGTATTTGTAGCCAGAAACTACTAGTAGTACCCAAAAAATAGTAACAATAGCTAAATATCAATAGATCATAATGGCGCCCGAGCAGGGATTTTGCAGTAAACTGCTGTTGGCAAGAAAAAAAAGACAATTTTTATTACCCACAAAATTTTGAATGCTAAAATCTCTGAAAATTTTGAGCTGCTTAACAGTTAGCAGCAATTGCTTCAATTAAAATACAATTAGAACACATTTCGCAAACTTCTCATACACCCCACTTCATAGAATATGGCTGGCTAGCAACAACATCAGCGGTTACTGACTGACTGAATGAATAAACCTTTTGCAAAGTTGTCAAAAATCAGTGGCAAATAACGAATGAGAAAAAAAAAACAGAAAAAGAAATAAAACCGAACGAGACGTAAATACCGCCCTTCGTTAGTACACAAACAAACGCAGAGGTAAAAAAAAAAAAAAAATCAGGGCACATTTTGGGGGGCGTGGACGATGACGACGACGACGGCGTCAAACTCCAAAACAAAGTGAAGCATTAAGTGTTGCGGGTGCTGCGGGGCCCAACCCAACTGATGCAGTGATGCACGGGTCGGGGGTGCAACATGCGGACAACAACGACGCATAATGAAACAATTCTGTTGTTAACCTTTTTTCTCCTTTTTTCCTCCTTTTTTTTCGACTCGCACTCTTCACTTTTCATTTCCGTCTTTGCGTTTGTTTGTATCTATGAGATACTTTTTCTGTTTGACTATTCTGCTGTATCTAGTATATCTACACGGCGGAAAATTATCAAAGTGCCTTTGTCATATTGAGCAATTTTCATTGAAGTAGAAAGGAGGGGTTGAATTGAAGCACAGCGTGAAAGTCATATTATGACTGTGCATGGAATTTTCAAGTAGGTTTGAAGAAATAGGTAATACATTATGTTGCAATTAAAGTGAAATAGTTGCAAAAAAAAGGATTTCTAATAATGCAGAACTGTAAATTGTTTGCCATAATTTAGAAGATTTACAAAAATATGTAGTTTGAATAACCTTATATTATTTTAATTCTATTTTCACTTTGAACATTTACAACTAAATAAAAAAATGCAGGAAGTCAAACTTTAAATGAATTTTCGTTCACAATTGTCTATTTCTTCTGAGTTTCATGACTTCTTTCCCTCAGGATAGCTGCTGCATTCAAATATTAGATAAAATAATCTTATCTGGTGAAGCGAATGTTTAGAGTCCTTAGGGTCGAAACGATCTTAACCTATTCTCAAACATTAAATGGGTAAGATCCTTAACTCTCTTCATATGAAGTTTAAGGTTAGCTTTACTTGGTTTTTGAGTATCTTGGACCCATTTTAGAAAAAAAAAAAAAAACTGGTATCCTGAAAACCTTTCAAATAAAAAAACCAAGCGAATAAATCATGTTTAAGACGAGTTAATAAGGTACATTTGCCTATTTATATAAATTTGTACATCAAAATTCTTACTTCTTAAGCTTTAGATGGCTTGTAAGTCTCGTCTGCTAATATTTATCCATTTTTTTTATTACTCCGTATTTAGGAATTTTTTTTTTCAAAGTAAGCTATTCATTGAACAAAAACACAATGTTGAGTCGGTCCATGTCGGCTGAAGCTTCGTTTTGCTGGAACCAGATTTTCTTAATGCATATGCCGAAGCTGCGATCCCCAATTATGAGTCTTTGCTTCTTTATCATCTTTTAAGAAGCACTGGCTGATGAGTCTTTCCAGTAATCAAATTCTGACCCAACCAAAATGTGACTGAATGTTTGTGAAGCGTTTTGCTCTATGAATTTCTTGGTTGTCTTGAGTGCCATAAAGCCATCACTTTTTTCTGTTTATGGCTTTGTTCTACATGATGACTTTTGACCAAAAACGACGATGGTTCAGATTTGGGAATACATTTTTAAAATCCGAACGACATAGCTGATAAGCTGGTAGAAGTCGTTGAGTTCGTCATGTCCGTCTGTCTGGCGGGGCGTATGATAATCGATAACTTGGAGACTTTAAGAGCCTTCAAATTTGGGCATTTAGAATCGTCAATTCCTTCTTCAGATCATTTGTATTCACTGAAGTTGCTAACTCTTCTTGATGTTCTTACTTTCGGAGGGAACACCCAATTTGATCTACTTTACATAACACTTATAAAATATTTAACTTAGGTCCAAATCGCAACGCTAGAAAGGGTAGCCCCCATAGAAATCTGTCCCACCTTTGGGTGTCTTCCTTTGACAATAATTTTTTTTTTTTTTTATTTCTGCTAGAAATGCTGAATTTGGTGAATTTTGTGTTAATCCTAAGAACCTAATCCATTATGGTCAAAAAGTCAAGTTAATATAAACATGTCCGTTTGTCTGGCTATGAACAATCATAAATTGCAAACTATAATAGATAGAGTCTTCAAGTTTGTATATCTAGATTCTCCAATTCCTTCTTAAGATTACTTGTATTCAATGAACGTGTTAAACTGACCTCCCTAAGGTCTGGGTGGGCAATTACCATGCAAATGAACTCCTCATTTTGAGTTTTTATATGAAAATTTTTTTCGATGTAGTTAATTTGGCTAAAAACACCAAATTTTGTCTACCTCACGTTAATTCTTCTAAAATATTAAATTTAGGTGCAGTTTGGACCATTAGAAGGGGTAGCTTTCATACAAATCTGTTCTACCTTCCTAGGTTTTTGTATGAAAAACATTTTATTGTTGTTGTTAAATCAGCCAGAAATGCTGAATTTTGTGTATTTTGTGTCAATCCTAATAAAGTATTTCATTAAGATGCAAAACGGACAACTAAAAGGTGTAAGCACCCACCAAAAAGTCAAGTCAACATAGACGTGTCCGTCTGTCTGGCTTTTTATTTCAAGAACTGGGAGACTGTACAAGATAGACCCTTCAAGTTTTCTATTTAATATCTACTATTCGGTCTTTCTATACGTTATTGAGTTTGCGAGTCCCTCTCTAACTGCTAGTACTCATAATAATCTGCTCCTACTTTCAGAGTTTTGAATTAAAAAATTTTTATTTTTCTGATTATTTTTTGCTAAATTGTATCTCAACTAAATTCTAACAAAATATTCCATGTAGTGCCATATTGGACCATTAGAAGGATGTAATCCCCTTATAAATAAAAACCCCTTTCTGTGGTTTGTAAGAATCGACTTTTTTTTAGCTTGAAACAAAAAATTTGATATATCTTGTACTAATCCTGTTAATATATCCCACATGGAATATATGTCTTATGCTAATTTGTAGGTTTAATGGGGATACAGGGTATCTCGAAAATGAGTACATTCGACTGCAGCATTCTATCTTGTTACAATTGAGACGTTTAGTGCTCGTTTGGAAACATTTTCTTGGCTTGCAAGCATTTTTTGACTCTTTCACGAATATTAGTCTATTCATCGCTTGTTTACTTAAAACTTTTAAATTAAATAGAAGATCGTAAACCCTTCCCCTTTCACCCTATGCAACATCTCTTGCTCTACAAAATTATACAAAATCAGTTTAAATATCTAACAAAAACACTTTGAAGTAAATCGAATTAACTTTTCAATTTGATTTTAATGCAAATAAAAATATGCAAAGTTAAACAAAATATAACAAAAGAACAAATAATTTCCACCCTTAAAATGCACAAACAATAACTCAAAAGAAATATGTGTAGTGCATACGCAACGCAAACCTTTCGAACTCATCATTTTGTGTAACATTGTGAAAATATTCCCCAATGTAATGCGGCGATTACATGCTTAAATCTTTTTTAGAATCGAAATTCCATTAAATGAACTTCTTATTTGCTTTTAACTCTGCAAACGTCGTCCTGTAAGCATAAATCTATACACTCAAGAGCACTCAAAGTTTTTTATACGCAAAACTAATTGCCATGTGACAATTCCCTGCGGTAATTTTCGAAGACATAAATCCTTAAAGCACAACTACACACAGTTGTGAAATTTTCTTTCACTGTAATATGTGGCAATGATATTTACATTTCTTCTTTTTAAAAAGGACGCTTTGTTTCGTTTTGTTGTTTTTAGTAAAAGTAAAATGTGTTGCCAGCATGCTTAACTTGTAAATTTTTTTTGAATAAAAAGGAAGCCTGCTGTATCTGCATTTTTCTGCTGAGAAATGCGAAAAAGCGTTTTTGTGCCCCTTTATATATATTTTTTTTTTCCACCTCTATACATTAGTACATACATCAAGCAGCAGCCTCTTATTTTATGTCGAGACAGTAGCATGGGTCATGTGAAAAACGTGCGTTGCTCTTGGCTCAATAAAAGACAAAGGTAAACGGATATAAGAGCGTAATGCCAGTCTAACAAGTAGAAGGCAGGGCAGCTGCTGCAACAGCAAAACCAAAAGAAGAACATCCTTCGATTCGCTTCGTTTCGATTTGATCATAGATTTATTGCTTTTTACAGCAAATGCGATAAAAACCTAAAGTTCAAAAGGGTGGAAAACGAGTAGAAAGCATAATAAAAACGAAACCGGAAACGGAAACGCAAAAAAGCAAAGAATGAAAAAAAAATGAAATACAACAAAAAGAAAAAGTGGACACAAAACTGTAGCAGCTTTATAGGCGCATGGTCAGTGTTAGCAAAAAAAAAATCAAGTAAAATAAAATAAAAAACCCAACACGGATTAAAGTTAGAGAGCAAGTAATTAACAATAGATTTCCACTTGAAATCGTTTGTTTGTGCTGTGCGATAAGATACAATAGAGGCAGACAGGCAGGCAAGCTACTGGAGCTGCAGGAAATGAACAAGTCAACCCTTGTTATTAATGTTAAGCATACAAAAAGTCACGTTTCAAGTTTTCAAGTTTATAATAGAAAAATATTTTGTATATATTTATATGCTTCATACATAGTTATGCATTGAAGTAGAGTGTGGCAACAGTAGAGTGTATACTCTGTCAATGTTCGAGCTGTAATGGGTGTGCTACAGCAGGACGGGAAAAACTGCTCAGCTATGAAGAAGCAACATACCACAGTGGGATTGGTTCTATTTATATGAAAGCGCTCAAAATAAATTGTGAGTCAATGGATTTTGACAAAGTATAGTCTAGTCAAAGCCTTTCTAGACATTCATTGAACAATTTTACAATTCTAACTTTTGGCAAACATGGAGACTTGTTGCTACAGAAGTAAGTTAATTAATGTCTTGCAGGTACTACACTTTGTCAAAGCTGCATGCAAGTGAAAGTTGTATTGAAATGACAGAATTCCAAGCAAATGGAGATGTTTTAACGATTTCAAACCAAAAAAAGAACTTAAAACCTAGTTTTTCTTTATATCCTGTACCCAGGAGTATATAAAATGCAGTAGCAGGTGTGGCTCACCCCTTAAAGTATATATATATATATTCTCAATCAGCATCAAAAGTCGAGATAATGTGGACATGTCCGTCTGTCTGTTCGTATGAAAATGTATAACTTAAAAACTATGAGATAGAGGGTCCTAGTTTGAATATTTAAATACTCCTATTCCTTTTTCTTCTGATCATTTGTATTCAATGAACAGGCTAACCCTGCCTCCGGGGGGTAGGCACTTAAATTACAATATAAACACCAAATTTGGTCTAATTTATGATAATCCTTATAAAATGTTCCATTTTGTACCAGTTCGAACTACAAAATGTCGTAGTCCCCAAACCAATCTGTCCTAAGTTTTTGGGCTTTTGTATAAAAAAAATTTTGTTGTTCTTGTTGAAAACGCTGAATTCGATAAAATTTGCATTAATCCTAATAACATATACCATTAGGGTCCAAATGGGATCAATAAAAGGGATAGCACCCATACAAAAGCTGAAGTCGATATGGTCATGTCCGTATGTCCGGCTATGAAGAACAAGAACTTGGAGACTATACAATAAACAGCCTTCTAGTTTGGATAGTAAATATCTCCGATTCCAACTTCAGATAGGTGGTGTTAAATTAACGTGCAAACCCCTGTCTTTAGGGGGTAGTACCCATATAAACGTCAACTCTTTTCTGAATTGTTGAATGAAAATAACAATTTTTCTTGTTATTATAGCGAAAAATTTTCATAATTGTACTTAATTCAAATGAAATATTCCATATAGCTCAACATCGGACCACTAGAAAGGCAGGACCCCATACAATTGTGTCCCCATTTCTGAATTATCATAAAAATTTTTTGATATGTCCAGCCACGCTTTACTTTAACTATATTCGTGTGTCCCGGCCTGTATTTTTTGCTTTCTTTTTATTTGTTTTCCTCTGCAATGAAATAAGTTCCATGAGATGCAATGGAACGCTTGAGATCTGCCGGTCAGTCTACAGACTTCATGAGATCTGTATAATACGTCACCAGTCTTGAGCCATTTTTGACTTGTGAGTCGATCTGACTAGTCTCACTGAAACATTCGTAAGCCAGCGAAAGCACTAAGGTCTCTAGAATGTTGCAGCAGTACACTTCTTGCCACATTTTGACTTCTTGCTCCAAGAAAACAAGGCTGACAAGAGATATTCTTTGATGTCGACTGTGGTTTTTGGCGATGCTAGATATTTTTGGCGGAACACCAGTCATCGCGATGTTTTTGTGCTTTCTTCGCTGTAAACTGATTCTCACCTATAAATTGGATCCATTTCCATGGCTAACCTGTAGGCCATCGCTTGGAATAAACGACATATTCTGAGTCGCACACATCCTATGTCGTTCGCTTTCGTAAAGACCAGGACATTAGTTTAGCTTGCTTGAATTCTTGAAATAAACTGTAATATCGGTTAATTGGCTTTTTAATAAACTCTTCCGGAACGGTTACCACAGTGACGAAGTTTCTTAAATGGTTGAGCTTCATCTGTCATTGATGTATCCTTCGACGAAAGAGTTCCAAACGTTTTTTAAACATTCTATATCATCTAGCTCATCATTATAACCGAATATACAATATTTTAAAAGAATTTGTGAGAATTTTTACTGGTCACCCTGTATATAAAAACTACCTTGCTTATATAGAGACTTGTGAGTGCGAGTGTTGGAACATTTTAGATGTATATCAAGAAGATTTAATCTTTTAGTGAGGGTGTAAAACATCTGTTCTTCATGGTTGCCATCTGTAAACTTTTGACTGCCTCGCACTCACAAATCTCTAGAAAAACTCAAGTCTTCAGACTTCGAATTGACTTGTAGGTGCTGAAGAGACCAAGCGAGCCTTCTTACAAACAAAACCAAGCTGCCAGCATATTTATGTTTTTTAAGTTGAAAAATATGGTAGCTATCAAGCTATAACTTGGTATAGAGGGCAACAGCTAACACCACCCAATTTGTATGACAGTCACCTATTATTGCTTGAAATTGGAACTGTATGAGCAACCACTTACATTCTCCACTTTTAGCTTTTATATGTAAAAGTTCGAGGTGAGCCACTAAATCTTCACCTTAACATCAAAAACCTAAACAATTCAATTACGTGTGTAGCGTATTAAAGCTTCGCATGGACTAAATAAGAATTCTTTCTGGCTTTCCTTTTTTTTGGATTCAAATTAAATGCGACACATGCAAATGCGTCATTTGCAAGCGACAAAGTCAAATTGTAAATGGAAAACCGAATTGTTAGACGAATAAGAACTGTCAGAATTAATCTATGACGACAATAAAGCATCATTGACACTCATTAAAATATTGTATAACCATTTCGAATAGTATTTGGGTGGTGTCCATTTGTCGTATATGAGCAAATGACAAAACGAATTTCACTTTTTGCCAAATACGAATGGAGAAAGAAAGAAAAAAAATGTGGAAAAGCAAATAATAAAATGAAAACTTTTGATAGCACTCGAAAAGTGTCAAAAAACGCTTAATAAACGTCAATGTCAGAAACACCAAAGACTCAAGAGTCGGAAGAGCAGCCAGCAACAGCAGGCAGCAGGACACAAAAGCATTCAAATATAGTGACAGATATATGAAGGAATACAAATACAGCGATAGTGAAACAGAGATAGAGAGAGTGAGATAGAGGGAGATAGACGAAACTATACACTTGGCGAAATTAGTTGCAACGGAAATTCATATTAAAGCATGGTTTTAGGGCAATTTGAAAATGGTTTGGCTTTTAATGAGATAAAGTTTTTTAGATTAGATCTTCATTCGCACTTAATAGTATTCAAATAGGTCTCCCAAAATTTCCCTAAGTGTACATACACCAAATATTTAGTCAAATAGCCTGTCAGTCAGTCAAAGATTCAGTTTGTCAAGCATTTAATGAAGACTATGTTGCATGAAGATGATGCTGTTGAGGACCACCAACGCCAAAATCAACGAAATTGAATTGTGTGATTCGCTCGAACTCTCTACTCAACGCACTCAACAGCCCACCCAACCCACTCGCAAGCACACACACAGTTTTCCAAAGTGTCTCGTTCGCTTGACAAATGGAGTGTCATAAATGCAGCCCTTAAGGGTTCTCCAACCACAGCATCATGCCGCTGCCGCCGCACATGCCGCACGCTGCTAAAAATGCACAAGGGATTTTAAATTTATTTGAATTTGCTTTTAGTGTATGTGAGTATATTTGGTATGCTATGAGTATTGAATCGTATCGCATCGGTATTCAACAGATTCACATTTTTCTATTTGCTTTTTTTTTTTTTTTGTAAAAGTGGTTTCGACTTACAAACATACGCTACAGATAATGATAGTAGGGTAGTATTGTGACGACAATACTTAATGTAAGTATGGATGGACTGACAGACAGACAGACGTGTATGAATGAGTGATTGAGTGAATGAGTGAATGAATCGCAGTGCGCACAGCGGGTGCCCTGTTATAATATGCCGCATGTCAATGTCAGCGCATATTTGCATGACGCTTACTCGGTTGGACGCTCAGCGCAGCGCAGCTCAGCAACATTGCAGCTTGCTGTTGCTGCTGGCTCTCAGCGCTGTCAGCTTAACAATATGACAAATACTACTTTTGATATGCATACACTACGCGCTCCTCTACATTATGAGTTGAGTACTTAATATGCTGGGCGTTACAGCATTTATATGCTGGGCGTGGCCGGTTGCTTGCTGCTTGCTGTTGTCGCATGCAGCACAATTGACATAATTCAACAGCAGCATCATTGAGCGCATCTTTTATGAGTGCAGTTAATATATAATCTCGTTTTTTTTTTAAATATTTTTTTTTGTTTTTTTTCAGCTTGACAAGTGTAAAATTGCTGATTAAATATTTTCGTTGCATTTATTACTGCGCTGCTGCATGCTGCATGCTTTTGCTTTTAAATTAAATGGATTATTAAAAGTTAATGTACATACATACATAATTTAAGTAGGGTGTAAATGGCGGTTGTATCAGTATGTTGGAATTTTTTGTTATGCAGTAATGTTTAGTAAAAACAAATTGTGTTCAATATAGACAAGTCTGTCCGGCTGACTGACTAAGAACTGCAAGACAGGCTTCCATTTTGTGGAGAATTTGCATCATATGTACTTGCAGACCACCATACATGAATTTTACCTCAATCCAGCTAATATACCCTTCATTCTATGTCCAAATTTGACTTATATATAAACTAAGGCAAAATTCCACAATGAAGGATTATAGCACCTTCCATTTTTCCAGATAATGTTAGTCAGAAACTTTCTGCTATGCCAAGTAATAAACTCATCTTAAAGATAGGTAGATTAGGTATTACAAGGTATTAAAAAAAAATTTTTTTTCCCTTATATGGAAGCATCTTAGCATGTATGTATAGCCTAAGATCTTCTCCATTTCGATATATATATTCGCTTAGACAGCTATAGACAAGTACAAACAGAACATTTTACGATAAGAACTTAAATTTACGCATAGCATCGCTGCTTTATGAGGATACATACTTATAAAGTATCGATACTTATTACTGTTATCGAATCTCATAAAATTAAAGTATCGATACTTTTCAAATTATTTCATATATCGTTGCTTTATGCGAAACATACTTGTAAAATAAAATATCGATACTTATCATTATTATTAGTATGAAAAGCAATCTTATATAATGAAGTATCGATACTTTTCAAAACACGTAAAAAAATATAAATAAATAAAATATAAATAGATATAAAATAAAGTATCGTTTTTTATTATTGTTATTAGTAAGAAAAGCAACGAATCTAATAAAATTAATGTATCGATACTTTTCAAATCATTATGCATATCGTTGCTTTATGCCGTTACATACTTATTAAATAAAGTATCGATACTTATTATTGTTATTAGTATAAAAAGCATAGAATCTTATAATTTTAAAGTATCGATACTTTTCAAATGATTGTTATTTGTACCAACATATATTTATTCTAATATTTTTTTCAAAGTAGTGTCCATCGCTAGGCACATATTTTCCCATCTTTTTGGAAACTTTTCGGCTAGCAGCTTGGAAGAACGACTCGTCTTTTGAGGCTATTCTATCATCAACCAATTTTTTTTCATTATTTATATGTATTCACTTCGAACTTCTGCTGGGAAGGGCAATATGTGATCAACCGGAACAAGTAGTTCTCGCTAGTAGCAATGTCTGGAGAATATGGCCCGTGAGATAGGACCTGCCATATAAGCGTTTCCACGTGGGTCTTGACTGGTTTTGCTACATGTATCCTACCGTTGTCATGCTGCAAAATCACTGTGTCGTGCCTTTCTTTGTACTCCGGCCATTTTTTGCTTAAATGCGCGGCTCAAATGCATAACTTAAGTCAGATAGCGTTCTCCTGTAATCGTTTAACCTGCCGTTCATTGCCTTCGTGCTTAAAATCAGCACTTTTAAAGCGACCAAACCTTCGTCAGATAGAGTATGATCGTCCTAAGCTTCCATTAATTGTTAGATTTTTTTTTTTTTTTTGGCGTCATATTATAATGTCCGTCTTTCTGGATGTCCTTTTGAAAATCGAGTATATTTAGTTTCTTCTATTTTTTCTTCATATTAACACACCCTAAGCAGGAGTTGGCACTTACCATGTATACCTACTTCTTATTCTAATATTTTATATGAAAAATTTGTAATTGATGTCGTTAAATTCGCTAGAAACAATAAATTTGGACAACTTTAAATTAATTCTTATAGCATAATCCATTTAAGTTCAAAGGGGATCACTAATAAATGACTGCTTTAGTTACCGTTTTACTAATTGTTCTCTCAAAGAACTATTTCACAATCAACCATTTAAAAAAAAAAAATGTATTTATGCTATAAATAGCCAATATAGAGCATTTCACAGCCATTTAAACTTAGACAGTTTAAAGTATCTCCACAAAAATTTCAAAATTGCAATTGCAGATTGCACTGCATTTAAACAGAATCCCTTTCAAAGCATAATTGAAGTGCAATGCTAGCAAGTTAATGATTTATTTTGTTTCATTATTATTAAACATAATATGTATTAATAATTTTAAAAGCCAATTCACTCTTAATAGGTTTGATTGATATTTAATCTAGATAAACGGCCAGCAGCGGACAAATTCATTTAAATAAAAAGCTTTTGCATAAAACTGCTCAAATACAAATGAAAACTGAATGCAAATGATATGCACGCTGTCTGTCTGTCTGTCTGTCTTTCTGTCTGACCGACTGTCTGTCTATCTGTTGGTGGTAATTGTTTGCAAAAGGATATGCAGCAACTATAGTTGATGTTGTTGTTGTTGTTGGCTTTTATATAAAATATTTACAAACTATATATGAGTACTACAGCGTGAGAGAGAGTGAGATATAACTGCTGCATAATGCAAGATACAAGTCAAACGGACAGTTGTACAAAGTAGATATAACCGGAGATAGCTTAAAAGTAGCAACGATTTAATTTGCTAAACTGTCTGAGTAACAGACATATAGCGTACATTGGCGTACAACAAGGACAAGCATAACGCCCAGCATAGCGTACAAAGGATTACTTTACTAAAAGCCACTTTAACTATATTAATTGATTTACTAGCTTGAAGCGGTAATTTGAGCAAACTCATCACATGCTGACGTAGAAAGGACTCACACATACGAGTATAACACACTAAATTCATTCTCGTTTGCGTCTTTTGCCAAGTTGCCTGTAAACTTGAATCAGTTAGCCTGATTGCTTGCCTGCTGGCTGCCTAGCTGGCTGCCTAGCTGGCTGACTACAAGTTTTCTGGTATAAAATGCCTTTTGCGAATTGGCTGTATTTGATGTATATAGACAGTCAGACAGAGCGACAGGCTGGCAGTTGGTCGCTTAGTTGTATACTCGGCCGTTAGCTAGAATTCGACAGTCAGAAATGTATAGACTACAAAACACACACAGCTAGCTATACGTTATATGTTGCGTTGCGCTCTAATGGCAGCGAGTCAATACTGCCAGCCAACATGCCGTATACGTAATGAAATGTGCTGCGCTGCAAACAAAATGTACGCCTTGAACGAGTCTGTACGACTAAAAGCTATACGCTACACATGTGTTAAGCGACTACATTTGAACTTTGATTTTGTTTGTGACATATTTTATTGGCTTTCAAAAAATTCTCAAAAAGTTTAAATAATTATACAAAGGATATATACCACGCCCACATTTTGCCTGTCACATACTCTACCATAAACTTAACAAACCCTTTTAAAAATATATGAAGTACAGCAGACACATCAAACATTCGCTGCTGCTGTGTTGCTGTTTTGCCTGTCGAAAACAACATGCGGCATCAGCAACAGATTCCCTTAGTATTGAAAGCAGCAACAACAACAACAACTGCGCGCCGTGCCACTTTACGATGTTATAGACGACATACATCAAGCCACCAAGCATAAGAGTGATGTGTTCCAACTACGACTAGTTACCATGGGCTAAGATGCTGATGTTTTGTTCAGATTGAATTAGTTACAAACAGAGTGTATAGAGCTAATGCAATTGAAATATTTTTTTGGATATATTAAGTTTGTTAAAATTAATTCAATAATATGCGTGCTTTGACAATATTTTGTATAAAATTGTTTGAGAATTGACTATACTCTGTCCACATTTTAAATAATATTTAATATGTGATGTGAAACTTCATTAGCTACGATGGAGTCTGAACAAGTGAAACGTAAAATATGTAACATGAGCGTGTGGAGCATAGACATTAAATGTTACTGTAGCAAAGCAAATGAGTTGGATTTAGGTGTTGGTGGTTCTATTGCTAATGCAAATACTGTGCATAGGTCCTGAAATGGAGCCATTTGCATTTGCCTACCGGAATGACATAGTGGTGATCGGATGAACCGAACAAGAGCAATTGAGACAAGTTTTCAGGCGCCTACGACAGTTGAACCTACGGATTAATGCGGAGAAACATTTTTTTAAGACCCGACTAAACTATTATTACAGCTTCAGATAGAATATATCTCCGAATTAAAAATAAAGAAAAAAAACTCCATCACACAATGCTACTTCCAAGTAATTGTTCAAAGTGAATGGGATGGGAGATATTCTCATTTGCTTAATTATAGTAAAAGTTGCTTCGGAGAGTTTTCCACAATATGTAGTTCAAAGTTTTAAATCATACATGAAGGCACCATTACCTATTCAACCCATTCAATGTGAATGGGATTTCCCTGTTCCCACAAAAAGAAAAGGCAGAAGTAGGCGCGACAGAACACATAAAGTATTAATACTCTTCAAAAGCATCAAAAGACGAGTCAATACAGACATGTCCGTCTGTCAGACTTTCGTTTGAAAATCGAGATCTAAGATACTATAAGAAGTAGATCCTTCAAATTGGCATATTCATATTCTTCTGTATCTTCTTCAGATTACTTATATTCAATGACCATGCTAACCGCCCTCCTTAAGGTGTGGTTTGACACTTACCATGCAACTTACCAACAAAATTTTTTGCTTGCTGTGGCACATAAAGTTTCACCAAATTTGATTTATTTTGCATCAATCCTAATAAAATATTTCATTATTAATTAAATTGGAACACTAAAAGGGGTAGCCTTCCTAGGAATAGTCAAGTCGATATAGCTTGCGTGAGAACGGTACACCAGACATTAGGATGGAACCTTCTCCGTAGTGAGAAGCACACGTTGATGCATTTGTTTGGGTTTAATTAAATATTCTAAATTCGGGCCCAGTGTTCAAGCATGTGCAAATACTCCTGCCTACCATCTGCCGCTTCGTATTTGCATTTTAAGTTGTATAAAATGGCAACATCGTCTGCATATAATGACAGCAGTACTTTGTCGGTTGTCATAATGTCTGCACAGGGCACAGGGAGATCAGCTGTGAAAAGCAAGTATAGTAGCGGGCCCAACACGCTTTCTTGGGGGATACCAGATTTTATAACATGCATGCTGGACAGCTTATCTCTGACATTCACCTGGAAATGGCATTAATTCAGATATGAGATAAGGAAGAAGGGTGCCGGGAGAAGCGCCTTGATTTTTTCCAAGAGTCCGGCATGCCACAATCTGTCGAACGCTTCCTACACGTCAACAAATACCGCATTGCAATATTTGGATTTGCTCAATTGTGCCATGACCATTTCCAAATTCGAATTGGTGATCAGGCATAGCTGTTTGATAGCCTACCAGCTTAGCAACTCGTGACGCAAAAAATCTTTCTCATAACTTCGATAAAGAAGGTAGGCGACTTATTGGTCGATACGAGTTCGGATGATCTTCAGGCTTGTCGGGTTTGTGGATCATCGTTATTCTGGCTATCTTCCATTTGGAAGGAAAATGCTGCATCCTCAGCATAGCTTTAAAGATTAATTTTATGTAGAGGAGCGCCCTCATTGGCAGGGCTTTAAAAGTTGTGTGGCAAATATTGCTGCTTTAAAGCGTTCGCTATTTCCTCCGGTCGAATAGGCTTGATTGGCAGGTCTATTTGCAGGGGAGTTTCTTCGTCACGGCCAACTATTAGAGAAAATGGAGTAAACCTTTCTTCTAAGTGTGTGGCAAATATGTTGACTTGCTCCAATTCAGTCCTTGCAATCACATCAAGATAGGAATATATGCCATATACGAATTTAAGGTTTATCGGGGGTACAGGCTATCTCGAAGTTAAGCACGCTCAATAGCTTCATTCTTTCTGGTTTTTTAAATAATATTTATTAGATTATATTGTTTGGTGCCTTCCAATGAGATCACCTTACCAGCTATTTGGCTTGCGTAATGCTTCAAATAACCTCAGTTAACTCCAACGAAATTTTGAAGATTCAAATAGTTTCCGTTAATTCTGTTTGTTCATCTGAAAGAAGCCGACACGCGCCAACTCAAATAGCTCGATTAAATATTAAAAGCTAAGCTATTTTTATTTTTATGTGCTGATTGCGCTTATCACTAATATAAATCTTTAACAATTTCCCATTTATATATTGATTATGACAATTGTTAGCTAGAATAGTGTTTGAACAACCCCTTTTTAACATACTTAAAGCCACATATGCTATGATAACTTAAGATATTTACTTCCACTCAAACTGTTTGCATAACAAATTCCAGAACTTAGCTGCTATTTCTAGCCACTGTGCAACCAAAAAAATAGATTGGTGCAAAAGAGAAAACGTGCAACTGAGCGAGACCAAAGGATTGCACATCAAGGAAAACAATTTACAATACTTGCAAATTTAACTAGAATATGCTGTTGAAATTAGTGTGGAACCTTTGAGGGAGAAGATGCAAGCGGTTTGAATCAAATTTAGCCAAAAACAGAAACATATTTTCCATGTGCAACCCTTTTGCTGTATACAGGCATAAAGCGAAGCAAAGCAGCTAAAGTAGACAAAATACGAAGACAAAATCAAGCGCATTTAAGGGACGATGATGTTGATGGCATGGCATGGCATGGCATAGAGTGTGGGTGCACAAGTAATAAGTTTAATGTGTGCTGCGAGCATATTTGAAAGCCGGCTGTTGTTGATGATGGTTCGTTGACTATGCGGATGAGCAGCAATATATATAGTTAGATATTTTTCTATATATATATATACGCACTAATAGATTTGAGGTTGAAGCATTCAACTGAACTGAAACAATTATGGTAGAAGAGTTGTTGCGCGCAAATAGCTGTGAGAAACTGTACAAGACTGTTGTATAGAGTACTCGGAACTGTCCCAGCTGACGTTGAATTATCATAAATTGCTAAAGTTTGTTTTTGTCAGAAACTTCTTCTGCTTCTTCTTAGTTCTACTTCGTTACCAATAATGTGTTCAAACAGCTTTTGATGCTAGGGCTGTGTAATCATCAACTGAACGAAACTGAGTTTGTTGCAAGTTTTCATCATCAAGCTAAGAAAATGATTACAATTAATGAGCGGGGCATACATATACACACACAAACAAATATTTTGTGACGCTGCGTGATTGAAGTGTTACATGGTCGGGGTCACCAATCGGCTTTTGGTTTGGTGAAATGCTTTTAAGTAAATTTACTATGACAGCGTGTTAAGTAGTTGACTCAGTCTGTCGGTCTGTCTGTCTGCCGAAAGAGTTTCAACTACTTTACATAAGTTGTTTTCAAGTACGCGCGTGAATTCGTTGGCATAATCCTATTAAATTCCCATTGTTTTAATAAGCACCGCAAAAAGGTGCTTAATTTGCGTTTTTTTTTTTGTTGTTGTTTTTTATTGATTTTCAGTTTTTTTTTTTTTACCGAAAATGAATTTTCCGCTTTTCCACACACTGTCTCTTCAATGCTTACACATCGTTGTCGTCGCTCATTTATTAGGCACTGCTAAAAGGTATTAAAGTCTTGACAACGCTATTAAATACTTAAGAGTCTACATTGGCAGCCCTACTCCTTACCGCGTACGTCGACGGCGACAACATTAATGACAACAACACCAACAACAAGTGCAACGCTGCTTAATGCGTAACACCAGCCATGCATACTAGATAAAAGTCAAGGAGTAAATGAGAAAAAATTTCAACGCAAGGATTACAATTTACGAGTCCTGACTTGACTTGCCTTGCCTTTGCCATGCCCTGCAATTCATGAAGGTGTGATAAAATTTCAGCAATTAAAAAAACGTGTGCACACCACGCATAATGTAAGCGCGTCAGGCACAACAACAAAAAATTCAATATGGAGTACACTGCAAAAAAAAATATATATATACAAAATTATTGAGTTCATATACTTTTTTAGCAGATGCCCATGTGAAAAAAATATTATACTTAATGCGTGCACATATAACAAGTATGAACGCACCTTGAACCTCAGTCTTATATGTGTAAAATATTTCGATTTAACTCCATTGAACTGGCCACCTTGAATCTTGTTCTTGTTTGTTAATATATTTCGATCTGTCCCCATTATATTAGAATTGATAAAGGAGAAAATGCCGAGTTAAAAGATTGACACATTCATTTGATACTCATTATCTACTAAGAGAAGTAGATTCGATACTTTTTAAAGCATATTCAATACTTCTGCAATGACTCGTGTTTATTCGATACCTTTCATATATTGAAATCTATACTTTTTCATACACTCGAGTTTTAAAAACAAGAAATATTCGATACCTTTTTAAAAAATTAAAAATTGTGCGATACTTCTTCAAACACTCGAGTTTATTTGACACTTTTCAAATACTGAATGTATTCGATACTCTTTTTTGCACTTAATGTGTTCGATACTTTTCTAACACTGAACATACTCGATTATTTTACTAATACTAAATATACTCGATACTTTTATATACTAACTTTTTAAAATACTAGGCATTATTAGAAGCGATACTTTTTAGAATACATTCGATACTACTTCAAAGACTCGAGATACTTTCGCGATACTTTTCAAATAAGGAATGTATTCGATACTATTTCAAACACTTGATGTATAAAAAAACGGATATATTCTATATTTTTTAACATCTTAAAAAAAAAGAGTTTATTCGTCATTATTTAAACACTGTATTCGATACTTTTTCTAAAACTACATGATAAAGACTCGAGATATGTATATAGGAGACATGTTCCTATGTAGAGCCATGTAGGCTATTTTATTGGAATTAGTATAAGATATACAAAATTCGGCCATTCTAGCTGATTCAACAACAACAAAATACGAAAACCGTTAATAGAGGGACAAATTTGTATGGAGGTTACCCTTTCTTGTGGACTAATCTAGACCTTGATAGAATATTTTATAAGAACTAGAGCAAAGAAGACAACATTTTGCATTTCTAGCAAGCTTACCAACATCAATACAAAGTTTTTCATACAATAACACAGAATTTGGAGCAGGTATGCAGAATAAGTTCCAACTCTTTCTCAGAGAGGCGGGTAAACCTATTCATTGAATTCAAGTAATCTTAAAAAGTGAATAGGAGAATCTTAACATTCAAATTCGGGAGCTATATCTATTATAGTCGATCTCGATAGATCTCGATTTTCAACAGACTTACAGACGGACATGTTTATATCGACTCGCCTTTTGATACTAATCAGCAATATATATAATATTTCTGAGGTCTACCTCACCACATTCTTCCTTTTTTCCTATTGGCATTGGGTATAAATAGAACATCACCAATTTCGCGTTTAATAATCAAAAACAGATAATACGACATATAGTGGTCGGATCAACCAACATATTTTATGGTACTTGCCAACTTCTTGTATAAAAATCGATATTTTCGGCCCGTCGTCTCGCCTTTAATTTTTTATCAAATTGGTGATGGCAGCGAGTATAAGCGATTACGATGAAAAAGACGAAGAGCAAACGAAGACGACAGGAAGCATAGTGGGATTTTCTCAAAGAAGGAAGCACTTAAAGCTCAAAAATTCTTGATCACATGTTGAAACGAGTCAATCTTGCTATGTCTGTCCGTACTTTTGTTAATCTTTTATCCATTTTAAGCCAAAATACTGAATGCAAGTCGATTTATCTCCACTCAAATGTCCTTATTCACATTCTGCATAATGTAACGAATTTCAGAATGCAGATTGGTGTTCTTTTTAACAGAAAGAGTTTTTATTCATCAAAAAAATAAACAAAAAGGTAAAAGATTAAAACATACAAGAAATCAATTCAAAGGCTTACAATACCAATTTAGTGAGACACTGCATCTCAGCTCATTTTACGCGCGAAGCATACTTCGCAGCAGTGGTGGAGAATAGTATACAAATATTAACTATCAATTTCTAATTCAAACCACTTCTTGCTTCAATATTGAACATTGGATTATGCTGCCCAGAAAAAAATAAAGCATTACACTCACCACAAACCCTACTCTTTTTCGCACAGTGTAAACAACTGACGACATCGTTCATTTTACTACTAGCTTGCTAAATTCCGCTGCATTGAATTGAGCGGCACATTGAGACAACTCCATGCCATCAACTCATATAGCTCAGTTTAATAGCCACGCCACCCTGCACAAAGGTCGCAGGTCGTCATTGTCGTACACGTTGTTGCAGGTCGCTCGTCGCTTAGGTTAAAAAGACGTGCGTAGCTAAACGATTGCATACTCACCTTCTACACAAGCAACTTGCTATAAAGCGTAAAGCTAAAGGTGTCAGAACACACACACAAACACACAAACACACATAAAATAGAAAAATGAAAAAAAAAAAGTTCCAAGAATTTACGATGGCATTTGAAACATTCACAGAATATTGCAAATTTATGCGTCTTCCTTTGCATAATTACCACCACCATCATCAAGAACAACAACAAGAACAAGTATACCCGAGCAACAGCAGTTTCAGTCAGGACGTTGACTATGAAGGCGACATAGCGACACAAGCACAAGTGTCGAGCATATGACAGGAGTGAGTTGGCAAGATATTGTGTAAGCGTCGTCGGCATCGTCGTCGTTGTAAGAGTTACAACGCTGAGACTGACTTTGATAAGAGCTGCAAAATTGCAACGCGTCTTTTTAATTTCCGTCATTGCCACGTGAAACGAGGCAGACCCAAACAACCAACCAAAGACTTACTAGAGTAGAGCGATAAGCCACACGACACCCAGCATATACAGAGCTACAGATACTTATGAAAGGTGTCGCAGCAGACTTTCTATGACAGTCAGTTTTTAATCTACAGCGGTAATGTAGTGCAAGAAATTTAGTTTAAGTTTGAGGCATTTAGACGTTTTATATACGCTACAAAAGCTATACGTTTTAATGTTAGCAGCAGTGCGTGCGAGTGAGTTTGTAAAGCATAAATTTTTGGGCAACATAATAAGAGTGAGTGGCATATATATATATGCGTGATCAACATCAAAATATATATCCGTCTGCCTGGCTGTACAAATGAATATCAAGATTTTGGAGACTATAAGTGCTAGAGGCTTTAAATTTACATATTTAGATGTTCCTGTTCTTTCTGCAGTTTACTCGTATTCAATGCACGTGCAAATACCCCCTCACTTAGGGCGAGTTGACACTTACAGCGTGAATCTGCTAATAAGCCATGAGTCAGTGATCATTCCTTGAGTATATAAGAAGTTTACACAGCGAATCTATTATCCTCGCCTTTTTTTTTTTTATTCCAAAATTTGTCTTTGTCAGATTTTGCTTCTGTAGCACTTCTTCATGAAGCACCTTCCACCAACAAGTAGCACCTTCAAAAAGGGCCCTTCTAGCTGAATAGTAAATATATCACTTGCTTCTAGTGAACATCTGTCTGAAGCACCTTCCACCAACAAGTAGCACCTTCCACCAACAATTAGCACCTTCCAACAATACATTACAAATATTCTTTCAAAAATGTTTTAAATACTTCAAAAACGACCACCCTTTTAGCTACACAGTAAACCATATAAATATATTCCATTTCTAAATGACTAACTCTGCCACAAAATTAAAATACTTCATTTTTTAAATACTTCATGTAGCGTATACACAAAACTCCATTTAAAACCGCAAAGAAATCTTTTGTAAATCTTAAAGTCTGCATTTACAGATAATAACTGAATATCAAATGATATATGTATGAACTACTTATTTGAAGTTTGGTATGCATAAAATTTTAATTAATCGGAAACCAAAATAAAACTTCACAAACGGAAATTAGTAAAAGTGGTTGCTCCAACGATTGAACGAACGAACGAACGAACGACGCATGTTCCAACGCCATTTTCAGCAAGAAAGTCATAAGCAGACATTATAGTTAATTAAAAAGCACTTATCATGCGCCACCGTGTACTCGTCCTTGCTACATACAAATAAACGAAAATAAATATTTAATAAAGTAATTGCATACCTTACACTACAAACGAAAATAAGTAATTAGCGTATAATGCTTTCAGCAACTGCAACGGAAATAAATAAATTTTTTTTATTTTAGTTCGAGGCGTCATTGATGCACAATCGGCGAGCATAAATTAATTAAATTCGATGAAGTGAAAAAATTTAAATAGTTGCAATAAATTAACAAAGTGCTACCAAAAAATTTAAGCAACTTTTTACCAACTACGCCCATTTGCAGTCAGCTGCCAATATGTTCAAGGAACGCCTATAACAAAAGGCGGCAATATATTTCTCATGGAAATTCCCATATAAGTCTTCATTATATATATATATATATATATATATAAGAATTTGCAAGCACACAGCTGTGCAAGCACTGACAGACGTTTGACTAGTTTGACTCGTCTGTGTCTGTTCAACAAAAAATTTTTATCATTTTCATACAAGAAGTTGAAAAAGTTTGTTGTGGTTTTTTTTTTTTTTTTAATAAAAAAAATTAGTTTTTTTTTTATTATTATTTCTCATATGTTTGTGTGGCAATCCTATGCGCCTTCATTTTGGACTTTACTATGCAAAAACAACAACAGCAATAATGCATAGAATAACTTCAACAACTCTGCTAGAGAAACTCTGTCAAAACAGAGAGAACTTTGAAATTTAAATTATTTTATAAAAACCGACAAGCGCAAAAGAAAACACATACAAACTCACATATATATATATATAGTGTTGACAAAATTATTTCTTGTATGTTTGTAGGAGAACATATAAAACAGAAGTTCTTATTGAAAGTTAGTTCATAAATTTTATTAATAAAAAAAAAAAAATATTTTACTATAAGTTTGCAAAATTTATTTAATTTGTTAAAATGTTTATAGGTTTCCTTAAAACACCTTCACGTCTTGTTAAAACTTTAAGTGATTGGCGCCTGCAATTGACAAAGTAGTAATTGTTTGATTGTTTATAGGTTTCCTTAAAGCACCTTCACGTCTTGTTAAAACTTAAAGTGATTAGCAACTGTAATTGACAAAATAGTAATTATATATTAGTAATTAGTATTAGTAATTATATTAGTAATTATATTAGTAAATACCACAAAGCACCTGCACATTTATCGAATTTAATACAAATTTTGAGTGTTTGAAAATACTAAAAAGTAAATTTAAAAAAAAAAACCGAATTTTATTATTTCTCATTAAAAAAAATTTTACAAGCCGAGCACAACCGCACAATTAAACAAGTTACTACATAGAAATAACAGTATATGCAAATAACTTGTCTTAACACATACTCGTACAAAAAAAGGACACTACGTATTGTAAAATATATAAAAGTTTATATAACTGATGAACACGTTGTGTATTCAAGTGAAAGTTGAGTTGTAGAATTTAAGGTTCTCTCCTTTACATTGGCAGCAAGTAAATGCCTGTGGCTGCAACAGCAAAAATTTAAATGGCATAAAAATATGTGCAGTACATAAACCCAGATGTATTTATATAGTTTAACGTTACTGCTTGGCTTGTACAGTACAATATTACGGCGTAGTACACTTCCGTTCAGTATATAAATTAAATATTTCGCATACTACATTCATTAAAAAGAATTTTTTTCCTTTTTTTTCCCATTCCTTTTTTTTTAATTTTTCGCTTTTGTCTTAATATTCACAGGATCGACATGTCACACGCAATGGCAACAATGCTGAGCCTGTTGTGGATCCCTCACAGGATTATATACTGATGCTAGGCTATGAGAATGCAACGCATACAGTGCTACGATTTCGCCGGAAGCTGGATACGTGCGACGCATCGCATGATATAGCCATAACGGTAAGTAGACTCTGTTGATGTTAGTCATATATCACAACGACATAAACCAGAAGAAAAAAGAAAACGAAAAAAATAGTTTAATAAAAATATTATCAAAGTTTGCCACTAACGAGTACGGCATAGTTTAAGCAAGTGAAATTTATGCAACTAAAAGATACACCACGACGACGAGTAGTAGTTCATAATTTATGTTAATAATAAACGACATTTGCCGCACTTTGCCGCCGACGTCGCGTTGCCTGATTTCTGACTGTTTGTGTCTTGATAAAACTATAAAAATAAAGTGATTTGTAAGAACACACTGTATGTGTGTGTTTGTGTGTGCTGCACCCCAAAGGCGTCAAAATACTTTGCCAAAAATACTTCAACTGCGGCAAATAACTTCATTTATGTCTGTCTGTTTTTCTGTGCTTAGCGTTTAGCTAAGATATCCTTGTACAAATATATGTTTATAAACACAACGCGCAAACCCTCCTCCTAACTCAATCTGTCTACAACAAACACAAAGCCACAAGAAAAGTCATCATAGTGATAAAAGTTTTATCACGTAAAACTTAAGCGTAAATCTTAAAGAAAACTTTTGGTTACTTAAACAAACAGTGCTGTACACAAACACACATACACATATTTATAAATGCGCGAATATAATGTCATGTGTTTGTGTGTGTGTGTGTACGAGACAAATAGTAAAGAAAAGTCCTTAAATACACATAGAACACACCCACTCAACTCAAAGCTGTCGAACCTGCAAACAAATACCGCATAATATTCGAAATATATAAATACAAATATTGTCTATATATGCAGGAGGATGGTTTGATAAGTTGTGAGAGGATATGGAAGAAAATTAAAATTTCATTTAACAGGAAAACGAAATCTTATCTAAAGAATTATATCTTACTTCGAATCTGACTTAAAGCTTGCACAAATATTGATTCAAAATATTTAACTTATTTTATGTGTCATAGCTTGCCTATAATAAATTAAACGGCGCTCGAAAGATAATTTAATTAGCTTACAAACTGTCTCAGCACAAATCTTTATAGCAATTACAGTTTTTGAGTTATAACGCTTTTTGCAAAACTATAACTTATTGAAGGTGTTAACCTAAAAGTATGCTACATTATTTCATGCTGCTTCAAGCATTCTAGCTTAGATAATAGCATAGACACCGATCAACATTACACTTAAAAGGATATGCTCAGCAGTTAGATTTAATTTTTTAAAGCTTGTTTTTAAAAAATTAAATGCCTAAAGAAACTATGGAATTCTTAGCTGCCTCTTAAGTTTTTATTGCTGTTCCCAAAGCCTTCAATTTAAAGGCTGCCCATGCTTTCTAAACTCAAAACTATACAAACTACCTTCAAAATACAAACACTCACACACTCAAACAAATATGAAACGCAAGTTATATTGCTTTATCTAAACGTTTTTGTGGCATTTTATTTGTCTAGCGCATTAATTGGATTTTGTCGCGTCATCATCAGCGAAGTCTCTACGTCTTCTATGGCTTTTGGCGTTGTTTGGTATCTTATACAAACGGCACTTCTTCACTTGGCTTACGCCGGATACAAGCTACAAACTAAGTACATATCTTCAAATACTTAGACATAGTGCAGGCAGGCAAGCCAAGTCACTCAGTCAGTCTATCTATTTATCTATCTTACTATACAAATCTAGCTATTGGTGGCTCAGCTGTTTGAGCTCTAAGTCAATAACAAACAAACATTCAAACACACACACAGAAAAACGTTTCGAACAGACTAAATCGCTAGACAAATTAGGTCGAAATGAGGTCGGCGCAATTTTCAGCACAATAGTACACAAAGTTTTAATGAATTTTCGTTTGGTTCGCTTCGCTACGGTACGGTTTAGTTTAGTTGGTGTTTAAGTTCATTTACCGTTAGTGTGTGGTGTTTGCTATAGATACTTGTACTCACACACACACACACACACACAGACACGTGTGTAGTTTTTGGTTGTCATCGATGTTGATTTTTGTATTGCGGAAGAGATTTCTATTTGGCAGTTTGTTATTTGCACGTTTTCACACATGAACGGAATACGGTTAGTTAGTACTGTCACATATACATACATACATAGGTGTGAGTTGTACGAAAAAAGGGGTGGTTATTGAAAACGCAAGTCTGTTTTTTTTTTTTTGTTTTTGCATTTGGGGTGCTTTCAAATGCAATTGTCGAGATAATGAGTATTTAAATTGTTTGAAACATTTGACTGACCTGATTGCGAACAGAGACGACAATCAATTCAGTATTGCACACATAGAAGTTTTAGGCTTTTAAATATAAAATGTTTAAAAAATTTATGTAGCACATAGCGTGGTATTTACTGTTATTATTGCATAGTGTTTGAGTGTGTGTAAATATGTACATAGTAGCTGTATAGTAACTAGCAGTGTTTGAAATAGTTTAGAATTTAAATTTATCGAAAAAATAGATTTGAATGTTAGACAAAATTTATAGCATGTCATTTTATTTAACAGTTGACACAGTTTAAAGACCAATTATTTAGTATATGGAGCGAAGGCAAAGTTAAGCAGTTTGTATATGCTTTGCTCTGCGCATTGTGCTTAATAACGACTGACTCATTTGTGCAGTATGCAAATTTACAACAACAAAGCAACATAATTTTTAGTTATCTTTAGCACCTACCAGCCGACTTCAAACATTCAACCGTTTGCATATAAAAATACGTAGGTAATCAACTTGCAGGTGCTTTTTAATATAGGTCAGTTAGTGTGCGTCAGTTGTCCATATGCAGTGAAAGAAAGTTAAACAGTTTGTGCATACTTTGCACTGCGCTATATATTATGTAATGGTGCATTGCGCGTAATAACAACTGAGTCACTTGTGCAGTGTGAAAATTTACAACAGCAAAGCTACATTATTTTTATTTGTCTTGAGCAATTAGCAGCCGATTTCAAGCGTGCATCCGTTTGCATATGAAAATACGTTGGTGTTCAGCTTGCAGGTGCTATAGTTTTGTTTTTTTTTTTTTTTTTTGCATAGGTTTCACGTATATAAAACATTGATTTGAGGAAAATTATTAGTGACAGTTAATTTAGCGTCTAAAAAATTTTTAAAAACTACATCCTTTTTGACGAATGTGTTCTCTGGAGATATATGTAAACAGAATGGTTGCTAAACTGTTAACTCCTTAGACGATCATTAAATCTGTTTGTGTGAGTTTGTTCTGCTCAAGAACTGAGACGGGACTTTCCAGAACGGAACCATTATATCAATATACTTCATTTTGTTGTGACTAATACTATGTTGACTCCTGAGCTGTATACCCTTTAGTTAAATTTCTGCAGTTTTTGGTGATAAGATCATACTCAGGTAGCAGACTAAGGAATGGCCAAGTTATGTAGTGAATTAATTGAACAGGAGTCTTAAGCCAGGTAGCTACCTGCTGAAGCCATAAGCTAAGCTACTATCATCAGCGTATGTGGTTAGTAATGTCTCATCGTCATCTGTGTACAGGCAGACCCAAGGACACTGCGCTGAGTTACAGCTGCAATAATGCAGTAAATTCTCGATGAGTCTATTAGATCTCCGCCATAAAGCTATGATCAAGCATAGTGATACTGGGTAGCTGGAAAGTCCCTGCTTGAAAAGCAAGCCTGCATGCCAGACACGTTCTAACGTTCTTCAGTTTCAGTTTCACAACTAAATGCCTTGAAAAATCTAGTTCGCAGAATTTTCTACATAAAAGCAAACACTAAAAATTATTTAGTTTAATAATCCTAAAATGCCACTTCACGCTTGCATACACTTAATTTTATATCGAAGAGCACATTTATATACTATAAAAGCGAAAGTTAAGTTATTTGACCTTTAAACCACAATAAAATCCATGAAAGAAATAACTACGCTCATAGCTGAAAATACTCAGCATTTAAATAACCACTTTGTTATGCCAAGAATGTTTGACGTAATACTTATTTATACAAAATGCCATTATAGACGTTGATAAACTTGCCTTAAACTCAGTGATTCAGTGATTCATCTGTTCATTCAGACATTTAGTCAGCCAAGCAAAGGCAAAACGCTTACTAACAACCCGTCGTACAGTCAGTCATTGAGTCAGTCAATCAGGACGAGGTCGCCGTGCCTTTTTAACTTTAAATGTTCAATTAAGCGTGAGCCTTCGTTGTCGATAAATTTCATATGCTAACCCTTAAAGCGGATGGTATATAAATAAAAATATATTTAACCACAGGCACGACAAGTAATATTCTGCTAGCATATAAAAATAGCCCCCAATGTTAAATTTATTTATTCTTATAATTAAATTTATTTACGAACTAAATCATTCGATATACATACAGGCAACCCTTTTTTATGCGATTTTCTTTTTGTCGATTTTTTACTTTATATATTTATATTGCTCTTGCGTTAAAAAATAGACGATAAAAATTTGTGAAGAGTAAATAAAAAATAAAAAAAATGAGAAAATTACGCGTTCTTGTGCCAATATGTTTCACCACAAAGACCGCAACAGAAACAGCCAACAGCCAACAGCTAACAGTGAAAAAAATTGTGAACTAAAAGCAAAATGTTACTCTGTCTTTTTTTTTTTTTTGTACTATATGCGCTATATAAGTAGTGAGGCAAAGGCTATTTGGAGACTTTTTATAGGGTTTGTAACATGATGTGCTATTGTGAACATCACCATAAAGTCACCATGAAATGTTATACAAAAATATATATAGCAGCAACTCATCAATAACAGTTGATATTATGCAGTGTTTATCTGTTTGCGCGGGTCACCAAATCACATATTGTGGACACTAATCTAAGCACCTACTAGTGGGTCACCAATATTTGCAATACTCAAGCAGTGCTAGATATTTTCATCAACAATATATTTTATTAGCCAGATGCGTTCAAAGTTATCAAAACCAAAACCACTCTAGAAATAAATAAAATAAATATATGCTTAATTTTGTCGGGGTCACCAATTTCAATAGAAATCAAAAGTATTTGCTGAAATTAAAAACGCTCTTATTACTTGGGTTTGCAGCTCAAAAAATCTATATTAAGTGTTTTCTATATTTCTACTGCATCTTTATTATATTATATACTAAGCTAAGCCGGGGTCACCACAAACTTTGTTAAGCTTAAGTCCAAAATGTATCCAAATAATCAACTAAGAATTTTAAAAGATATTTATAAACTTGTTCCATTATTTCTATGTACAGAAATAAAAAATATTAAGCCGAGATTACCAATTTCAATAAAAATCTAAAGAATTTCAATATATTCGATACTAGATAAGCTGGGGTCACCATAGACTTTGTTTAGCTTAAGTCCAAAATGTAGCCAAATAATCAATTTAGAATTTCAAAAGATATTTATAAACTTGTTCCAATATTTCTATATACAGAAAAAAGAATTGTTAAGCCGGGGTCACCAATTTTTATAGAAATCAATAGAATTTTCTCACATTAAAAACGGTCTAATTACTTGAGTTTGAATCTCAATAAACCTAAATAAATGTTTTCTATATTTCTACTGCAACTTCAATATATTCGAATTTAGCTGGTCACCACAAAAGACTTTATTCAGCTGAAGTCTTAAATCGATCCAATTAATGAAATTAGAATATCAAACCAATTAATAAACTAGTTTCTATATTACTGTGTACAGAAATTAAAATTGTAAAGTCGGGGTCACCAAAGTACTGTTAAAAAACTCCAGTTAAGAGCTCTTAGTAAGCGAATTTATTGAATTAGTTTGCAGCTGAAAAAATATCGTAAACTGCTTTCTATAGCTTGACATAAGAGATGCCTGAAGTATCTGGAAGGCATTTCGGTTGGACCCATATAACCCCATTCATTTCGTTTATTGAGAAATCAGAACAGCTTCGATGTGTTGCTTTGAGGTGAATCACTATCGAAGAAGATATTCAATTACATTACCTATCACAGCGCATTGCTTTCGAGATAGACAACAGGAGGGACTACACTTTTTTTAAGTGATTCCCTGTTGACTTGCATGTTCCATCTCTTCGTCCATGTGTCGATAGACTGCAAGTATTTCTATAAACCGTTTATTAAAGAGTGGATCAGCAGCAATTTGGAGGGAAATATATTCATATTTGAAGCAAACCTTAGATTGTTAAGACTAGCTTAGACTTGATTACTTTTGAATTTAAGTGTTTTCTACCCGCTTGGAAGTCGGAGAATATTGTTATATTTCGGCTCTCGTATTCTCCAGTTAGGTTGATTTGCATACATCTCTCTCACATAAATTTTTGCATGAACGATACTGCAGAATCTCCCAAGTTAGTGCGAGCTTCGAAAACCTCCGCATGAGTTCCTTCAACACTCTGTAAAATAGCTGGTAGTGCCTTCTCGAAGCTGGCCAGCTGCTATTTATGTCCAAAGCCTATTGAATGTTGAAGAAGTTTTCGCTGCAGTACGTCTTGCTGTCAATGGCTTGCAACATTTCATAATGGAGTTACTCTTTGGTGATATGTGTAGGACGGAAAATCAATGAAGTGACCAAACTGAGTGAAGCTCTTTTCCATACCTTCGAAATTCAAGACAGCAAGCTGATATGTCTGTAGGTAACGGCTTGGCGTCGTTGTACGATTTATCAGGATTGGTACTAACGGTTTTATTCGAAAACTTCCACTGAGAGCTGAAGTTTTGTTCTCTTGGGCGATACTTAAAAAAAAAAAAAAAAACAGTTCACCCTGAATGCGCCTAACGAAGTAGATAAGTGCAGAGCACACACATATGCTTACTTGCCTTTCATGGCTGCTCTATATACCTTAAAAAATAAAAATATTGCCAGGGTCACCATATCAGTCTAAAAATTATTGAGATTGTATTAAAAATGCAAGCATTATTCAAATTAGAAGTAAAGATTTAATTATTTCATATAAATTATACATTATACATGCATCCGGGGTCACCATATCATTGTTTAAAAAAAGTACTACGAGCTAGAAACACAAACCTCAGTCTACAGTATTTTCTTTAGTTCAACATAAAATATATTCACCAAATACTAGGATCACCAAAGCAGGGTCACCAAGGCAGGGTCACCAAAGCAGTGTTTATTTAGAGTTCTTATAGATAGATTTCATACAAATTATAACATATTTCCATATAGCGTACCAAAGCATCACATATACAGCATTAAAAACATTTTCTTTACTTCTTATTTATTTTTACAAGCAATATCAATCGATGTGGGTTGTTTCATTTGCTTGTTCAATGGTTGTACACAGTCTGTTGGTTGGTTCATTGTGTATAATGAACATTAATGAAGCGCAAAGAGCGTGACTAATAGTAAAATTACCAATAGAACAAATCTATATATCTAGGAATAGATGACAAAGAGGGTGTGCTAGATACGAGTCATATAAAAATGTCCTTATTCAAAGTAATCGAAAAAAAAAAAAAAGGAAAAAAAAAATAAAAGTGCTGCAAAAACTAATTTTTCTTCCTGTTCACTCATTTTTTTCATTCACTCAAATTATTTATTGATTACATAAATGCGCTACTCTTCTCAAACCAATATTTGCAGCAAAACTTTGTTGAAAAGTCATTAGCCATGCTCTATAGTTTGTAGAATACATCGTTAGGTGTATGAGTTTTGTATAATGCATTAAAAGTTTCGCTGTCAAGCTTTTAATAAATCGCATAAGTTGCATATATATATATATAGATATGGATGTATATACTCTCCATGCGTATTGCGTATTGAATTGATGATTCAATTTATGTGTTTAATTTATGATTTATGCGTGCTAATAATTAAGTCAAGACAGTTTTGCTTTCACATTATCTCATTCTCTCTCGGAGAACTTTTACTTCCTATAAATTATAATCTATAAATTTTGCAATTAATATTTTCGAAATTCCCCTAGAGACAATTAACACTAATTGTCATTAAGCTGCAAATTAATGCTAAAAGTCAGTTTCTTGTAATTGTTTATGAAAGGCAATAATGAATGCGTTACAAAATTTCAAATTAGAATTTGAAATTCCAAAAATTTGAATATTGTTCAATTAGAAATTACTTGTGCATTCAGTCGTTCATTAATTTAGTTATTTTGTTGTACACAGTGATTCATTGAATGTCCTTTTTTATTGTACCAGTACAGGTCCCCTAACAAGCGGTGCAAAAAAAAAGTAGGTAAAAAATAAGAAAAATGGTATGTACTAATGAAAAGTATTTTGCTCCTTCCACTTCTCACTTCACGAATACATGCCTTATAAAACAGTTTTTTTATGTATGCAAAGAAAAGGGAGGACGGAAGAATCATAGGTCATTCAAATTCAATTGCTTATATAATCGTCATTTATTTTCCAATTCTGATGAAGTTTTTAGGATTTTGGCATAGAGGGACGTTATCTCTATACTGGCATACTTAACTTTTTATGTGCCGAAGAAATTTTTATCCTTGACGGGAAATAAACTTGTAAAATCCAAGCGAAGTCCTACTCGAAGTCCGAACGAAGTCTCCATCTATTACCGTTTCCGAGATGCTTTGGTTCATACGGACGCCCAGACGAACATGGCCATATCGACTCCTCTATTTTCTCCTGACCATAATGGGGGTAACTTTGGGGGTCTCCGACCATTTTTTCCTTGTACCATCGGAACTGAGCCTAATACAAAAAGGTGAATTAAATTGGAAAGTCCTTCTCAAGTGATGGCGTGACCAAAAAAAATATGGATTCATTTTGATATATTGATTGGAAAAGTCTAAAAAAATTTATGTTTATGAATATCCATGAGGGTGGTAAGTACAATCATTGAATACAAGTTATCTGAAGAATGAATCGAAGAATCTAAATATTCAAATTTGAAAGATGTATCTATTAGAGTCTCCAAATTCTCCACATTAATAAGGGCAGCTAGACAGACGGACATATCTATATAGATTACATATGTTACTTATGGAGTCTTCCTCGGCTTCTGCTACCAGTACCATAACTTAATTTGCTCTTTTCCTCTATGAGAACTTGGTATAAAACACTTCAAATTTATGGAGCGTAATTTTTTCTAGACATGTCAGAGAAATTGACGAAGTAACTTTCAACAAGTGGCGTTTCTTTTTATCGGCATTTTCACTCTAGCACTGTTTCATATTTTACGTTTCACTTTGTCGCTAAAGAAATTTTACTTAAAAAAAACCTTTTTATTACAACTTTTAGAGCGGAATATTAAGCACCTGACATAAATTAAATTATTAAAAATATTCTCTTCACTTGAGTGCTTTCTTATTATAGCTTTGAGCAGACTGCTAAGATATTAGTCCAGCTTTCATATTAAAGAAATATTCATTATTACTTCAAGATTGCTCAAAACTCTTCCGACTACACTCGTTTCTTAAGCATAATATTATTTTAAATATAATTTATGAGCTGCTGCGACTAATGGAATTATTTGTATATAAGTAGATGCGCGAGCGCGATTTCACATCATTTCACATCAAACACTTGCAATAACAAAGGCAAATTCTAAAAACAACAAAAACAAAAAAACAGAAAAAACAAGCGGAAGCGTGCCTATTATAAATATGCATATATACTACTAAGCATTATGAAGGTATATATATATATAAACATATAATATGTAGATCGCCTGTCGCCGCATATGAGTATCCGCTGTGCCATTTGTGGCTGCCTGGACAGGCTGCACAGTAGTTTAGCTCTCCAGACGCCTTAGTCGTCGTCGTCGTGGTAGTCCTCGTCGCACTATGTTTATTATTTTAACACGAACAAAACTTGCAAAAATTGTTGCTCCACTTGTAAACAGTAATTTTCTCCATTAATGGTCCCATAATAACTTTCATCGGTTTGCTTCAACATCTCTGTGTGGCGGTTGCACATTGCTTTGGACTTTTGGACTTAGACCTTGCATGTGGCATTGAGCATGTTGCACGTAATTGTTGTCGTTGGTCGCTGTATGCAGCTTTGAAACTTAAAAAAAAAAAATAAAAAAAGGTTTATATATAAAGTGTAAAGAATTACTAAAAAAAAATTATAAAAAAGTGCAACAAACTCGTCTAACTACGATATAAAAATAATAAAAGGAAATAAGTGAACTCAGCAGTAATTTTCAACACTTATATTGTACTATATACCCTCCATGTAGCAGCCAGCTAGCTTAGTAAATATTATGTGGCATAGTTGCATGCTTATTCGTACATTTGCTCTTGACTTGGCTTGTATGGCTCGCTTTATAGTCTCGGTTTCCCGGACTGCCTGCCGACTTACAAGTGGGATTTTGCTACCCCAGCGCTCTCATAAATATAGTGCAGCACTTTGTTTACTTGACTTGTGGAAATCGAGATATAAACATTTCACATATGTATACAGTTTGTCACAACATAAGCTCGAAATGTAATTTTTTTTTTTTTTTAGAACAACTTTTGCCTTAGGAGTAGTTTAGCTTGAGAGCGAAAGCAAAACCAAAAGCATGACTTTTATAATGAATTATTTGTGAAGCAGCTACTATGTAGTGCAACCAGAAAAAAAAGGGGGAAAAAATTAAAAAGAAATCAAATTTCATACAGTGAAACTTCTGGAACAGAGTTTATCTAAAGCATGTCGCAGATTATAACTATTTGGAATAGGGTTTTATGGAAGTGTGTTGTAAAAATTTTACTAATTTGTTTAGCGAAATAAATCCATGTCCTTTTCTACTCTAGTAGTTCGTCAAGCATCTCTTTTTCAATAACTTACCTATTAACAGTTACCCAGTAGACTAACACTTTTGAGTATAAGGTCTAAGGTCTAATAAAGGTGCTGAGATCCAACTAACACCGTTTTAATTAATTAAAATGCAACACCTACCATACTCCTACACCTACATTAAAACTAATTGTGTATTATAAGTGATTTATAATTTTAAATTATGCATAGTATCTTCCATGGCTTTGAAGTAGGGTCCTCAACGTTGGCTATGCTATTTGCGTCAAGTTTCACAAAATGTTGATAGCTCAGCAACTATTTAATGCAATGAGATGATATATCATGCATACATAAAGGGCATCAGAAGAAATATGAGCCTTTGGGAATTTTCCCGGTGAGATGAGCCTAATGTAGAATCGTCATATTTTTAAACCAGTTTAAGATAGCTAGGACTTTTTTTGAAAATCCTATACCTTCTGGATTTTTGTATGAAAAAAAAAGTTCATTAATACTGCCAACTTTTGTCTTTTTTGCGTTAAGCCTTATAAAATATTATTTGCAGGTTCAGATTGAACCACTAGAAGTGGTGGCCTTCATACAAATTTGTCCAATCAGATTTTTGTATGAAAAAAAGTATACTAGAGCAGATGAAACCTCCTTGGGAATGAAACAAAAAGTTTTAAAAATTTTTTCTTATTTTATTCAATGTTGTCCCCCCTAAAATACACCTCTTTCAGCGATTTTCCAACTTTTTGCTCCCATCCGAAAAATAATTTTCAGGAAGGTCTGCAAAATATTATTCCTAAGCGTCGATGAGCTACTCGCGCGAGCTTAAATTTTTATTGATGAGCCATCTTTTGAGTTTTGGGAAGAGATATTAGTCCGAGGGACGCCAAATTCCGGCGATTAAGGTGGATGAGGATGTTGTTGGAGCCCTAAATCGTTCATTTTAGCCATGGTTGCGATGCTATTGTGTGCTCTTGCTACATATGAGGCCGCTTTGCAGCGATTTCGGCCTTCAATTGCTCCTATAATGCGCATTAATACTCGCTGTTAATGGGTTTTCCTTTTTCGAGGAAGTTTACAAAGAGTAAAAAACGGACTCCATGACCTTTCCGTTCCATTGAGCCTCTCTCGGCCGTTTTGGAGCACTCGTGCCGGCTTTAGTTCATTGTCGAACGCTCATTCTGCTCTCTGACGTGTAATAGTGGATCTAGGTTTTATTAACAGTTACCATTCGACGCCATAAGTCCACCCGATTTCGTATCGGTATGGCCAAACACTCTTTCAGAGTCAGAATGCGTTGAGTGGCCTCAACGGCAGGATAATTTTTTCATATTCGGAATATCGCCCAAAATATGGCGTACGCACTCAGCACTAATTCTTGTGGCGTCTGCTAGCTCGCGCACCTTCACTTAACGGTCGGCCAATACCATTTTCCTGCCGACCAAGTCCGCTGCGGAAAATTCAAGTAAAAATAGATATATCCCTCCGTCTGACTTTGAGCACCAAAAACTTGGATACTATCAAAGAAAGAACCTGCAAGTTTTGATATTGAATGTTCCCTATTCACTCTTAAGATAGCTTCTATTTAATGAACGCGCAATTATCTCTCAAAGGGCTACTAACCATAAAAATCTGTCCTTCCTTTCTGAATTTTTTATTGAAACAATTTGTTTCTTTTTTATTTTAGCTTTTTTTACTTGCATTAGAGACAGTACAAGTGATCCATATACCTGAATCAACATCTTTAGCGGGTTTGATAAGCTCAAAAATCGTCACGAAATTCTCCCTCTCTCGTTTTTGTGTGGCAACTAGTCACTTGACTTCGTAAACGTTCTAAAATTCGAAACTCTTTTAGAGCTTCTTACATAAATATGCTGCTCGTCCTTTTCCCACAATTGTCTCTGCTACTTCTAGAGTAAAATCTCTATAAAATCTTTAAATTTATTTGCTTCATGTTTAATTCAAATGCCACCAAACCGAAGGTTCTACTGTAAAAATATTTTTATATACACTTCAAAATTTAAGTAGCGGAAAAATGCGTTGCAAGTAAAAAGCAAACAGCATCAAGTAGCAACTTAAAATCAAAGTCAACCATTTACCAATATTTAAGCATTTCTAACAGAGACACAGATACACACACATTGGCGCAAAGCATAACGCAAGAAAAAAGTAAACCAAAAAAAATAAAAAGGAACTAGGAAAAACTAAAGTAAATAGCATTTTGTAAATGAAAGCGAATGGAAAAAGCATTTATGTGTAACTGACTTCGGCGTTGCTGAGGAGGAGTAAAAACGACATCAGACGCCAATGCCAAACAGATCCTAAAGCACCATTTACTCTTTCTTTTGGTATTGCTCTCAATTTGGTGATGCTGCTGTTATAACCAAAAAACAAATACACACACACAGATACAGATACAGATACAGATACACACAAACACACATATACAGTCATTTACTGGTAGTCAACTGAGTTGACGATAGCGAAAATTTCTAGTTGCTTTATTAAAGTTAAAACCAGTATTGTCCTTTTTTTTTAAACACACACAGACACACATTACACATGAGTTGTGTGTGCACTGGTGCGTTTTGGCTTTGAATGAGTATCTCTGTGTGTGTGTGTGTGTGTGTGTAAGCGCTTGTATCTGGATGCATGTAAAGCGCACAGTGTACTGCTTGTAAAAATAATTTTAAAGTATAGAACAAGTGTTCCAAAAATCAGGATGATGCTCTTCAAACTAACGGAAAGTATTTTGAAGTTCAATGTAGCTCCGCTAGTTTGCATTTTATAATGAATATATGACTGGCTTGAGGAGTAAACATAGAAAAACGTTATCAATGCAAAAAGATGAGATCAGATGCACCAACAAACAACAAACAAAAGCTTATACTAGTGGAAATATATGCTCCTTTCCCCTCTCTCTCTCTCTCTCTCTCTATATATATCTCTTTTAATCTCCCTCTTTCCTTCTCTTTATCTCACTTTCTTTCATTCGCTTTCTCTGTCTTCTATTTCATACAGTAAACTGCTTAGAAATATCCAAGATGAAAGCATCTGCAACACTTTTAGTTTGTATATTTCTTTCTCTGTTTTTGTTGCTCAACGATCTTACAGGGTACAACGACCTCATAGTGTGTTGGTGTGAGTCTTCTTATACATGATTTGTTCGCAATTCATACCCCAAAAATACTTTACAAAAATTTGTCTACAATTGGACACGGTGCAACAGAGGCCCCTACTGCATATAGCGGTATACTTATAAGGGTTCCATACACTTTTTTTTCTCCTGTGCGCCACTTAATTTTTCAGAGATTTTTTTTCGCGCTTTTGGAGGTTTTTTTTTTTTTTGATGTGCTGCTGCTACTGCTGCTGACTGCTGTTGTTGGTTATTTTTTTTGCCACTCGTCATTGAGGCAAAAGTTGTACTCAAAGTCCGCAGAGTTTGTTGTGTTTTTGTGGCACCAGCAACAGCAACGAAGCAATAGAAGTGTGCATACTGTGAAGGACCGACGAACGAAGAACGATAGAACGACTGAGTGAGCGCATGAAACGTTTGTTTTAATACCCTAAAGCGACAAATATTGGTGGTACCAACTAACAGAGAGACCAACAGAAAAATCAGCGGCAACAGGATTTCACTAAAAGCGCGGGCATACATCGACAAAAAAAAAAAATACAAATAAAAAGAATCATACTAAAACTCGTTGAGTCAAAGTAATGCAATACAGCGTAGCACAAAGTGTATATTTGTTTGTAGGTTTTCTAACGTTTAAGAGCCATTTGGCTTTCTGCGGGTGGGTTGTTTGAGAAGTATGTAGGGAAGCGTATAAAAAGGACTTTCTAAAATGCGAGCGTCTCCTTGTAGTGTATAGATACTTCGTCAGTTTGTCGTTTAAAACTTATTTTAGCCTAATTTCTTTAGTCCAAATACATGCATTTGAAGTACATTTTTTATACTTCATGAGTTGCTTTGACTTGAATGGAATCATTTCATTTAATTCAAATGAATTACTTGATGTTGCCATTTTGTCTGTCAATTGAGTCAATTTTGTTTGAATCAGTTGAGTCAATTTACGTTTGAATCAATTTAGCCAATTCAAATTGAATTAGTTGAGTCTATTGAAGCTAAACCAGTTAAGTCAATTGGGTTTGAATCAGTTGTGTCAATTTCGTTTGAATCAGTGGATTTAATTGAGTTTAAATCAGTTAAGTCAATTAAACTTTAATAAGTTGAATCAATTGAATTTGAATCAGTTGAGTCAATCGATTTTTAAGCAGTTGGATCAATTTAGTTTGAATCAGTTGAGTCAATCGAAATTGAATGAGTTGCGTCAATTGAGTTTGAATCAGTTGAGTCAATCGAGTTTGAAACAGATGAGTCATTTTATTTTGAATCAGTTGAGTTAATTGATTTTTAATCAGTTGAGTCAATTGAGTTTGAATCAGTTGAGTCAATCGAGTTTGAATCATTTGATTCAATTAAGTTTGAATCAGTCGTATCAATTGAATTTTAATCAGTTGAGTTAAAATCAGTTAAGTCAATTGAGTTTGAATCAGTTGAGTCAATTGAGTTTGAATCAAATGAGTCAATTGAGTTTGAATCAGTTGAGTCAATTAAGTTTGAATCAGTTGTGTCGATTGAATTTTAAACAGTTGAGTCAATTGCGTTTGAATCAGTGGAGTCAATTGAGTTTTTATCAGTTGATTCAATTGAGATGGAATTAGTTGATCCAATTGGCATGATTCATGACTCATGTCTGCCTGTTTGCCCTTCTTCTTCGGTTCAAATACATTTATTTCATATTTTTTCTAAATACTTACGTAGCTCAATTGATTTGAATCAAATTTTGACTCCATTTTCTTTAAATTTTTTCATTCTTCATCAGTTATATCGACTCAAGTTGCGTTGAGTTGTATTGAATTAGTTGAGTCAATTAAAATTAATTCAGATGAGTCATTTGTGTTGAGTCAAACGACTCGTATCATTATGGCTTTCCCTCTTTCTATCTCTCTTTCTTTCTATCTCTCTTATTTACGTTTTCTCTTTCTTTCTCTGTATGCCTTTTTATGGATGTCTCAACATTTCTTATATTCAACATTTGATTTAAGTTGAATCAGATGTGTCTATTAGTACTCAATCATTTGAATCGATTTATTTGAGAAAACTAATCTTATTATAACGGTCAGTCGGTATATGTGATATGAAAATAGATACAACTATGTGATAAATTTTCAAAATTTTTAAGAAGCTGAGTTGACCTTAGCTGAGTTGATTCAAGTCATATGAGTCAAATTTTATTTTTGTGGCTTTCCCACTGACACTGTGTGCTCCAATCGTTTCTATTGCAACTAATGAATCAAATATATTCCGCATTACTTCAACTCCATTCAAAATAATCATATTTTTATATGCCTATATCTCCAACGATTGCGATTCATTCATTCATTCTTGTTTGATTCTGCTTCAAAGTAAAATCTCATAAAAAATTTTACGAACTACTCAAACAACCCACTGCTATATTATTGCAATGGTGTGTGAATCTATAAGGCATTTGAGGCGGCATTCACTGTAAGAGAATTGCGAGTCGAGTACCATAAATAACGAGTTTCATTTTCCTGTCAAATGCAAAACAACAACAACAACATCAACCACCTACAGACTAACACAGAAAACTTCTGAACAAAAAACAAAAAAAAAAACAAAAACTGGTCAAATTCACAAATGGCTAAATCTGCGTTTGTTTGTGAATGCATGTAGGTCCTTTTAGCATCCTGCATGCTGTCTTTCTGTTCGCAATACATTCGCTCTTTTGCTCTGTGTGTATAAGTAATTAAAGTAAAAATTCTATAACTAAGAGACAACCGAAATGGCGACGTTGCAGTCAAAAAATCGTGATGCAAAAAAAAAAAATAAAAAAAGAAATTCAACTAAAACTGCATGCAGCAGCGTATGTAAAAATCAAGTGGTTTGCGCTAAAATTCCACTTTGTAGTCACACAAATATTCAGTTATATATCTATATATCTATGTATATATATATATATATATATGCTATATATACAAACATTTGCACAGTTCAGTTCAAAAGTCAACAAATATAGTCAAAAAAAAGCGAAATATGTGTGGTCGGTCGGTACTGTCTCTCTGTACTCTTTATGAAAAACCAATTTTGAAATAGAAAATATTAGACCGCATGCATAACTGAGCAAATAACGCAAGTGAGTACTGAAAGCGATAGGAGGGAGCCCAGAGTGATAGCACATAGTCCTCGTCTGTGGTGAAGTAAGGTAACAATTCGATAACATGTATGTGCGTGGGTTTGTGTTCCTCTGTCTGTCTGTCTGTCTGGCTGTGTGTGCTGATGGAATTTGAAAATGATTTGAAATGCTTTTAGCTTGTTCAATAGATTTTCCAACTAGCTCTATATGTATTTTTTTTTTCATCTTGTTTGATGTAGCTATTAAAATTTAAGACAGAAACTTAGTCAATTTTGTCTAATTTTGTTTTTTTATTTGTTTAAAAATTTATGCAAGTCCTACCTAATATGCTAGGCAGCTGTTGTAATTGGTTTATTATTCAATTTATTAGAGAGCTTCTTAGTATTTAATCTTTTTATAATTTTAATGCCTGAACATCTAAGAAAATTCTTTTCATGGTATTACTGCTTATTCTGTTTTATTGGCACCCTGTACTTATTTGTGTAGCACTGCATATATAGAAACATATGAACGTTGCCACCCTTTAACTATTTGTGTACCACTGCAGTGATAGATTCTAGTTTCTAAACGATAAAATGGCAATGAAACACATTCTTTATCTGCGTAAAGAAGGGTTATTCGTCCTAATTCTTTTTTTAAATACTATTTTTCCAAAAGCTTAAGTGGCCTTACAGAGAGGAGACCCTTCGCAAGTTTGCTTGATGCAAGATGGCTACTTAATTTGTCTATATCCCAATTTGCTCTTTAACTGTGTGCATATTAAAATCTCGATCCAACTCGAATTTCTGATGTACCAGAGGAAGCCAGTAATCTGTCTTTGGGAACATTTCTGCAGCACCTGCATACAATTCCAATTTACCTCTGAAGTGATCTCCCAAAATTTGGGATGAGCAGGTATTTTACCAGTAAAGACTGAAGGGAAAAGACTCTTCGCAAGTTTGATGGCTACTTAATTTGTCTCTGTATCTGCAAGTAAGCATTTCAATTCGCTCTTTAACTGTCTGCAAATTAATATTCCGATTCAATATCAAATTTATGTACCAGAGGCGGCTACTAATCTGTCTAAGGACACATTTCTGCAGCACCTGCATACGCTTGCAGTTTATATCTGAAGTGATCTCCCAAATTTGCAGGCCATAGAGTCAGATTGGAGCAATGCATTTGGCACACGCTTATCGCCCGGAGTGTGTCTGTCAGGTGTATCTGGAAGGTGAATTCCTTGTCTAGGTGGATGACCAGGTAGCTTACCAGTAAAGACTGCTACAGATATACTCCTTCTATGGGAATTGCTGGAGTAACCATGCGTTTAAACCTAAAACATGGATTCATTGTCTTACTTCCATATATTTTCAAATTCTAGCATCTACACCAATATGCGGAAGGTCAACTGCTGCCTTGTCGAGACTCTTTGAACTGTGTAAAATGGCAAAAACTGTCAGTATAAGTCGCAATGAGTGACTTAGAAGGGGGCCACCATGGATTCGTCATAAGAATTAGGAAGGTCAGCTGTATAAAGAGTATGAAACAACGGTCCCAATATACTCCAACTCTTATACCTCTCATACCCTTCTAGTTAATACCATAGGAGGCAGAAGTTTTATAGCCTTGTACCAGAGGCCGTCATGTCAGACTCTATCGAATGCCTGCTGCATATCGAGAAATACTACAATACAATACTCATATCGGCATGATCTTCAGTGGGCTGGCAATCAGTCTCTCCCATACCTTCGATAATAAAGGCTGAAGACTAATTGACCGGCATACCTGGCTTGTAAACCATATGGATCACTGCTTTCATCCACTGAGCAGGAAAGAATTGTACTCCAACATTGCATTGAACATCAACACAGCACATCGGCAGGATAATCAAAATTGTGCAGCACACTATAAGGACCTTATTTTTTGGCCAGTCTGTGATTACGTTGGCTATTTCTTGAGCCCAGATGGGCCTGAGAGTCTTATTCTTGTTCAGCATCATGTCCGTCTGTCTGACTTTTCCTATGAAAAGCGAGATCTTGAATGTGAAGTAAAGTCAAAATTGACATGTCCGCCTGTCTTAGAGACTGTACAGAATCTTTAGTGTATGTAAAAGGTAGAAATAATGGTCGGAGCCCCTAAATGGGGTTCATTATGGTCAGGAGTGATAGATGAGTCGATATTTTCCGGTCCATCTGTCCATCCGTTTGAACGAAAGAATCTCGGAAACGGTAATATGTAGATAGAAACTTTGTTCTTTTTGCATTCGTCTAGGACTTCGCCGGAATTTTACGAGTTTATTTTAAAATTTTGAACCACCATCGGTTGGTAAGATGAATTCTGGATCATTTGGCTTTGGTATCAATTTAAATGATCTAACCAAAGAATTTTTTATACATCAGAAAATGGATGTATTTAGATCGAAGGCGGTTAATTGTGACTTCATCAACTATGCCGAAGCTTGGTGATTTTTTCTTCTGAAAATAGTTTACTTTTCTGATTTAATTTTCGCAATTGAGAATGGTGAAGTTTGCAAGCTCCTTTGACAGACTATTTCTAGTAATGTTTCCACTTCAGTTTCAACATTTTGTATTCCAAATTTCATTCAGATGCTGCATATAAATGATGTGGAAAACTTGAGCTTTTTCTGCGTCTGATTTGCATCAGATTCCATGGATATGTTTCAAGACTTTGTTCATAATCCTTTGAAAAGGCCATAGGTTCCTTATGAATTTAGCAGTAGATACATTTCTTCTCTTTTTTGAAGATTATACATTCTTTTATCTGCTGTGCTGCTACTTTCATGCCATTTCTTTGACAGATTTCGAGTTAGATTATGCCGTCCTTCATGCTCTCTTTTATCGCTGATAAGCAGCTGCAGAGAAACTAATATCCTCTTTAATATATTATTAAAATTATTGATTATTACTCTCCTTTTTGCCTCTTTATAAATAAATTTTCATCCAATTTGTATTATACAACAAATTTAAAATGCAGCCAAAAATGGCTAACAAATCAAGTTCAAGGAAAAAAAATGCTTTAGCAACTATTTCCAACTAAACCGCAGAACTAAAGTAAAGTTTCATGCTGCTGGATTTATTTATAAACGAGTTTATTTTAATTTTTTTTTTTTTTCACAGTTGAGTTACTTGTTTAATTTAATAAAAGTTTTTCACCATTAATTTATTTATATTTTACCGATTTACGATTCTCCAGCAGCGATTTCTACATACAATCATTAATGCTGCTTGATGAGTAGTCAGAGTGTGGGTGTGAAAAGTTTCTACAATAGTTGCTATAAGAGGGAATCCTACAAACTGGTTGCTTGGTTGGTTGGTGTAGCACGGATTGTTGCGAGTTGTGGTTATGTTGTTGCTTTTCTTGTTGTTCTGCTGCTGTTTGAACGTGTTTAAAATAATTGGCAATTGTCCTAAAGTAGTGTCGTAGTTACTACAGTTGCCATTAACAGAGAGAGAGTTGCAACCATTTACCAACACTACAACAACTCTTGGTGTTAGTTGTTGGCAGCACTCGACATTATGTAGTGGCGTAGTTTAGTTGTAGTTGAATATGCAGTGCCGTACTGTGCCGTGCTGCTATGCTGCTGTTTAAACTTGGTCGTCCTTTGGTTGTCCAAAGTTTGGTCAGAATGGTTCTCATCGCTTACTATTGTGTAATGTACTCGTAATTGAAATGCATTTACAATTGAATTATAAATAGTAGAGCAAACGTACATACACGTACAACGTATTTGCATATGCATGCGCATGCGAATGTGAGAAGGAGCGTTCAACAATTCAATGAATGACTGAGTGTGCATGTTTGCTATAAATGCGAATGAGTGTTGGTGATTGCTAGTATCCTAGTTTTATAACAATAATGCCTTAAACTTGCATGCCTCAATGACTGCTGCTACTGCTGCTGCTGCAGTTGGCATTTATTCATTAGTTCATATAAATTTCTTATACACGGTGAAAAATGTTTTAATTCAATTTTTTTTGGATATTTTTCATCAATACTTCAAGAATGTTTAACAACTCCTTCAGTTATTGTAGCAACTGCAAGCAAAGCACAAAGTGATACAATTTTTAAATAAAATTAAATCTTTTTCTATATTACTTCAAGTTTTTCTCGGTGTACTTAGTTTGCCCATGGGCTAGCTAGGCTGCTTTCGTGCAACACTCAAATCAAATGTTCGATAAAGTTGTTTCGAAGGTGTTCGTGTGAAGTCACGTATGATCCTTTGCACCATTGCACTTTGCAGCTTGTACTGCCAGGCAGCCATTCAGCCAGCCACAATTCCATGCGGCATTATTGCTGCTGAAATCAGCTAACGACAATCGAAAGTCGCATTGTAAGCTCTGCTGAATGGCATTGTACTCCTTTCGTTTCCTTGCTGGCTGGCTACCTATTGAAAGCTGTTTTCAATAACTATCTAACAAAGTGAAGTAATATGCAATGCTGTACTTTGTCGAAATGACTTTTGTTTTCTAATTGCTGTCAATGTGCGAGGTCATTGGAGAGTTTTGTTGTTCTGTGTTGTACGTTGTACGTTGTACGTTTGTCTGCAAATGCAATTTCATGATTTATTTTACAAAATCCTTATGAGCCTTCAGCGTTTTCATTTCAAATAAATTGCTGATTGCTGTGTGTAAGAGTGACCTGCTTTGTGTGCTGCTTGCTTGCTTGCTTGTAGATTTTTATTTGATGCAAAATTATTTTATTTAGAATTTTTGCTGAAAAACAATTTCCTCGCTTTTGCTCGCTTTTTTACGCCTTTGGTTTTGTGGTTACTAGCGTAGCCTAAATTAAAAATATTGCTTTTATATGTTCTTTATTTGAAAATAGTTATGGCTGAAGTGGCATGCTATAAAGTGGTAGGATAGTGCGGCATTTTATTAAACAAAAAAAAAATAAGAGGAATTTCTATGAGTGATGATTTTTCGTTTATGTATCTAACTTTAAAGTGATTAAAATTCTGGAACAGTTTTTAGTGGAACCTATGTTTTGATACTTTAGAACAATCTTTACCACAGCTTTATAGGTGACCACATCAACTGTTTCCAGATGAGAATTAAAGAACACAAGAAGTATTCATTTCACAGCGACACCTGCAAGCGCAAAAGTACAAGAAATGAAATAGTATTAGTGCGTTCGTCATTGTTTTTTAACTAATTATACTCATATGTACTAGATTGAGAGTTTGAAGATTTTCAAGTTCAAAAACTTCTTCAAAGAAATTCTATTCTCACCACATTTCTCTTTCGGAATACTAAATGGGTTAGCTTCCATATGAATCTGTCCCACTTTCTGGTTATTTTATCTAAAAATAACAAATTTCATGTATCTCAATTAAATTCGAACAACATTTTTCAAATAGTTCCATATAGGACCAATAGAAGAGGTAGCCTCCATACAAATTTGTCGCTATTCAGCTGGAAACGCTGTGGAGCTTCTGCTGAAGGAGGCTGAAGCACATATTAATGAATTTCCAAATGTTGAGCTTCACGTTTTTAAATGAAAATAAAATAGTTTGAGGAGTCGATATAGCCTTGACTGTCTATCTGTCCGTATGAACGAAAGGATCTCGGAAACGGTAACTGATAGAGACTTCGTTCTTTTTGCATTCGACTAGGACTTCGCCGGAATTTTACGAGTTTATTTTAAAATTTTGTAAGGATCTATAACACAATTCAAAAATTTTAAGATTTTGTGAAATTCTTGGGGACTATCCCGGAAAAGAGACCTAATTGGCATTAAGCCTTCTATAGCTCTTTGGATCTATAAACGGCATTTTCTACCTTTTCAAAAATGATCTTTTGTATTAAAGCCACAATGCTAAGATCCAACTTCATCTACACCTCCTTTGTATAGTGATTTAAACTCCTGCAAACTTGTGACATGTGACCACCTGCAGCGGCTTGTCTTGCTGCCTATGACAGGTGCCATGCGAACATGTTTCACTACCGCAATGGAAATAATTGCTGATCTTGCCGCACTGCGGAATTTTCTACGAACTTCAGCGGCAGTCGATGCACTGAAATAGCAAGGAAGCTCTGTTACTCAGTATGAGCTTTACTATCTTAAATCACATTCCTGGCATCAACAACAGAGCACTTTGTAGGACCAAGGAACTTGGCCTAGGCAGACATCTCTCAATTTTCCAAGTCACACATAAGCATTTCAATTTCTAATATATTCATTACTAAAAAATTTTGCAGGCATGGACCAGGATTTATATTTTAATAGGCCATTATCTTTGAATATGACCCATTATCTTTGAATATGAGATTCATGGCATCGAGGTCTACGCCCGACATTTATTGAATTGAACTCCAAATGCGACCAATTTCGTTTATTCTCAGAGAGTCAAGCGACAATCAAATTACTAAGCTCCTGAACATGGTTCAATTATAGAAGGTAGCGCAACTCTCACAATATATGTAGCTGAGAGCAACTCAGAATAAAAAAGAGAGACGATCGGTCATATACTGAGTGTAGCTATTCTCTCTCAACTGTAGCTATTTTGAGAGCGCATGGCTGAATTGACGTCAAGTGACAAAAATTGGTGAAGGTGGGTACAGAGTAACTAGACGTCGAGCATACTCTTCTGCAGAGTTTATTGTTTTTTTTTTTTTAATAATTTGGAGTTTATACATTTAACGTTGAAGTCAGGTTTTAACAAAATATTTTGCTAGTCATGGTAGAGTTCCTTTAAGACAATGACATGATGTCCTAGGACTAACTATACACTCTCACACTATCTATCAGCTCTCATGGGATGACACAGGGTGTTCCTTCTTTAACAGCTTAAGTTCCAAACCATATACAACATTCCCTGTTTTCTTATCAATTGAAGGTTTCAGTTGTTGTCAGTTTATTTCCGTAATCTACAGTGCTGTATACTTCATAGGCTTCTCCACAGAATTTGCATACATATGCTTCATTTCCATTTTTATAATTCTTTTTCTTAGACTAATTCGCTTCAGCTCCTTCAACCTTGCTTGCTTGCTCACTTTCCTCTACTCATTAGCACAGTGGTTGAGCTTCTTTAAACAGACTTAGTACGCAATTTCGAGTTCTTCTAGTTTCTTAATTTCGAAATATATTTTTGGTCTTATAAAAAATGTTTATCACTTCTGACATAAAATAATAATGAACAAAAATCTAAGCTAATAAACATTTTTACCTTATCCTGCCATACAAACGCAACTCGTGCAGTTTAGTTAATTAAAAAAAAAAACCGTATATTGCTTTAAATACTCCCAGTCTATATAGAGCGCTATTAAAAATACTCTGCATACAAAAGAACTCCTTTTTTTCCGTGCCTTCTTTTGTGTGCATTTACTATTTTGAGCACATATGCCAAAACAAATTTCAAAGTTTTACCAACCAACCAACTGGTTGGAATCATAAAAATAAATTAAGCATATTTTGCATGCAGTTTTCGGAAATGGAGAGAAAAAAATGCAGAATATTAAACAATTAAGCACAACGAAACGAAATGTCAGCTAAAATTAACTATGGTCAAAGCTTTTATGCCGCACGCTAACTAAATTCAAAATGAAACTAAAAAAAGAAATAAAAAAACAAAATGAAGTACTAACTAAAAACAAAAAATGGCGAAAATATTAAACCAGGCAGTAAACGCCTGCTTTTAGAACTGCTGCAACAAATACGCAGAGTAGTGAGAGAGTAGCGAGAAGTGCACTCGAGCAGGCAGCAACCCATTTAACGAAATAGTTTAGTAGTCGTAGTAGGTGCTGGTTCTCTAACTCAAACCAAATAATCGCCCAACAAAATTTCCGTAAGCAATTTGCGAATGGGTTTGTTGCCTGCCCGCGTTTGGAAACCCAAAGCGAGGCACTAATGAGCGCAGTCAGCAAAGCAAAATAGTTGTTGGAGTAGTCATAGTCGTTGTAGTCGTCGTAGTGCACCTCGTTGAGTCTAAAGCTTTTACAATTAGCAGCAAACCGAAACCATCTTTAACGGTCAGCCGAACAAGAGTTCAGAGGACATAACTGCAACAACAACAACCAGTACACTATAAGCACTTTAGTTAAACTTAAATATGCAACAACAACAACAAATACAACTAAGGCATAGCCGCCATTGACCACGAGTGTTTTGCGGGCGGGCGTACGAGTGTGTATTGATAAATAATAGGTCTAACAATAAGAACGAAATTATTAAAATTAGAAAACCGTAACTCGTATCTTTGATACTTTGTTGGTACTTTTTAATTGTTGCATTCTGCTCGGGCGCTAGCAAGCGCAAAGTTTTATGTTATTTTATATAATGTTTTAATATATTTAAGTAGTTTTGGTATTTGTGATATAAGAAATCAGCATTTCATAATATTTTACACACTTCATTTGTATATTTTAGTTGATTCACACTGCTCGGGCGCCAGTAAAATATATGTTTTTGATACATTTTATATTTTTCTGTTATATTTATAGCTATTAGCAGCATTAGTATCCGAATTTCATAATAGTTTTCATACTATGTATTTTTTAGTTTACTCACACTGCTCGGGCGCCAGCCAAAACTGTATTTCATGCAAAATTTTACAATTCTTGATTCTTTTAATACTACAAATCGATTTCGTAATATTTTAAACATTTTTTGGTATTTTTTTAATTTATTCCCACTGCTCGGGCGCCAGCAAAAACTATATTTCATGCTATTTTACATATTTTTGATATATTTTAGTTTTCTTAGTATTTTAAACACTGGAAAACTGCTTTTTATAAAATTGTTCTTACTTTGTTTGTATTGTTAATTTATTCACACTGCTCGGGCGCCAGGAAAAGCTTCGCTTTATACTATTTTATATGTTTTCTGTTATATTTTAAACTTCTTAATATTTTTAAAACTGGAAAACCGCTTTTCATAAGATTTTTTATACTTTATTGGTATTTTTTGTTGACTCTCACACTGCTTGGGCGCCTTATAAATCCGTGTTTTATGCTATTTAACACATTTTTCTGCTAAATTTAAGATTTCGTGATACTTTTATTGCTGGAAAACAAAAGTTCATAATATTTTACACCCCTTGATGATATTTGTCAGTTAACAATCCCAGCTCGGGCGCCAACAAATCTACATATATACGTTTAAATTATATTATTCACAGTTATATGGTTGCAAAGTGCTCATGAACTAAAATTAAGCGTCGAAATATATTTTCAACAACCTGCTCGGGCGCCAATTTTAGCATATTTTTTTCTAAACCATTTTAAACCTTTTTAAATATAGTTCATTGCCGAGCATATCCTTAGTTTCAAACTATAATTTACGTGTAACGATTTCAAGCCTTAAATTTTCTACAAATCAATCCTAATTACTAAGCATTCCGCCCTCTCTTTGTATGCAACTACATATGCCGATACAAGCTGTTTGTGCGCCATCTCTCTCTTTCTCACTCTCAACCTCCTACTTGTGTTTCAATGCTGTTGCTGTTGCAAACGCTTTCGGTCTCTCATCTCAGTTTCGGGTTTGGTAAACGTCGCCATCGTCTTTAGCAATTAAGCCTTCCTGACCGTTGACCACAGCAAATGACCACAACCAGTTTGCTTTCATTAATTTTTGGTTGTAATCCTTGTTGAAGCTTTTCATTTCATTTTAGTTTTTTGTCGACGTCGGCTCGGCGGCCGTAACGTATACACTGCGAACGTATCCTGGCGATAGCGTTGTCGACAATGACAGTGTTTTAAGTTTGTATGATGGCATACGTGTGTGTGTCTATAGTTTTTTTCACACTTTTGTTTTTCCCTTTTTTTTTCTTTCTTTCCTGAAACATGTTTTTTTTTTTTTTGTTTTTTGTGCTTAATACACGTTTGTTCATTTGTTTGAGAGACTGTTTTCCAGTGGTCATGTTTTTATAGCTCATCCATAGCGGCATCGCATCGGATGTTGCAGCCGCATCAGCAGGAGTCAAACGCGCTCAACTATATCCTTACCAGATATATACACGGCAGAACATGCCTGCCGCACACGTTAATGACTTTTGTACGCCTGTCGCAACAATGGACGACGATGACGACGACGGCAGCATGTTTAAAAAACTCCTGTTTCGACTGACTGTTGCTGGCAGGCTGTTAAAAATTTTTGTCGATTGCTCTGTGACTGGTCAGTTGTCTGACGCCTCCGCTGCCGTTTGTTGCACAGTGGATATAACTAACTAAGTTAAGAAACTATTAAACAATCTAATTAAAAATGTAAATCGAATGATTTCGTGGAATGAAACATTTTTCGAATTAAGTTTGTAGAAAGTTCGAAAAGTATAAATTGCGTTCAAGGATATTTTGCTGTTTAAACTAATTGAGCACAAGAATTTTCAAGGAGTTGTCTAAAATATTGGCATATGTCTGAGAAGCAACTGAATTTCACAAAATTTTCACTGGCGCCCGAGCAGGGATAAATGCTTATTATAGTTTAAACTAACAAATCAAAGAGTTGCAAGCCTTCACCATCAATATAGTACATTTCTTATAGCACAAATTATTATTTTTAAGCTTTACAATGACATTTTTTTCTCCCAAAATTAACTAAACCGCAACCACTGTGCAAAGCAGTATGCCCTGTAGTGTTTGTCGGACGTGCAGACAACTCATTTGTACAGGTTTTACTGTTTGCAACAAACAGGAAGCCTCGCGGCCGGCTGTGCTGGTCAGCTGTGCAATCGAGTCAAGCGGCTGACTATCTGGCCAGACCTGCAGAGCATGTAGACAGGAAAGGGAATTGTTAATTAAAGTATTGTCTCCACTGAAAATGAACAAGCAGCGTGGAATATACATATATATAGTATGAGTATATATAGAAAAAGCGAGAACTCGACAAGGACTCGTCCCGTCAATTGTCGAACATGTACACTACAGTTCCACTTAACAGCTACAATGGGCACTTTGCCACAATGAATTCAAATGGATGTTATTTTTTTTTTTTTTTTCTGCTGTACTACGAGTAGTCATTCTATGGTGTTGCATGTTGTTAGTGTTGTTATACACATACTCATACATACACTACACTACACTACAATACTCATACAATACAATACAAAATACACACATGACTTGTGCATACAATGACAGCTGATTCCACTCATGTTGGTTGGTGGAAATGCCCCCGAGGTGACCAAGCAGCAGACAGGACTAACTGTCTGTCTGTCTGTCTGTCTGTCTGTCTGTCGGTTTCGTTGTGATTCTTTAATGAAAGCTTTAATTTGGGTTTGCCAATTAAAAATACGTGGCAAATGAAATACATATATATACAATTTTTTTATGCCATTCTTGTTGCTTTGACTGCAGACAGTCTGATAGCATTATTTTGCTATTTTATAACGAATAATTTTTATACTTTTTTTCACCATTGTATGATATAAAAGTTTTTTTTTTTTACAATACCAATTTATATTTATATATTTTTCTCTTTATTTTTTAGAACGACACAATGCGTCTCTTGTACATGTATCACGCACACGATCCACCACACGGCTCCGTGCGTGCTGGTACACTGCCCGATCCGGCTGGCGCTTTTCGTCCTTACCGTCCAATGGTACTGATGCAACGTGCTCAGGTGCAATTGCAGCCGCATGATGAACGTGTACGTGTCCTTGAATTGCGCAACGAAGATGTTGAGCTGCCAAGTGGCGATACGCCGCTATTCTGGTGCAAAATGTTTAAGCTGGAGGATATCAATCGCAAGCATCATCTGATACGCGTAAGTATTGACAGTGCAAGAGGATTGTTGTAAAGTAAAGCCAGACTGAGTGCTTCAGTTACAGTCGTACATAAAAATGGCAGCAGCGAAATGATTTGCCCTGCGTTGGCATACAAAATCCTTGCCATTTCCGTTTCCGTTTTGTTTGCTTTTAAAGCGCGCGCGCACACTATTATGTTATTAAATACATAATTAAAAGTTATTCCAATTTGCTTTAGTTCTTACAGTTTATTAGTGATGGAACTGCAAGCGGAACAGTTTGATTCAAAAAAACCCACAATTGTAATTTAATGTAAATGTAAAGGCGCCCGAGCAGGGATTGTGCTGTAAATGTATTTAATTAACTCGTAATATAGCTCAAAAGCGTTGACAGAGCTCTGATTCTTATTTTATTATAATGGCGCCCGAGCAGAGATTGGCTGTAGTTGGAATTGGGCTGTAAATATATTATATTGAATGAAAGTACATCTTAAAATCGCTCTGAAAACTAGCAACCATACTAATGCTCTTTTCATTTTAATGACACACGAACAGAGATTAGCTGTAGAAGGTATTGGATTGTAGATGTATCATATTACATCGCAGAATAGCACAATAGCTCAAAACCGCCCGAAAACTGGCAAGAACTCTGTCTCTCCATTCATTGTAAAGGCGCCCGAGTAGTGCATTGGGATTTAGATATGCTACATTTAATCACACTGTATCTCAAAATCGCTCTAAAAACTTCGAATAGCTCTGATGCCTTTTTAATTTCCATGGCACCCAAGCAGGGATTGACTGTTGGTATGTATTGGGATAAAGATATACTAGATAAAATCGCATAATAGCTGAAAACCGCTCGAAAAACTTGCAGAACTCTAATTGTCCTTTCATTTCAATGGCGCAGGGATTAGCTGAAGATGATATTGTGTTGTAGATGTACTACATTACATCGCATAATAGCTAGAAACCGCTCGAAAAACAAGGATTGCCTTTAGTCGGAATTGAGATGTATGTATATATATACAACATTAAATCACAGTGTATCTCCAAATGTGTCAAGAAACTTCAAATAGCTCTGATGCCTTTTTTCAATTTCCATGGCACCCGAGCAGGAATTGACTGTTCGTTTGTATTGGAATATAGATATACAAGATAAAATCGCATAAAAGCTGAAAACCGTTCGAAAAACTTGCAAGATCTCTGATACTCCTTTTACATTAATGGCGTCAGAACAGGAATTTGGCTGATAATGTACTAAATTAAATCTTAGAATAGCTCAAAACCGCTTTGCAAATGCTCTGATTATTATTTCTTTGTAATGATGTCGGAGCAAGGATTGGCTGTAGTTGAAAATTGAATTTAGATGTATTCCAGTAAATCGCATTTATAAAATCGCTCGAAAAACTTGCAAGACTTTTAAATCTTCTATCATTGTGTTGGTGCCCGAGCAGGGACTGGCTGTAGTTTGAATTAAATTGATAATGTACTACCTTATATCATATTGCAACGCAAAAACTTGCTCTATACCGTATAACAGCACTGATGCAATTTTAATTTCAATAGCGCCCGAGCAGGGATTGTTTGTACACCGGTTTTTAATGTAGATACATTCTACAAAATCGCATATATATATTAAAATTGCTTCCAAAATTGGAAACAGAATTGAAACTCTCGACGCCCAAGCAGGGATCAACTATTATTTGCACCACCCAAGCAAAAATAATAATTTTATTCGATGGAAAGCGGTTAAGAGTGCTACTGCGAATCTTATTCAATTCAAAAGCTCTTTTATTCATTTACCTAAATTCATTTCACAAGTTCCATCACTATTTAATTTTGGTTGTTCTTCTACTGTACTGCACCGCTTGTTATCTCACTTTTGCTGCTGCTGCTGTTCATATACATCATAGTAGGAGAATACATATATATATGTAACTGAGTACATCTACAACTATCTGAATGTGTCTGTTTTATAATAAAGCACAAATGAACAAAAGCTGAAATAACCAAATTGAAATATTAAAAATTTATCTCATTCTTTACTTTTATACTTTTTTTTTTTTTCTCGCTCTTCATTTTCCTTATATACAATACATATCTGGATATGGATTTTTGTGCGCTCGCGTTTTGCTTTACTGGTTTTTTCTTTTTTTTTTTTGTGCACAATCATCTGCCGGACGGATGGACGGATTACTCCTTCTTCTTCTGCCTCTTCTTCTTCTTCTTCTTCTTGGAAAACAACAATGACGAACACGTTGGAATCTTCTGCAGTACGAACCGATTTATGATTCATCGTCCAGCGTACACTACTTGCAGCATATAACGCTGCATGAGTGTCAAGGCGCACATGCTGATCTCGAGGAAATGGCACGCGAACAAGGACGCCAGTGCATGGGTGCACGAGATATACCATTGGCATGTAATGCCATTGTTGCATCATGGTCGCGCGGTTCCGAGGTAAGTTTTTTTATATATATATATAAGGCAAAATGGCGGCATGGCGAATTGATGAAGGGGAATGTATGGCAAAAGCATGTTTGGTATTGGTACGAGTTGTCGACCACCTTTTACGCCTGCTCATGCTACCCAAATAACCAACCATAACCATGCAATATTAATTTAACCTTCGCAAATGCTTCCTTTCAACAAAAATGCATCCTTGCCACGTTTTTTTTCATAATTTCATCAACGCCGCCATAATGCAGTAGCATAGTAGCAGCAGCAGTTGGCAGGACAAACGTACGTACAGCTGGACATATATATATACGTACGTCGCTCCTGCTCCTGCTGCAATTGCTGCTCAGCTCTGCTCTGGGCCAAAGAAATGCAATTGAATGGCAAGCTCCATGGCGTCGTGTGCATTTAAATTGCATGGAATAACTTCCGCCAACAGCGAAGCTTACCCACATTCATATGCACGCATGCAGAAGACGTCCTTTTATGTTGATGATTATGACGATGATGACTTGGCTTGGCTGCGTGTATAGTCGCCGTATGACATTCAATGACTTGCTGTATAGATGACTACGACAACAGCGCGCTGAATCGCCATGCCGCCACGCATACATACACATTTTTAGCATTGATTACACTAGTTAACAAAATGCAGAATTAATAGAAAATAATTGATAATAATTTTATGCTTTTTTCTTAAAAGTAGCACAATGAACTTTTATTTTACGTTCAAAAAACAATTGTTTTAAAGAAAAACTAAAACTTTTTTCTATGATTTCTCACATTTCTCTAGCGAAGTCATACCAATTTGTTTCTTTTAATGACTTGTCCTTGCTAAATTTCTTTTGCATATACAAAGCACAGTTAGCACTGTACTAATATTTTGTTAACTAGTGTATATTTCTTTTTTATTCCTCCTGTTTATGCTTTCTACACTTTCATTTTAAATGTGCATTCCATTTCACAGGGCTTTACATACCCTCACGAGGCTGGTTACCCCATCGAGTCGCGTCAGGCCAAATATTATTTAATGGAGACCCATTACAGCAATTTGAAACCCGACTTTACACAATTGCATGCACGACAAATGGCGGATAATTCTGGTTTGAAAATCTACTTCACGCACGTACTGCGTCCAAATGACGCTGGTATACTGTCAATCGGTAAGTGAACATGTCTAACTGTATACATATATATCTGCTATATATATATGAAGCGTTTGTGTGCATAAATTTTGCTCTATACGAAATATGCGACTCATGTCATGTAATTTATGAGATTGCATGCTGCTGAAACAATAGTTTATGACTTTTTGAAGTATGTGTGTAGATCTTATAGCTAAATGACGTAAAGGAAACAACAGAACTTGTAGAAAATTGCATTCCTTTTGCATTCGAAAATGCTTAATCAAATACATTAAACTCACATATAGCATAATTTTTTCCTACGAAACTGCTTAAAAATAGATTTAAATATTAAATGCAACTGAATGAACTTGCTCATCAAAAAATTGTACAACAGTTGGGTTGTATGTAATTCGAGTATATGGCGTATATATATACAAAGGCAGCCAGTAACTAGTCGAGCTGAAAAAAAAAACTACTATGTGTGTCTGTCTATTTGTAGTAGCTATATGCAGTCTATTACACTTCAAAAACAAATTGTAGTTATACTAAATAATTCAAAAATTGAAGTACAAACAGTCAGTCGGACAAACAGTCAGATAAATAGGCAGACAAATGATTGAGCAAACAGATAGTCCGACAGACAGACAGACAGACATAGTTTTATTTTTTTTCTGTACGGTAATGTGTATTACTTTTTGTTAGGAATTTATATAGGCAATATGAATTTTAGACTTGTAGCTATGAATAGCAGCTACTTTGGCATGAATTAGTTCATTAAACTTGTAGGCAGCTGTGCGAAGAGCCTACAAAATTCTTATTGTCGAGTATCGATAGCCTACACCCATACAAAAAAGCTGCTGCGAATAATACTTCATATTTATAACAGATTTCTTCAAATGATCCTCCTTAAGACGCGTGTTTGTAGGGATAACAGAGAAATATTTGTAGTTGTCTTGTTATCATTCAAGAGTAGCACTGCGGTTCGACTTTCAAATATGCACTTACTTTGCTCTACAAGGCAGCCCTAAAAGTATGCTTTAAAAATATGCATATTTCTATATAAAACTACGAAGGGCAGCTGCTTTCTGAGTTTTTTTTTTTTATTTATTTCAAGCATCTTTTTAAAGCAATATTATTTATTTCCAATAAAGTTCTTCAGCATTCTCGAACCAAATGCTTATTATTATTGCTTCACGCAATGTTATGAATGAAATCAATCATTAAATAACAATAGAACAAAGCCCGAATTCTCTTGGGTGCAATAAAATAACGAAAAGCAAGCAATTAAATTAAAATTTTCTATTTCAAGAAAATTCTTATGGCAGCATTTCGTATTGTATGAAATAATGCAGTGCAGCATATTGAAGGCGTTTGGCTGTTGATGATGATGATACGATACGAATTCAATAGCTGCTCTGCGCCTTAAAACGCTCCCATGGCTATAGGAGTTATATGAACTGCTTCGACAGTGCGTCAGTATATCATTCATACCGACAGGCAGTCCGTCAGTCGCTCAGTCAATAAACCCGCATGCAGTAATTCAATTTATAGTTCTTTCTATTTCAATTCAATACAATTTTGTTCGTGTTGTTGTTGCTGCTGCTAGTGTTTTTTAGTTATTTATTTATTGACTGTGCGGTATTCGTTAAATTCCAATTAAATATTTCAATAGCGCGCTTTCGATATCTACTACACGTACTACTACTGGTATTCAATAGCGCTCTGCTATATACTATATATATGTTTATATGTAATCTCCACAACACGAACCTTCATTGAAGCGAGTCGTAATGCTGTTTCGACTGCTCTGTGTCCACTCCCACATTGCACTTGATAAATGCGGCCGTAGCAATTTTCCAAACACGCGCTTTTCCACCTACTACGACTAGTTGTATCTATGTATCTTCTTTATTGTAGATACTTTTTTTTATTTTTTTTATTTTTTGAATTTTCCAATTTTTTGCTTACTTTTACGTTTAGCGTCTTGTTTTGTTTGGCTATATAAACCAATACAAATAGCTATATAGTGTATATATTTGTATGCGTGTTTCTTTTTTTTTTTTTTGTATTTGTATATGAGATACACTCACTCGCTCTTACTCTGTCTCTCTCGCCTACACTTTGCATCGGAAATGGCGAAAAATACCGCATGACGTGCAGGAAAACACGGCATGAAATATAAATTCAGTTTCATTTCGGTAATATCAAATGTATTAATCTACTTGCGCACGGTAATACCGGAAGTTGGAACCACCTATCAAACGTTTAGACTGTCTGCTTGTTGCCGCCCATAAATGTTCTTGAATAAGGAAACGAAATGTGGCTGCAATTGATGTGGCGTTACCTGAGCTATGGTGTAGGAAGACACTTACAAATTTGTTTTCTATTTTTTTTTTTTCATACACCCTTCACATAAAATATAGTAAAGTTTAGCGTTATGTTGTAAATTAACTAAGTGTAAGGGAGTATGGTGTAGTAGCTTAATATAGGCTTCACAAAGTACAGCCTTTCAAGCAGCTACGCAAATGCTACCAAACACAGAATATCGGTACTCAGTTAGTCGTGCTTAAAGTACTGGACACCAATCATGCTCAAAGTGATACACCAATGCTTCTCATTTCATATGTACTAGCTTAAGAGGTACGCGTCGAGCGTTCTGCAACTGCTCTACCGTGTTTAGAGAGAGATTTATTTACAATATGAAATACTTTGCAACTGATGTAGAAGCAGCGGTCTTTCTCAATATAATGACCTTATACCATATATAATCCTAGATCTCCAATATAGTAAAAAAAATTTAATTTCACAAAAGAGATTAAAAAAGAAGTTTTACAGATTTTGTAGATATTTCTGAAGATTATATTAGTTTAGAATCAAGTCTCAATATGGTGCTGGATTTTTCAAGATTTAATAAAATTCAGTAATTTTCCAAGCTGAACAGTCTACAGATGCTTAAGGATCCCAGTTAGAGTATGTTCATGAGATTCCACACTATAGCTCTATAGTTCACACTTATAAAACCGTAAACGACGTTGCATACTTTTAGGGGTCACGCTGTCTTTTTTTTTTTTTTTTTTTTTTAAAAATTTATTGAACCGGTTAACTACTAAACTATAACAATAAAAATATCACAAAAAAAATTATAAGCATCGCCGTCTCCTAAGAGAGAGATCAATTGAGTATAAATATTGCTCTATACTATGGACTCTGTATGAGCCCTACATTTCTGCGCCTCAGTCGTCTGATTGGACGGTAACCCGGAAGAACCCGAGCCAGCCTATTAACATGGCTGCTCAATCGGTTGTTATACCTACTGGTGTATTTTGAGATTTCACTCTCTACCGTCTCAATCTGCAAGTCTCTGTGTAGGCTGGAGTTGCGTACAAACCACGGGCATCCCGTGATTGCTCGCAGTGCCTTATTTTGCAAGACCTGGATTCGTTTTCGGTGGCTTTTTGCAGCAATGCCCCAGATTTGTATGCCGTACTTCCATATGGGGGCAATGGTAGCATTGTACACGGCTCGTTTGCATCTTAATGGAAGCCTACTTCGCCTGTTCAGCATCCAATACATCTGAGCTTGCCTCACTCGACATCGGGTGACAAGGTTCCTGATGTGCCTAGCAAAGGTCAGTCTTCTGTCCAATAATATACCCAGATACCTTACTTCATTCGCTTGGGTAAGGAAGGTATTGCTCAGACGAAGTGTGGGTGGTGTTCGCCTTCTAAGCGTGAAGCAAACATTTATGCATTTTGTCGGGTTGAGTTTAATATTCCACTGCTTAGCCCACGTTTCCACGGCATCGACGTAAGTCTGCACATAATCTGCTGCGTCATGCTCACAAGCAGAGTTATAGAGCATAGCCACGTCGTCAGCATAAGATGCCAGCAGTACCTTTTCTGGTGCTGGATCAGCTGGCGTCGGAAGATCGGCTGTAAAAAGCGAATACAGCAAGGGCCCCAAGACGCTTCCTTGTGGAACACCAGCATTAACAGGGTATGTTGTGGAGAGTTTATCGCGTACTTTTACGTGGAAGCACCGATCAGCCAAATATGATCGCAGCATCAAGTAAAAAGGTGCCGGCAGAAGCGCCTTAAGTTTCGCCAACAATCCAACATGCCACACTCTGTCAAACGCCTCCTGCACATCTATGAAAATACCGTTGCAGTACTCTTTATCTTCGAACGCCTGCAGGATGTGGTTAACCACTCTATGCACCTGCTCTACTGTGCCGTGACCCACACGAAACCCAAACTGGTGCTCCGGCAATGCCTCTTTGTAACATTCCAGTTCCGCCACTCTTGTCACGAATAGTCTTTCCCAAACCTTCGACAAAGAAGGCAGGAGACTTATCGGTCGATAAGAATTCGGCTGATCCTCTGGCTTGCCAGGCTTATGTATCATTGATATTCTTGCCATTTTCCACATAGCCGGAAAGTGCTGTAGTTTCAGCATCGCGTTAAATATTAACGTGATGTAGAGTACAGCACTCAACGGAAGGGCTTTCAAGGTTCTATGGCATATACGGTCGTGTCCCGGAGCTTTGTTACCAGGAAGTTCCTTTATCACTGATATTACCTCAGCAGGTTGCACTTCCCTAATGGGAAAATCCAGCTGTAGTGGAGTCTCCAGTGATCGCTGCACGTCCACAACTTGGTCATCATCTGCTAGCTCGAAAGGGCTGAACCTGTTTTGTAGGTGCGTCGCAAATATGTTGGCCTGCTCGCTATCCGACTTAGCCAACTCACCGCTAGGGGCTAAAACAGGGACTTGCCTTGCCACATGCCTTTTTGTAGCCCTTGTCGCCTTCCACAGTGAGTAGTTTGCGTCAGCGGTGTTGTCCATAGTTTGGAGTCTGGTTTCAAAAAAGGCTGATTTCTTAGAGCGCAGCATCTCCTTCAAAACGTTAGTTGCTCTGCAATATGCCGACTTGTCCATGGGGTGTTGAGTCCTTATAAATCTTCTTCTTAACCTTCTTTTCACTTGGAGAAGTTCCCTGGTAGCTTGATCAAGCCGAAAACACGAGAATTGATGCCGTGGCTCAGGTTCAAATGGGCTTGCGAAAGCTGCTGCCTCCTGAGGGTCACGCTGTCTAAGAATATAAAACTATCAAAGTGCGGAACGTGACGAAAAGGGGGACGGCTTTGTGGTAGGAAGAATCGAAGTGTGGTAGTGCTACCAGCACATTCGTACGTCAGCCCACTCTTACTGCACACGTATCGCAACAGTCGCTCTAGAGAAAGAATTCCTTGCGGGAATCATCGAATACTCTTCACTCAGCACAACTGACAATTTCGACTGGGATGCTGTACATGTGAGAGTGTTTGTCTCAACTACTTTTTGGCGGGCATTCTCATTATCCGGAATATCGGGTGACAGGAAGCGAGTGGCAACGGGGCGGAATTATCAAAAATTCTCACTTCTGAACAGCACAAGCGCGTTGCGTTAGTTGACCTGAATCTGCGAAGACAACTATCATACAGTAATCAGTGTAGTGAGGAAGTTTCACTACTCACGCGCATGGTGTCCATGCATCTTCTTACTTTTATTTCTCTTTTCGCCATAGTAACTGAGTTTCTTTTTATTAAACTTTCTTAGCAGCTTCCATTAGGCATATCAGCGAATCTACTATAAACTTTCCAGCGACACAGCAGTCTCGTGTCTTCAATAGAGGTTTGAATTATTCGTAAGATCAATTTTTGTTGGTTCTTAATGTAATAAAATAATCTAATAGAAGTGCAAGTTTGAATAGTAGTACACCTCAAATATTTTCCATAATATGTACCTTGCGGAAATACCAGAAGAGTTCCACAGACGATTCCAAGAAATGCTTTTTTCATAACAGAACTAGCAACTCTTAAATAAAAAAAAAATTTCAATGATTCGAATTAAAAATTTCATATTGAAACAAAATAAATAAAGACCAAAAGGAACTATTAAGCTCAAGATTTTCTGTGGTTTCTTATAGGTTGACTTCAGTGTACTAATGGTTTCTTGCCGTTAAACTCCACTGAAACATTGTTTGTTAAAGCTTAAATTTTCTGTTTTTGTAAACGGTTTCTACGAAGTTTTTCTTCAATAGCAAAAGTAAATAGTTCTACGTGAAAATTCGATTTTAAGAATGCTTAATTTCAATAGTGAGTACTCATTATCAGCCTGTTATATGGTTTCTTCTAGATCAAAGGTATTGTGAGCCAAATATATAACTAAATAGCGGATCCAGCTTGCGCTGCTATGCCCCATATTTCCTGCTGTCAATGAAAAATTTTTTATAAACAGTTACAGTTTGAGAAAATGTAATTGCTTGCAGTTTGAGTAGCACATATGTAATAGGTTTGAAAAGCGCTTACAAAAGTTTGAATAGCTTTAGTGTTTAGAAATTTTTAAGCTTATATTTTAGCAATAATATCTTCTGACTCATTTGCTCATTCGAAATATGGTTTAAATAGACGTTTTTGCAACATATTTTCTTAGTCACACTTAAAGCGCATAAAGGCGTCGGTTCTATCAAAATAAATGTTTGTTCTTCCCGCATTTATTTTTCCTTTTAGTTTTTGCTGTGGTTATAACTAAGTTATATTGGTTTGCGTGACTATGAGTTTGGCAGAAGTAAAATAACAATTACAATACAAGCGCAACAACGAAACCAAACCAAACTGAACCGAACCAAACCAAACCAAGTCAAAACCAAATGTAGCAGCTGCAAAATTGTGGGCGCTACCCAAAAAACAAAAAAAAAAAAAGTAGAAAATAGGAAAGAAAATTATATAAAACTCCCAAAAAAAGCAAGCAAAATAAGATGGAGTAGCGTAAACTTGAAGAAAATGAATTGTAAAGTGAAATTAGTATTTTAGATTTCCGCAAGACTGGCAACGAAAAAAAAGGAAAATTAAACTTGAAACTTTTCCCAATGAAAGAAAGTAATGCAAAGTGAGCATGCACTTTTTTCCCCATTTAAAGTAAAGCATGGCAAAGCACTCTAAAATTTAATACAATTCTAATGAAAAGTAGGCAATTTCACTAAACAACCAAATAACAATTAATGGCCATCACGCAATAGCAATATAGCAGCTAATTGAAATAATTCAATTCTGTTGCAAAATTTCGCAGCGTGTCATATTTCATTATACTCCACTTCAGTCAAAATATCGATTTGAAATAGTTATACGTATAAACATTTATTAAAAAATATTGCAAAAATCCAAAATCAAATAGAGCTCGCGCCAATATATGGAAACACGCGAAAAACCCAAATTTTTAAATGAGTAAAATAGTTGGCTGCCTTGCTGCACTGCTGCCTGCTGACGATCTTTTGTACTAGAACCGCCACATTTTCACTTTAATTTCGGCAACAGAATTCGATAAATGCGCATGAATTGTAATTTTGAATTAAATTGATGTGGATTTCGTGCATTTCGCGCACTAAAATGTAAATGAATACAAATGTAAAACAACGTTTTGCAGTCAACGAGCAGCAACTGCTCCAACAGCATCAATAAAATTCGTTTGCAAAATGTTGATTGATTTTCATTTACATGGTGACATTTCTCGCATGCGTTAAAAACATGTTTTTTATATATAGAAAAATTGCTTATATATGAAGCTGTGCAGTGTACTATGCTCGACTATAAAATACGCTGTACTACAGAGGCTGAGAAAAGTCTATGAGAATGCCAAGATTGTGTATGCAATAGTATGCTACAAGACATGACATCAAGTAGTGCGAGTGTGAGTAGTGAGCAGGTGCTATTGGAACAAATCTTAAGTGAAAAGCCACACAAAAAGCCATCCGAAAAAATGTATAATCCTTCGTTGAACAATACCTCTTTTCTTATAATAGATTCATACAGATCTTTAATTTTATACTGGTTAGCTACACCGAATTGAATGATTCTAGCTAAAAGTCCTGCAGAAGTATAAACAAACATCGTAGTCAAAATATTGCCTATGAATAATCCGTTTCTTTCTTGAATATTTTTTGTTATTTCTTATACTTTCCGCATTTTATACCCTCAGATTTAATTCTTAAAGTGTGATTGGCTAATTAATTGCCTAAACACTGAGACGTCGGATTCGAAGAGCTAAAATTTTTAAGATAAATAGCTCAAAGTTTTATTTAACTAATGTACAGACAGAAAGACGAACTTATTTATATCAACTTCAACATTAAATGCTGTTGAATTCTACTTTAGCAAAGCTCTGCTGCTGTTTGTTACATACATTTGCACAAAATTAATATACCCTTTTACTACATGGTTAAAGTATATTAAACATTTTTTTAACTAGATATACAAACAGCTGCAACGCTTTTGATGAGTTGAAAATTTAAAGCGAATTTAATATGAAAAAGTACTGCAACAAATTTTTAAAAATATTGCAACCCATTTTATAGTTTATATATAAACTGGAGGAGAAGTGCCTGAAATGCTCATCTAATATTATTCGACAAATGTTTATAATACTCAAAATACTCAATCAAGTGTCAAATTTATATTTAAAATATGGAAAATATTGCAAAAGAGCTCTCTGTGTAGAAACTTGCAGATATTTCAGAGCAAAGAGCTACAACTTCCTCAACTTGCTCACAACAGTAACTTCCTTATAATAGTTGCCGAGCTGTTAAAGATATATGCTTTGCAATAGTTTCCTTGTCAATGAATTATATAACGTTTCCCAGTGCTACTATTTGTTATGGAGATACTCTTCCACCAGATGTTTGTTAGCTCCCTGGTGAAATACCTAATAGAATATATATGTATAAAGCCAGTGATGCAAACTTGAATGAAAGATCTCTCACATTATAAAATTTATTTAAATTAATTACTAATGATTAAGGTGTAGCACCAAGAGTGTTCTGCAAGGAATAAAATATGTGAATTATCTGTGAAATTTTCAAACACTAAGATTTTCTTACATTTAGATCCAATCCACCCTTTTTCACCTGTAACTACAGCAGCTCTAGATGGAGTTTTTGTTCTCTCGCTTCATTCTCGTGTTTCTCCCGAGCGAAACTTATACTGTAATAAATGATTTTACATGGATTATTGAATGCTTACATCGTTTTCAAATTTCAAGAAACATCCATCCAGAACTTGCTGCTTCTTCTCAACAAGCTCGACTAGGCTTTGTTCGTCCTCCAACGAATGTGACGATCAGAAAACGGTCCTTATTAACTTTCCTTTCCCAAAAACAATTAAAACAAAAATCTGGAATTAAATTTCACCATATTGCCCTAAAAATTTGGAAAATTCTGTATGTCTTCATGCATCTTTCGGTGAAGCCAAAAAAAATTTGAGCAGACTCAAAAATAGAAAGTCACTTGCTAAGAAGGAGTGAGTATCATGGAAACCAACACCAAATTCGGAGTTTTTAGATGAAAACATTTCATTGATGTTGTTTATTTTACTAGAAACACCATAGGCTTAGATTTATCCGCTATAAGGGGCATAGAAATCTGTCCTTTTTGAATTCTTTTATTAATTGCATTAATTTGGCTTGCACCTCCAGATTAGGTAGCTAACTAACTAATTAAGAAGTTCTTTAAGTCCCTCTAAGAATGACACAGCTTGCTGTTTAAAACTCTCTCAATTTTGAGAACATTTAAGTCTCTTTCGAGGTTCGCCGTTCGTCATATACCGAATGAGTGGCAGAGGAGCTTCACTTGTAGGACCCTGATTTTTGCAACCTAACAGCCAAGCTATAGACCTGCATCTCGATGCGTCATGGAGGTGCAATTGTGGCCTTATTCAACACGTTCACCTTACAGCTTGTTTCTGCTGTTTAGTAATACGACTTCACATGATTGGCCCTCACTTATACGAAATTCAACCGAAGCGACATAAATGTGAATAAGTGGATTAATTTAAAAACAGATTGAGTTAATTCGAGTTGTCCAATGGTTAATTTCGTTGCGCATGATGACAATTTCGGATCAATCACAAAACAGTGTAATAATACAAAGTGACGCCACTCTCAAAATATAAGTAACTTTTCACTGAAATAATCATACTTAAATCACTCATACTGTACTATTCGCTGCTTATATAGAACGAAGTGCAACTAATTTGAGAGCGCATGCATGAAGTGGCGTGACTATATATTATTATAGTATGAACCACAATAGATAAACTAAGAGACTATCACACTTACAGTCTTGTTGACCGTTCTGTTGTCGAAACTCATATTTAATGCGACTGCTTTCAACAAAAACTAAAAAGGATTGTCACAACTCTTGAAACATTCGAATTCTTTCATTCCGTTTCTCACACATATTCAATCGAACTCATATCGTTAGATCGTGCCGCCCCCAATTAAACTCAATTTTAAATTGAAGTCATGCAGAGCACTACTACCTATGCAGCTAGACCACTAGCTATTTCTATTGATTCAGCAGCTAATCATGGAGATAAACTTCCGTTGACGCCTTATTTAACATTGCTCAAACGCGTGAAGATATTGGTAGCATTGTAGACTCGTCGCTGGTTAGCATGGCTGTATCATATGCAAACTTAACAATCATGAGTTTCGGCGAGTCTAAGATTGCCATGGGTGGGCATTATTATGCTATCTTGTCTCACTTGTAGCATTGATTGCCCTCACTATTAACTGCGCCAGAACAACGGAGAAGGTCAAATAATAACTTCAGTTTATACAAGAATCCATCATGTCATACTCTATCAAAGGCCAGTCTTTTATTAGAGTACTCCTTTTTTATTAGATGATCTTAAGTGACTAAAGAACTTTATACTTAAGCACCTGCAAATAGTATATAAATTCTGAGTACAGAAGAACTCTGTACTTACAGACTTGGCACCTGCAACTAGCAAACAAATTTGGACTACAGAAAAACTCTGTACTTACAGACTTAGCACCTGCAACTAGCATACAAATTCCAAGTAACGCTTTGAGTTCTGCATTTCAATTTCAACTCGTTTAAATTTGAAAAAAAATTGGACTTTTAGATCACATGCACAATGCATACAAATTGTTTTACTCTTCTAAAAATTAAATTTTTTTCGTTAGTTGCATAAAAAATGAGGAAAACCAAGCCAAAAGCCTATAGAGAAATACTATTTCAATAATAATAAATATATTTAGCATACAAAACGCAGTTACAGTATTACATACTAGCCTGGCAAATGCAGAACGCATAAATATCCATAATAATATTGAAAATCTGTAATACAATAAAATCAATCAGTTGCTATGCGAATGGAATTCCCACGAGTATTTGATTGGTTTTCGGTTGAAATACAAAACAGCAAAAAAAAAAGACGATATTGAAAATAAATGAAATTGACAAAAATAGATTGCAAAATATTTTGAAATGTGACACATGAAATTGTATTATGAATGTATACAGATAGCTGCTGCTGCTGCTGCCTGCTGCCATTGCTGTCAAAGTGGCTGACATGGCATTTGGTTTGAGTAGGCAAACCGAGTTAATAGCATGCATATGCCGTGTGTAGTATGTAGCATGTAGTATTGAATATGAAAAGCGGATTACTTAATTGAGTGAGTGCGCTCGGCGCAAGTAAATATAATATATTTACGCTATATATATAAGATATTTCCACTGCCAGCATATAATTTGATTAAAAAACGACTTTGCAAATTTTCAGCGTTGACAATTTTTAATTGATAGCGCATAGGCGAACCAATAGCAATCAAAAGCATTAAAAACGTTACACCCACCCAGCTACACGTAGTAGATGATGTCGTTAGCACATCAAAGCGTCAATTAAAATCTAATTACACGTTTTTGCAATTGAATTAAAAAATCAACGATCAAAGTCGAACGTGTAGCTAGATAGATTTTATGCAACCTACTACTACCATTCAGCTACAGATACCCGTATAGCATATACATTTACTCGAACGTTGCTTGTCACTAATTAAATACTAAAATTGTTGCATACACTTATAGGCATGGATCCCAATTGGCGCCACATTATACCGCCTGGACAGAAACGCGTCATATCCGAGGGCCAATGCATTGAGGATTGTACCGCGCATGCATTTCCACCACAAGGCATAAACATTTTTGCGGTCATGATGCGCACACATCAAATCGGAAAGGAGGTTAAGCTGCGACAGGTGAGTAGTTGTACCGAGAACGTCATCGACATCCTTTGTATTTGAGTGAGTGTATGTATGGCTTTTTTCATGGCTCAATGCGCGCTTATTTGCAGTTGTTAATCTATGTTCTACAAAATATAGCATGAGCAAGTCACATTGGCAAATATTGAACGACAGCCAAGCCACAAACTCAAACTCACATACATAGACACACGACGAACGACGAACGACAAACGTTGACAAAAAACCTAAATGCTAATGAGCAAACTTATTGCAGATTCGCCAAACCGAGGAACTTCCGCCAATTGCACACGACAGCAACATAGACGTTGCCTATCAGGACTTTCGTCGCCTGCCAAATGCGGTGCATTCCATGCCAGGCGATAGACTCGTTGCCGAATGCATTTATGACAGTTCGTCACGAAAGGCAATTACGCTGGGTAAGTGCTCAGGGGAGATACACATTCTACCCGTCAACATGCTTGTCGTCTGGATTGTGCCAAAAAAAAAAAAGAAAATAAAAAAAAAAATGGTAGCAAATATTATATAGTGAAAGTGTCTGCCACAAAATTAGCTACACAATATAATTTTAAAGGCAGAGAGAAATTTCTGTGAAACTACGAGATTTTTTCTCTCAAAACCTAGAAATATAGGCCACATCATTAAGAACAACGTATTTCGTAGACGAGGTTCATAAAGGAATAAGGCTTAGTAGATAGTTAGCTAGAACGACTAGTCTTGTCAAAATTAGTCGCAAATCCTTGCTCGGGCGCTACAGTAGTGATATCTTAGACAAGTGCAGTACAACGGAGCACTGTTTTTAGTAGTCATTGAGTTAGTAGTATATTGAATGGAAGAATCAGGAATTTAAAATTTCTTTAAGACTATTTAAGGCATTTGCCACACTATGAAAAAAATCCCTGCTCGGGCGCCACAGTAACATTTTTACAGTCTAGTATAGATCAGCTTGCTTACAATGTTCGACGCAGTAGAAATTTATATATCTTTCTACTGCTGTTGATTCTACTGATATTAGCACCTGCCACTTAATGCTAGAGTCTTCATACTAATAAATCATTTTCCTCAAATATAAAACTTTTTAAATATTTAATTTTATGCAAAAAATTTTCGCACACACTTTAAATAAAAAATAATACAAAAAATTGCACAAATTTTATATATATATAATTTTTTTTATATATAAACCAACTAGAAAAATCATAAAAACGAAATGGAAACTATAAACAAGCGCACAGGCAATCGTTATGACACATTTAAATCAGGCAGGCAAGCAAGAAATAATAAAAAGAAAAAAGAAAACAAAAAGAAGCCGAAACTACCACAAGTATACACCTGCATAGTACAAGTAGATCCTTGCAAGTTGGCAGCAACATAAACTCTCCAAGGAATCAGCACTGCTGCAGCAAGCAAGCAATACAATTCAAAATTTTGACTTTTCTTTGCATAGACTGACAGCTAGATGGATGGAAGGATAGATAGATAGATGGATATTCATTCGTATATGCATAAAGATAAACGTACTAAGGAGTCACAGCAGTTGCAGGCACTCAGGCGTTCAAATACTGCAATTTGCTTTGGAGTTAGTGCTCCCAAGAAGCTAGTATATAGTAGCATCAGCTGAAAGCAGATAGTCAGCCAAGCATTTAGCAACATTTACTACATACAAACTTACTTGATTCATTCGTTCGTTTGCTGGTAAAAAATATAAAAAAAAAAAACAAAAAACTATCTTATAGTATTTTACTTGAGCAATCGTTTGCTTCATGGCATATTATGCTTTCTACTCTTAATTTTTGTCTTTTGTTCATAGCCAGTCAGGCAGTCACTACAGTCAGTCAAGCAGAGTACGGCTTCATAGAGTTGTTGTTATTGTTGACGACTTTAGCTTTGCGTTTGCCAGCCAACCAGGAAATTGTCGTCAAGGATTTTTTCTTTTGCTCATTTTATATATATTTGTTTTCCATGTACTCATACACATTCTCTGACTTTTTCTTTACAGGTGGCCTCACAATGAAGGAAGAAAGCTGCACAGTGCTGACACTTTACTATCCACGGCAGAAGAAACTGACAACGTGTCATTCACTGCCGAGTCTACCGACCGTATTGCATTCACTTGGCATCGAACAACTGGCAACGTAAGTCCTTCTTTTGCATACATATACAAATATATATATACCTGCATGCTCTTTCTTGTACTAGTTTGGCATCCCTGCTATACCTGAGTAAAGTTTCAATTTAAAACAGAAGTTGACTAGACCTAAATTTTTAACGAGGGCTGTACAATATATTAAATGAAAGCAAAATTCTGTAAACCTACAGTTTTGCTTTGAGGAATTTTTTTGTAAGCTGAAAATTTATACCAGTATTCTTTATTGGTCGAAATTGATCGAACGACTCGTCTTTTTCGAAATACTGTAGTAGTAACCTGTAATCCTACAGTTTTTCTTTGCGGATTTTTTTTATAATCATAAAATTTATACCAGTTTTTTTTATTGGTCGAAACCGTTCGAATTTTTCATTTCTTTTCGATATAGAAAGTGTCAGATTATTCCGCGCTCCAAATTTCAAGGAATGCAACTATCGAGCCTGCATTTTTGCAAAATTTAATTTATACTAGAATTTACATTTGGTCGAAATTGGTCAAACGACTCGTCTTTTTTCGAAATTCTGTTGTAGTAGTAACCTGTAAGCCTACAGTTTTGCTTTGAGGAATTTTCTTATAAGCAGAAAATTATACCAGTATTCTTTATTGTTCGAAACCGGTCGAATTTTTCATTTCTTTTCAATATAGAAACTGGCAGATCATTCCGCGCACCGAATTTCAAGTAATAGAAATATCAAGTCTGCATTTTGGCAGAAGTTAATTTATACTAGAATTTCTAATTGGTCGAAATTGGTCGAACGACTTTTTAGGCTATACATTCATCGATCCATTTTTTGCATTATTCATATGAAGTAAACTTCTGCTTGGACAGTCCATGTATCATCGACCGAAATGAGTAGCCAGAAGGAGCGATGTGTGGATAATACGGAGAATGGAGAGGAGGACTACCTATTTCAGCGATTCCAAGTAAATTTTGCACGGTCGAGCCTTTCTTCGTATTCCTGCTGGACTCAAACGCATGAGTTGAGTCCGGTTGTGTTCCACTGTGATGCTTTTAGTCGGCTTCCCATAGCTTTTAGGCGTTTGCTGATTGCCAACTTATCCACTCCTAATGATTCTGACAACTTCAGAAGTTCCATTTGACATTGGTGCAAATAGAGCAATGATTCCTAATCATCGTCTTCAAAGTTTTTGAGTCGATCCGGCTGTTCCTTCACTTCGAGCTCGAAATAATCCCATTTAAAGCCATCAAACCAACTCCGACACGATTGTTCAGTTAGAGAATGCTCGTCGTAAACTTCCACTAAGATTCGATGATCCTCGACAGCACTTTTTCACAGTAAAATAATACAAAACAGACACATTCTCTGGTACGAAATTCGACTCCATTTATGGGAGTATGAAGGTATTCTTGATAAGCATCAAATGTCGACTCGAAATAGACATGTCTGTCTGTCGGGCTATTCATATGAATATCAAGAATTTGGAAACAATAGCCTATTGTTTTTTCAGATATTTCATGATAAGTGCCAATATCGCCTTAGTATATTGGCACTTATCATGAAATACATTCTCCCTAACTCTAACTTTTCATTCAACCCTTCTACCTTTATGTAAATTCCAAGTCCAAGTCAAAGTTGTTGGCTGTTATTGTCTCTGTTAATATTGCCAGCAGTCGTCGCTCTATATACATATGTACGAGATATACAAATATAGACGCTATATAAACTATTCACCATTACTAGCCACTTCATTCATTCATGCACTCGCTTCCTTGTCTTCTTGTTGAAGGAAATTCGGTTTGTGCGCTTTCTGTTGACTGAAGTAATTGGTGATTTAATGATGTTGTTGCATAACCAAATCACCTAACGAACTTGCAACGTTGCCAGTCATACCAATAGATAGTTGGATAAATAACTTTCTATATATATATATATATATATATATATATGTATGCAAATATGAAATGAAAATTGTGCTCTGCACGTTTAAACGTGCATAGATTTGTGCTTTAAATGCTATGAAAAACTGGAATAGCAGGCAATTGTAAAGCTTATATAGCGCTAAGCATTAAAAGAATTTAATTGTTTTAAGCAAGGAGTTTGAATGACATTCTACAAAAAATTCCTCTACAAAGCCGGTAGTTCTATAAATTTTTACACAGCCACCTTCTGACTCACTCTTCTGACGTCTAAAGCAAATTCTTTACGAGTATTTACGTAACAAACAATTGGAAAACGAACTCAATTCATACTATTCAAGTGCTTGGTGGGTCCTTCTTCCTGCTTCTAATTGTGAATGTGCAAAAATAAATTACGTACAGCAGCAGCAGCAGCAGCTGTAGCAGGAAGTAACTACAACGCAACACAAATACAGACACTATACTAACTGAAAGAACCAACAACCAGGACATCAGAATTCAGGAAGCTCAATGAGCGCTGTTTATTTAGAAAATATTGATTTCTATTAACGTCAAGTGTTAAGTAAACAGAACTTTGACTTTAGTCGGTATTGAGTTTGGCTGCTGCTGCTGCTTCCACAAAAGCCTTCATCATGCTGTATATACTTTTTTTCTGATCCTGCCCCTGCTCAAATGCCAATGCTGCGGATAATCACCTTTGGGTCGTTAATATTGAAGCAAAACAGCAGACAGCTCTAAGCGTTGGATATTAAAGCTTAATGCGTATTCACAGATTTGAGCGATAGCGTCTTATCACAATAATGACTGATTTTATAAGGCGAGGAGCGAAAATTTGTGGGGAGTTTAGTTACTATTCAAGTTTGTTTAAATAATTAAGATTTTAAAAAGGAAGATTGTTGATTTGGAGAGATTTTAAAATATTGTTGTAAGCAACTTACATTTTGTTGAGAAGGATTTAGAACGCAACTAGTGGTATTCACACTATAGAACTCTCTAGAAGCTCTCAGTTCTTTTCTGTTAAACGTTTATTTTAAAGAAATATTTTATGCAAAATAGGATTCTGAGCAGCTTAAATTTGTCTCAAATCAGCCTTAAAATAGCTGCTGCAACAACAACTTTAAGAAAAACAGTTTTCGGTTAGTAGCAAATCACTGAGCCAACACAATATCCTTTAAGCACTTAAACCTTCCTTTGGCTTAAATACAATTTCTCTGCTGGATAATAGGTTTGCATATTTCTATAGAAAGGACATTTCTAAGAATATTCTAGAGGAAACTTTTCAAAAATCTCAAATAATTTCTGAAAGCTGAAGAAACCCCTTAAGATTTGCTCTGAAGTTTCGTCATCATCTAGACACAATCTGCAGGTGCTGTCACTGTCGATTCCAATTATACTTAAGTGTCTTATAAGCATGACCAGTACAAAAGCCCGAAACCATTCTTAGAACGCTTTTTTTATTTTGTCTTCACACTTCTCAAAGGATAAATCCTTTACTTTATTTTCCTGAGAGAAGATGCTGCTCCTCTCCTTGTCAAGTTGTCTGCATGCTTGTTTCCAGGTATGTCCGCATGACCGTGTACCCAGCATATAGTTATCTTGTTGATCTTCCTAGGTTTAAAAAACTTAGAAAGCATACCATGACCATTTTGATTTGATCACAGGTGAACTTAATGGTTTAATAGCTGCCTGGAGAAAATTGCGATTTTTTGGTTCTTGTACCAATACTGACCCTAAGGCACCTCTTTGTATCGCAAAAGAGGAGAGAAAAAAAGTCGTTCTTATTTTCGTCTTAATTCAAAACTTCATAAAATTGCGTACAATCATCGGAATTAGTTCAAATAACCGCCGTTCTGATCAATAACTTGTTGCCAACGAGATTTCAACTTCATTACACCCCGCTTGCTTCTCTATTGGCAAAAAAGACAGTAGATTTTCGAAAGCCTCTTTTGAGGCCAATTTTTCGCCAGCTACATCGTTCTACATTGATAGGAAGCGATGGTAATCCAATGGTGCCAGTTCCGGACTATAAGGTAAATGCATAAGCACCTTCCATTCGAACTCCCGAAGTATGTGGTCTGACGTTGTCCTGATGGAACAGAATTCTTCTCCTATTGGCCAAAGTTGACCGCTTCTGGGCGATTGCTGCCTTCAAGCGGTCAAGTTGTTCATAGCAGAGGAGCGAATGTAGCGTTTGGCCATAGGGAGCAGCACATAATGGATGATTCCCTGTCAATCCCACCAAACACACTGCAAAACCTTCCTGACCGTCAATCCGGGCTTGGCAACCGTTTGAGCCGTTTCGCCACTCTTCACCCACGACAGTTTGCGCTTCAAGTTGTCGTAAGTGAACCACTTTTCATCGCCAGTCACCATTCGCTTCAGAAACGGGTCGATTTGTTGCGATTCAGCAGCGATTCGCAGATGGAAATTCGAATTTTGTTGTCAATTCGAGTGGAACCCAAATATCGAGTTTTTTTGTGTAGACAAACTTCTTCAAATGTCTTTGAACGTTCATATGACTGATATTCAGCTCCCGAGCGATGGTTCGGCTGTAACTTTGGCGGTCTTTGGCTCTGCCTTAGTGGCTTTCTTCATTATATGTTCCACGTGGATCTTCCATGTGGTACGTTAATCGAAGATTACTCTCAGGTATTTCAACTCCTTGCAGAATTCTATCATCACCCATATTGGCTTGAGATGTCCTGTCAAAGCACCTTCTATTTCCATAAAAGCACAAATGAGTGTCTCTTTGGATTTTATATCGTTTTGAATTGTGGTATTAATTTGGTGTAGCGCAGTTTCAGTGGATCTGGCAGACCTATACGCATTTTTATTTCTATGAATTATCTATCATCCATTAAGCATTTAGTGCTGATGTGGCTTTTCGCCATTTTCTCTAAGGTTCTTAACATGAATGAGGTAATAAGGCTTATTGGGCTCAAGAATTTAGGGTGAAAGATAATCTTCTTAACTGCCTTTGGAATAAACACTATTTTTGCTTTTCTCCAGCACATCGGTATATAGCCATATATATATCATATATATATAAAACAATTTAAGGACTTTTATTACTGCTTATATTGGCTTCTTTGACATGGTACAAACTTTAACTTTTCTCGAAAATTATACCGTTTAAAGATAGTTTTCTCATCGGAAATATATGCTGCAGGCAATTGTACCTTTAGGAACCATATTTTGGAGTATCAAAATTATTTCATCCTCGAACTTCTTTTCAACTAAGTCAAACTTTGGCTTAATTTTTAGGCCCTGTACCGAAGGTACAAGAGCCTATTGGTTTTGTGCAAATGTATGTAACAGGTAGAAATAATAATCGGAGACCCCCCAAAGTTACCCCCATTATGGTCAGGAACGATAGAGGAGTCGATATAGACATGTCCGTCTGTCCGTCCGTCCGTCCGTATGAACGAAAGGATCTCGGAAACGGTAATAGATAGAGACTTCGTGTTTTTTGCATTCGACTAGGACTGCTCCGGAATTTCACAAGTTTATTTTAAAAACTTGCCCCTCCCCACCTTCCCCATAAAATCACCCCCAAGGCTAAAAATTTCTTCGGCACAAAAAAAGTAAGTACACCAGTATAAAGTTAACGTCCTTCTTAGCCCAAATCAAAAAAGTTCATCAAAATCGGATAATAAATGACGATTTTATAAGCAATTGAATTTGAACGACCCCCCTTTTCTTTTCATTTATATTCGCGTAGTGAGAAGTGGTTTGTTTGGTGTGTTTGGTCATATGCTCGGGAAACATTTAATGTGTTTGTTAGGCGACCTGAACTGGTACAGGGCCTCTTACAGTCGGTTACGCCCGACTGAAATTTCCTTACTTGTTTTTTAAATTAAAATGATTCCATAATTTTTTTTTTTTTTTTTTGTTTAGTCTTATGAAAGATATTAGTATTTTTTTCTATATTTACATAGATCCTTAGCATCGATATTTTTTTAATGCTATTGTTAATTTCTATCCCTACAAACCCTAAAAATATGTAACCCGCATTTGTTCCAAACTACAAAACTGTCACAATGCATCTTCATATACGGTAACGGTAAACATATGTATCTAGATATAACTATAAATTAGAGGGTTGTGCAATTTAACCGCACACAGCGTTACTAATATCTCCGACCGCAAATAACATGCACTAAACCACTTCATTACAATGGAAATATCAACCCTCCCTCCTCCCCACACAAACATACATATTGTATTAAGAACTATGGAAAAATATGCGTAATAAATATAAATGAAATAAACAGATGGAATTAATGTAAAGTACCATGACGCCAACGCCAATGTACGTCATCAATCGCAGTGATTTAGTGGCTATGTAACGGTAGCAGTCCTGCAAGTCCTGCATATACATATACATTTAGATGAGGATACAAACTAAGATACAGCACTGTAAATTTTTGTTTGCATTTGTGAACTGTGATGGTTTCGAATGATTTGAACTCTGTCTGTCGCTTGTTTTCATTACTCTGTGCATAAGAAGAACTTCATTGGCACTCAGTATAATTAAAATTATGAGCGCATGCAACACACCCACATGCAATAGCAGCAGCAGCAGCATGTTGCAGTAGGAATCAGCAACGGCAATGCGGTCAGTGGTCACACTCTATTGTACTTTTCGTTGCTACGAGTATATGTGTATGGCACGCTTTATTTATGTGCCGCAATGCATCTGTCTGTCCTTATAGTATGTATTGCGAAAATTCAATTTTCCACAGCAACAACAACAATGTTTGGGGAGGCAACACATTGGATGCTGATTTCAATACTGGCTCATTCGTTCACTTATACATTCATTTATTATCAGAAAATGCTGCCCGCTGCCGTGCACTAGCTTAACTGCTATTTTAAAAGTTGAATATTTTGGCGCGAGAGTGTACATAAAAGTTTTTGTATTGGAAACCATTCATGTCCCATGATTATGTGGAATATAGAAATAGAAACTTTTCTGCACTTACACAGTACACAATGCATATTCACTTACACACAACGTGTGCTTGCTCTTGCTATGTACTTGTTTTCTAATATATAAACCGTGAATAGTAGTGCTTAAACTGCTAATTTATGCACCTGCAAAGCGAAAAGCTTAAAACATTAAGCTTCAACCTAACAACATACTCCTTTAGATTGTTCCTCCACGCGACTGCAAGTGTTTGCGGTCAAGTATACACGAAACACATTGCCAATATTATGTTTTTTTTTTTTTTTGGTTGTATCTATCAACGCACTTGTTACCTCCTATTTTTGTTCAACGCTGTTGTTGTTACCAAAAATCTACATGAATTGATAAAGTCATTTGCAATTGTACTGCTCCACTGCACGATGTCCTTTTCGTCCTTTACCATTTGCTACACTTGTCGCCATCATCATTGCTATGCGCGCTGCAATTTTGTTGCATTGCACTTAATGTGCTGTTGCACAAACTCGTTGGCCAACGCCACGCGAAAGTGCGAATACGATAGCGGGATTAAAATTCATAATGAAATCCCACACACCTGCAACTACAGATATAGGCGTACTGCTGCCTACGCATAGTTGCAGATACAATTGTATCTATGACTATTTCTGCTGTTGCTGCTTTTACCATTGTCACTATTTGGTCAACAAAGCCGATTTCATTTCAAGTTTAATTAAACAATGACAACATAACTGGCAGCAATGAGTGGCTAACAACATCAGCAGCACAGACCAATTCGGTAGTCGAACATAATTGAAAATTTAGCTTGAAAAGTCGTTTGTTAGTTGGGTAAAGGTTTGTTGATTCTGAAGATACAAGTTGAAAAGTTTTAGTGAATGCAGAATTTTCTTTGATGGAGCACCTGCAAGGCGCCAACTCTGAAGGTTCATGGAACTAGCTAGCTAGCTCCAAAAATGGTATGTCTCCAAAAGGAAGTTATTCTATCGACGCGATATTCACAAATTGCCCGAAAGTTGGGCATATTGTATAGCTAGCGATGGACAGTATTTGGAATTTATTATATATTCGCTTTCTATACAAAAAAATTTGCGTATAATACCTTATTCACCTGCTTTTTCTATGATCTCCGCAAAGAAAAGCGTCAGTTGCAGCACCTGCATAGCATAAAGTGTTCTATTCAAGTGGCGTCAAATAAGAACACCTGCTTTTTAACTATTCACACTAGAGCTGGGTAAACATCGATTTTTAGACTGATGAAAAATCGATGTTTTCCAAGCTCTAATCCACACGCCTACCTATTAGGGTATTAACTGTCTTGACCGACGACTCCATTTCAGATCTATACTGTTTATCTATTTTAAATTAATTATTGTCACACATTTTATACAAATTACATTAAAAACTTCCACTTAAATCTGCAAAAGTCCTTATAATTAATATTACTTCACACGGCAACACACCGCAAAGGCGTAAAGTAGAACTTAAATAATTACTTTTATTTTAATTTGGTTGCGCTGCATCTTTTTTAACGAGTGAGTGTTCAATTTCTGCTTTTGCGCAATAAAAAAACACAACGAAAAGCAAAGATACAAAAAAATTTCAGATACAAATACACAAACACATGCCATAGCAGCTGCCTAGCATACGTGCTGCTGTACGTCAATTAAAATTAATTTCTTGCCACTGTAGTACGTAAATTGTAAAAACCACTATCACATTATTTTCGAAAATCTGGAAATGCAGTAGCCAAACCAAACGAAACGAAACGAATCCAAACCAAGCCATATCATAACGAATTGAACCCTGAATGAAGTAAACCAAACCAAACCGAACCGAACTGAACCAAACCAGAACAGACCAAAACCGAGCCGTAAACGTAAATTAAGCCAATAACATTTGCATGGGTATGATGATCAATGAAACTGACCAAACGACCCAGCATACGAAACAACAACAACAGCATACAGAAATATGCAAACGTATGTCCTGGCTACATACACACACACACACACACACACATACATCAGTTGTAGTTAAGTCTCGCATTTGTAGGTGCTCTCCATATGATGCGTTTGCATGAATATATATTCTCAACAATTCATTCACTCACTCATTCAAAATGCGGTATTGTGCTTTATGTTCTTAGGCCTGAAGCTAACGATTTCACTATGTATACTGCGTCACTGTGTTTATATTTCTGTATGTTGGTAACTCTATATGCCAACATAATGGTCAATTGAGCCAGTTGAACTGCAACAAACTAAGTTCATGCTTGCTCGTATTATTCACACGGCGCTTTGCTATACATTGCTATGTACGTACGTACTTAAATGATGAGCGGTATTTAGATGCACGTTTACACTAAGGAAAATCAATGCAACAACAACAACAAGAACAACGTTGAAAATAGCTTGCCCAAAAACGCTTATAATTACATTAGTGTGTATGTGTGTAAGCAACTACATTAATAACAACAACACAAAAGCACTATAGAAACTATAAAAGCGGAAACCGGATGTGTTTTAGCTGCCGACCGAACGTACCGATAACTCATCATAATGAACGGATGGACGGACGGGAAGACCGACAACTTTAATCGCTACACTTCAAATATAATGTTATCGAAATTATTTAGTTGTTACATTAGAAGTGCCTTATCGACTGCAATTTAATTAAATACAAAACAATAAAACAGTTCAAGCGTCAATAAATATTGTCGTTTACAAGTCAGTTCAAGCGATATTTCTTCCTGTGTTGTAATAATCTGTTATAATAAATTTAATTATATGCTATTTGTTGAGCTAGATTTGAAGCATATGTTGTAGAAGTAGTCAAAACTTCATGCTGAAATTAGTCTACAGAAACTTCAATTTAATGAGTCCAGTCCACTATCTTCTCGAAGCCAAACCGCACGACCCAACAAGCAACAGAATTTAGAAGTCGACAAGTTGCACAACAGACCTTCTGAGCCCTATCAGCCACAGCCAATTTCTCGCTAGCTAAATCGTTCGACATTGACAGGAAGAGATGATAATCCGATGGTGCCAGGTTCGGACTATAAGGTGCATGCATAAGCACCTTCCATCCGAACTCCCGGAGCTTCTGGCGCGTTACAATCGAAGTATATGGTCTGGCGTTGTCCTGATGGAACATAATTCCTCTACTATTGGCCAAAGTTGGCCGCTTCTGGGCGATTGCTGTCTTCAAGCGGTCCAGTTGTTCACAGTAGAGGACCGATTGAGCAGCTCATAGTAGATGATTCCCTGCCAATCCCACCAAACACACAGCAAAACCTTTCTGACCTTCAATCCAGGCTTGGCAACCGTTTGAACAACCTTCACCCACGACCGTTTGTGCTTCACGTTGTCGTAAATGATCCACATTTCATCGCCAGTCACTAATCGCTTCAGAAACGAGTCGATTTTGTTGCATTTCAGCAGCGATTCGCAGATGGAAATTCTGTCCATGCGGTTATTTTTTTTTTTTTTGTCAATTCGTGTGTCACCCAAATATCGAGTTTTTTGTGTAGCAAAGCTTCTTTAAATGCCTTTGATCGGTCATCTCACTGATATTCAGCTACCGGGCGATGGTACGACTTCTACTATGGCGATTACTTCCTTGATTCTATCGACTTCGACGACAGGTCTTCCGGAGCGTGGTGCATTTCCACTTCCTCCATACCAGAACGGAATGGAGTGAACCACTGTTGTGCTAAGCGAATTGAACAAGTATCGGTCCCCTAAACATCGATAACGGTCGATGACAGGCCATGTGTCATCGACCGGATCAAATAATAGTCGAAAGGAACTTTGTCTGAAGAATACGGCAGGTGGGGTAATACCTCCCATTTTAGCGTTTACGAGTAGGTTTTGCTCGGTTGTGCTACCCGTGCCTTTCTTCGTATTCCAGCCGTGTTTGCGGTTCAACTGCATGAATTGAGTCCGATAGCGTTCTCCCGTGATGCTTTCATTCGCTTTGAGCAGCTCGTAGTAGATCACGCCGCGCTGGTCCCACCAAATAGCATAAGGTTCATGCCATGTACATTTGACTTTGCAAAGGATGATGATAGCTAGCCGGGCAAAATTCATCAGTTTTGCGGATAACTTTTTGCACTTAGGGTTGTCATAATGGATCCACTTTTCATTGCCAGTAAAAACCCTACTGCGCTTCCTTTTTTGGCGTCTTTTGATGCCTTTCGACGTCGCTCAGCTTCAACCCGTATGGCTCCCACTTTCCTTGCTGTTGAATCAGTCCCATGGCTCCCAATGATTCTGACAAATCCTGAAGCATTTGGCATTGGTTCACATAGAGCAATGAATCGAATTCTTGGTCATCAAAATGTTTGGCTGATCAAAAGGCGCTCATTCACAAAAGAATCATTCACAATAGACGCTTATTCACAAAGTTGGTGCATATACTAGTGGCAGCCTCTTTTGTAAGTTGCTCATTTTCGATGATATTAAAATTCATAGTTCGAAATATCTCCACATACCATAAGGGTGTACGTACCTCCTTATCATAGCCTAGCTTGACTATATAATATACAACACTGGTCAACTCAATTGTTCGTTATATATAAGATTCGCTATTCAATCTATATATATTTGACATCGAAAAAAACGCCGTCTGCTCTTTTTTTTCTGACCTTTTTCTTTCGCTTTTTATTCTACCGACTTACTAACTGCTCTTTCGATTTAAAGCAAAAAAAATATTAGACTTGTCATTGTTTTTATTATTTTCTTTGCAAAAACCATTTGTTTTGTTTTTTTGCCGCGTCAGCAATAAATAATTTGAGAATAAGAGCTGCCAACTAATGCTTATTAAGTTTGGTAAGATAGATCAAGGCAGATAGAAAGCATATTTACGATTTGAAAAGACTTTTACGACCAAAATATTTAACCGATTTTTATTTATTTGTTGCTAAAATATAAACAAAGCAAATAAATTGCTTATTAGCTACTCGCAGCATGAAGACAGTTACGCCGTCACGCAATAATTAGAAGAAAAATTGCGTCCACTTCAATACATCCCTGCATAACTAAAGCAAAAGGAAAAACTCATAAATACAGAAATGTGTGCCACCGAATTATTTTCTGCAATTCATAAGCTACTTATATAGCAAAACATTATATGGCAACATAATGTCAGCGCAATATCATATTTTATATTAAATGATTATTACTATTGCCTACACTATTGACCATAGTCAATTTGGGGGCAGTTTGGTCGCAGTTGCGTTAAGTGGATGAATGAGCGACAGCGATCAATCCGCAAATGTAATAATTTTTTTTTTTTTTTGTGTTTTGGTTTTCGTGTACTCAAACCGCAAATTGTTGAGGTTCGTAATATAAATGCAAAAGCGGTTTGTACAGCACAATGACTAACGAAGAACCACATTGGTCGGTCAAATGGCATAGAACCCACCCCCAAACACACACACACATATTACTTATAGCTCAACTGTCTATATTTATCAATATAACAGGCATTCGTTCAAAAAATAGTAGTAGGGGTAGTTAGGCAGAGGACAGGCAAGGCAACCCTCTAGCAGCAAAAGTCCTCGACGGATTGAGCGAGGAATCATAAATTAATTAAAAGAGATTTGTTTGCGGCTTGCAAAGGATTCCAAAACGTATACCACACACACATACACACACACACACATACAGTTAAAATGAATTGCAAAAGAAATGATGTACTGCATTGGTGGTCGTTCTCTCTCTGTGTATGTGTGTGTGCGCAGGAAATTAAAGCAGTATTTTCGAAATGGTACCGCACAAAATTAATTAGCCTAATTGTGAGGGCGGTATATATACATATTTTTTGCGCTATAAGCTATATAAGCTATATACTATTTAAGATTTTCACTTTGCTTTTGCATTCCGCAATTTTCTTTGACTATTCGTCGAAATTGGGGAGAAAAAAATAAAATAAAATAAAAATGAAGTGAAAAATAAAAGAAAAGCAGCTGAAGTTATTATAACGCAGCATCCAAACCAGTTGTGTTCTGTGTTGTTGGTTTCTGTGTGTGTGTGTGCGTCACAAATGAAAATCTGAAAGATTAATTAGCTCAACTTTGGGGATTCACAGCTCACTAATTTTGAAAAATACAAAAAATAAAACAAAAAGCTGCAACCAGTGAATCTAACAGCAGTTGGCAGCTGTGGCATGGGACGACGTATACCAAGATGACGACGACGGACGTTGGTCTGTCGCTTGGGTGTGAATAGCTAAAAAGAAATATTACGAGGGCTGTTTGTTAAAAAAAATTGTAAAATGAGATACGTGGTTGATAAAAGTTTGAAAATAGTTCATAATTTTAACACATTTATGAAGTAGTTTTTATTGGATGGAGAAACTTGGAAAAGCCACTTTAATTGTTGGAGAAATATTTATTTCTGGAGAATAATCATTTATGAATGAAGAAGCTTGAAGAACCCACTTTTGTTGTTTGAGAAATGTTTATTGCTGGAGAATCATCATTTATGAATGGAGAAGATTTCAAGCAGAAGAAGAATATTTTGCAGATAAAGAATTTCTGCATGGAGTATATTATATTGGCAAGTGCAACTATTGCCACGTTTCTTGATGAAATGCACAATTTTTTAGCAGAAAGTCTTTTACTGGTGGAGAGTTTTAATAGAAGTAAAGATTTTGGGAAAAAACTTCTTCTTATTTTTGTTGTAAAAGGTTTCATAGAAGAACAGATATTGGGAGAAATTTTTTTTTCTTTTGGTTGAGAAAAATACAAAGAAAATGAGATTTTGCAAGAAACGTTTTTTATTTTTGGTGGTGAAGGTTTCATAGAAGTACAGATTTTGAGAGAACTTTTTTATTTTTGGTGTAGAACGATTAGTAGAAGAACATATTTGGGGACGTATTTTGGAAGAAAACTTATTATTTTTGGTGAAGAAATTTTCATGGAAGGACAGATTTTGGGAGAAAACTTTTTTATTTTTGGTGGAGAAGGCTTTATAGAAGAACAGATTTTGGAAGAAACCTTTTCTAAAAAATTTTAAATTGTGAAGCCAATCATCTAGCTGAGTCGCAAAATCAACAAATCTTCTCTTTCCTGCATCTGAACAGATTGATGAAAAGTCAAGCGCATATAGTTTAAACGACCCAATTTTTTACGATCATTTTAAAAAATAAATATATTCATGTCTAAACCGATAATCTTATGTAAATATATCAAGATAATATATTTTCTAAGCAGTTTATGGAAGTCCTTTTATAAAAATTCTGACTTATGCTGCAGTAAAATCCTTGCCAAACAAAATTTATAAAACTAATCCAACATATTTCAATTAAACAAAAACTTTAAAAACAACTCACGTAAAAGTATTGCGAGCTCTTATTCCTTGCGCATTACTACGAAAGTCCTTCCATTAAGTTGCCTTTATTTTTTCCCCTTAATTTTTCTTTTCTTTGTTGTTGTGAAAATCCATTTAAATTGTATTTTAAGTCGTAATCAAAGTTGACAATAATAACGCTAATAAGTAACGAACGAATCAAGACAATAAAGCCAAAAATTTCTCTTTATACTCTTACACTTGCAGTGATTCAAATCCAGTGCTAATATCCTCACCACCCGAATTGGCGGGCATGACACTCGAAGCGCGTCTCATCTCATACGATTGGGAGAATCAATTCGATGAATTTCAAGAAGCAACACGCAAAGGCTCCTTCAAGCCCATCTGTTGGGGTGCCAAAAATCATGTAGTGCCGGTAAGTAACCAAAAGAAGGCGGCGTCATTTAAGATTTGTACTTAAGATATCTGCGCTGGCTGGCTTGGCTGGAGCTATAAGTTGAAATTGATTTCAATGACAATGAGAAATACGCGCTTAAGATTGATAGTAGCTAAATTACAGTCTATAGAGTGAAATAAAGATTTGCGAAAGGTTTATATTTTCTTTTTTATTCCACTAGAAATCGCATTAACCCTTTTACGGCATAGACGCTGTCCGTTGCGTTCACTAATCGTTGGAACATTTCTCTTTTACATCCATCAGCTTAATCAGCTAAATTGCTAGACAATATCTAGGATAATTTTTCTTTTTCCATTTTGCTCAATCCAAGCAAGAAATTGTAGTCGACCACGGACGTAAATACGTATGTACGGACGTAATCGTCGTAGCCACTTCAAGTGCTCATTTATTCATTTTGTACATTTTGTATTTTTGCCTTAGTTGTTTTTTTTTAGTTGCAGGTTCTATAATACACTGCATATTTACAGGTTTTGCATGGTTTTATAAAATTTATAGAAAGTTTGTTTAATTTGAATATTACAACAGAGGGCGTCATATTTGCTAATATGCACTTTAAAATAGACAATCACTTGAAAGAATAAAAATTTAACATTTTATCAATCACACAAAACGAGTTCTCTTCAACGAATGTACAACGACACCTGCACGTAGAAAAAATAAAATAAAAAGTGCAAAATTTTGTTTACAAATATACAAAAAAAAAAAAAACAAAATATGTCACAACAGAAGAAGCACAACGAAGTAGTAGCACCTGGAGAAGTGCATATACAGTTAGTGCCATATGCAACAACCAAAATTCTTGGCGCTACCGACCAGTCCGGCGAGCTGTGTTTTCTTATACAATGGCAAGGCTGCTATCGAGCTGAACTAGTGCCCGCCAAGGTGCTGAATATTAAGTGCCCACAGATCGTCATCAAATTTTACGAAAAGCATCTTTATTTTGTGGACAGCGTTGAGACTGTGGGCAATACTGTGTCTAACAACAACAACGAGGGCTAAGCGGCGACTTAAAGTGAGGTGGTAACACCTTCAAGCGAGGTGGTAACATGAAATAAATTTCGAGATTTTAAACAATTAAAATTAAAAAAAAAATCAAATTTTTTGAAGAAATTATTTTAGTTTAGGTCTCGTAAAATTGGTCTTGCAAAGTTGCTATGCGATCAGTTGCTAGGTTCATATATCGTGTCATAAAGGAAGTCCATTAGCTGTACTAATTGGACTCAAGTTGAAAGGATCAAGATCCGCTTTTATATGTAAGCGTATGTGCAATTGGTTATCAAATAAAAATAAATATTGGCTGGCATTTTGTGTCAGTATAGCAGGTGCTGTCATATGATACGTTTGTGTGATATTACAGCTTGTGTAGCAGGTGTTGTCATATGATACGTTTGTGTGATATTACAGCTTGTGTTGCAGAATTGGCGCCCAACGTGGGGCCGAATAGTTAGCTACTGAGCAAATATATGTCTTGTATGTCGCTTTAAGTGTCTCTTAGTGTTTCCTCCAATAATTAAAAATAGTGCATTCTTTCTTCCTCAATTTTTCATGAATTTTTAAAGCCTCATCATATGCAGTGCATCAAAGTTTCGTCTTAACCGCACCTTATATTAAGCTTGTTCATTTTTTATATGCTCATTCGCTCTGTTGCTAGACAGTTGGGAGCATTTTAAGCTACATGCTGGCCAAAAGGCATTAGAGAACAAATGTGTGCAGGATAACGAAGTAGCGGCGCACACAATAAAAGTAAAGTAACAGTAGTGGCTACTCGGTACGGGCGATTCTGCAGATACTCGTTGGACTATAGAGTTGCATACAGACAGTGTAATACGTATGGCTCAGAAACCGCACGTTATAAAGTGCAATCAATTGCATTGTGGCATAGAATTGCTAGCGACTTCTCAGTCAACCTTTAGACATACTCAAATGCAACATACATCAGTGGAAAATAGGAGCAGCAGCCGGCAGTAATGCTGAAACGAACATAGAATTGCATATAAAGCGTAGGTTGTTTAGAAAGTATTGTAGGTGCTAAATTTTCTTCGCCCTCTTTTTTGCGCTTACTAGTAAGCGTAAAGCGGTGGGCAGGTGCTGCATGTTATTTTTAATGAAAAGCTCTCTATCTGTCTATAGAAGACACTTCAAAGAAAAGAACAGATGATATTAAAAACGCTTCTTATATATTTTTTTTTTCGTTTTCCTTTAAACAAAACTTCTCAATCCACACAAGTCTACAGTAGCAGCTAAAGCTACAACTTCATGCCGTCTTATTTTTTTTTCCCCTGCACGTCTTAACACAGCTAGTAGCATTCTAATAGGTCACACCAATAGTAGTCCGTAGACTGCTCCGACAAAAACCCAACTCAAAAAAAAATATTTTCAACAAAATGCAGCCATTTGAAGCAGTTGCAGACATATGTATTACTGTGACGACTAGACGCAGCAAAGGACACTATACTCCAAATAATGCTAGATCCTAGTCACATATATGTGAAATTTCTTGAGCGTTTCTAAACTGAAATTCTCACACCGCAGAAGACAAATAGTACAGCAGCAACAACAACACATATGCTTCTAATACTAAAGACTTGAATTCGATTTGATTCAATGCGACTATATACTCTATATATATATATATATATATATATATATATATATATATATATGTATATATGTGTCTATGTCTGTGTATTTTAGTTGGGGGAAATTGTAGGAAATTGGTTAAGTTGAAATTGTTTCCATTTTTGCAGAAGAGAAAATTATCTACGCTTGAATTGTCATCGATTTTCCGTGCTATTGCGTTAAATGTCTGTGCGTTTTTCTATACGTTGAGCAATTTTCATTCTCTGCTAGTTTTGGGTTTGCTTCCTTTTTTTTTTTTGCTTTTTTGTGCTTTTTCCGGCTTAAGTCAATAATTCATGCTGTACGTTTATCTGTCTGTCTGTCGATTGTCTCTTTGTGTGTGTCTGCTTATACAGTTGTACTACTGCCAACAGATTTTTCTCTATAATTTATACTTTTGCTGTTCTAATTTTAATGAACTTGTACTTTTATAAGTTATGCAAATCAGACTTCAAAAGGATTTACCAAAAAGAAGAGTGCAGACAAAAAATAAATATTATTCATGTTACCCATTCAACTTCAATTAAAAACTGTTCTGCTGTCCTGTAAATGTAAAGGACCAAAAGCTTAACAACAACAGAAAAAAAACACACATACATCGTTGTCCAGTTAAAAAAAAATAATAAAGAAATTAAACGAAACTTTTATACACTATATGAGATATATGGTAAAACTTTATTTAGCTGAGCTAATTTTTCATTAAATCAACAAATAGTGACCTTCGAGCCGGATCCACAACATAAAGTTTGCAGAAAATATCAGCAACAATTGCTAGCACCTGCTCAATACACTATTTTTGTATGCAAAGAAAGAAATATTGTTATTAGCAACAACAACGAACAGCACCTGTGCACCGTTTTCTCTAAATAAACACATAGTGACCTTCGAGCCGGATCCACAACACTTATGGCAAAGTTTTGTGATCTAGTTGAGAGAATATTTCTATATAAGAAATATCAGCAACAATTGCTAGCACCTGCTCAATACACTATTTTTGTATACAGAGAAATAAATATGACAACAAAGAACAGCACCTGTGCACCATTTTCTCTCTGCAACTAACTTCATAAGAAACAATAATTTTCTCCCACCTTACTCATGCTTTAATTAGTTGTAATGCAAAAATTAAAGAGAGAGAAAATTAGGTAAGAGAAAATTATTTTTAGTGCATGGCCATTTTAATAGTTATTTTTCTTCCTGCTTATTTTTTCTAGTTTACTGCTATATCAGCTTTTCTTTCTCTCATTTTAATGTCTTCTTTACAGCAATACAAACTCTCCAACAAAACGCATAGTACTAAGCGTGTAGTGTACACACAAAATAAAAATAGAGAAACCAACAAGCTATGCAAAAGAATAAGTGAATGAAATTCAAAACGCTTTGTTAAAAATTCAGCAAAATTCCGGTCTGCACGATTTGCATAATATTATTAGTAAACACTCGTTATGAAGTCTGTCATACAAAAATATACAACAACTAAAATACATAAACACACACACACACAGACAGACACAGGATACGTCGCATTCAAATACATATACATATACAAATACAACATTGAGTTTCTGTTGGCTTGTAAAATATTTGACCGCAACCAAAGATTTTTAGACGCGCACCTATTCTACATATTCAAATTTTCACAAAAACAAAACACAATAATTTTCCAAATGAGATTTAGGTAGTTTGTGTGTATTTGAGTTTACAGCAAATCGCGTTCAAACACCATTTTAGATTAAGCAACAAGAGCCAGCTTCACAGAGTCAGTCACAGTCACAGTCAGCATTCCAGCTAGCCATTCGCTGAAATAAGCATGCCTAAGGGTATGGTAGCACGCCCTCAAATGCACGTCGTGTCGCATACTATATATATATATAGACTATATAGTATAGCAGCCACAACCGCTCTGCTATTTATAAACACAAATTTATTCAGCGTAATTAAAACACAAAATTTTGCTTTGCTGTTTGCTCAAGTATTGTGTGTTGTGCATAGTAAACATGAGCGTAGTCAGGAGGGGAATTTGAGTGAGTGAGTAAGAGCGACTGGTATTAAGTTTGACAGCCAACGCTTAAGGTTTAAAAAATTAATAGATATTTATACTAATGAGTCACAGTGCTGGCTGACTGGCTGGCTGACTGACTTTATTTGCCTAATTATTCACGTGATTTAAACATTAATTTTATTAATGAGAAAGGGATTAAGGCAATAAGGTTGAATTTTTTTTTTTTTCAAGTTTTGTGATTATTTGATATGAATAATGAATAATAATAAAAAAGAAATAAGTAATTATTTAAAAGTATACAAACAATAGCACCTTAAACAACTACTGGTGTCAGCACATAGGACATATTAAAATACAGGCTCATTATTCAGCAATATGAAAGTCGAAATTCTAAAAGAAGATCGAAGTAAAGTGATATACGTAATACAACTTATGCAACAAAGTATATATTAGAAGAATAAAATCAAAACTTAAGACAAGCATTCCCGCTGAAAAACGAACAACGATGCCAAACCACTTGCAACTCAATGCCCAGAAGTGCTTTATATAATTAATATATTATCTGATCAACACATAAATTACAATACATACATATAAAATTGTTAGATTCCCTGAAAACGATGCTCGAATAGGTTCAAAATATATTTGAGAAAAAAAAACATTAAATGAAAAAGCTTAATTTTTTATTTGAACTGTACCTTGAACCTGCAATCAATAACTGATTACAACAAAAAGGACGCTAAAACCACGCAGAATATTTGTTTTCTTTTGATAATTTTCTTGAAATTAAAAATAATTTAAACTTCGATAATTTTCTAGTAAAAAACTCATATAGTACGTTTATACTATCAAATTATACATGAAAAAATTGTGCATATGAACGCTTTTTCATAAAATACTGCTCATCTTGAAAACATTTGGTAAATATTTTCTCTGTTAAGTGTATTTCCTTCGTCGTTGCCAACTTATAGTTGTGATGTAATATGACAAATGTGAACTGTATGAGACTCTGTACGCTCTGAATTTAAATTGGAGCTTATTTTGTTTTATTCTCAGTTTCCAAGCAGGAAAATAACAGAACTGTGTTGAATTGAATTCCTCTGCATTTTATAATAGCATTTTATATTTAATTTTCAATTATTTTGTACATTTCTGCTATTTATATTTACTAATACATGTTGGCCACTCGTTAAACAGTGAATATCGTATAAGCAGCGATTTCTCTACAAAAGTTGTCTGAAGGAGAAATATGCGAGTCTAAATATTCAATTTTGAAAGAAATATTTTTTATAGTCGCCGAAATATCGATATTCATTTAAAAGAAATTATATTATTCACTTAAAGTATGCAGCACTTTCTTTCACAAACAAATTTGACAATCACCAAAGAGAGCCAATCTGTTTGCAATGTGGCGTATGAACTTATAAGCAAGTAGAATGATTGTCAAATTTGTTTGCAAAAAAGTGTTGCCTACTTTAAGTGAACAATATTATTTTTTCTAAATGAACATCGATATCTCAGCGACTATAGAAGATATATTCAAATTTGAATATTAAGACACGCATATTTCTTCTTCCAGCGTCTATAATAGATATTTCTTTCAAAATTTAATATTTAGACTTGCATATTTCTTTTTCGGATAGTTTTTGAACTTTTGTGTAAAGTATTTTTGACAAACGATTGAATTTCATGTATTTAGTATATAAATGAATTTGTTTTGTTTAAGATGAGCTGTTGTCAACGCTTGGTACTTTATATAGACAATTAATTTGTCATTTAAATCTTCAAAGTATGCTTTGGTAATAATTAAAATTAATTAATTAATTAAGCAGACGCTGCACACTCTAATACATACTTTTAAGACGCAAATAGCTATATAAACTCATTTTTTATATTTTTACAATATCTGAATTTCAAAATATTTCGCCCTACGTTGCTCTTAGGCTCACTAACTATAAATACGCCACTGCATTTGTAAAATATTTGAACTAGCATTTATATTTGCGAGCTTGTGTTGTTGTTCGAAATGGTTTGCTTTGCTGCTGCTATTTGCAGCTTTTTGGCGGCACATAAACGCGTACAACGCGTCTAACGACTGGGACGGACAAACGTCGCCAACTATATAGAAAACACCAACGGACATAAATAAGCTTTTCAATTTCCGCTCCATACGTATTTAGCTTGTTAGAAGTATACGACAACAACAACAACAACAAAATATTTAATTAATGTCGTAATTTATTATATAACATTTTTTATACACAAGCAGATACTAAAGCTATGCTTCTTCTTCTTCTCCTTTTTTAGGGCTCGGAATTTCTCGAAGGTTGCAGCATAAATATAACAAAAACCTACAAGAAACATAAGCGTTGCAAACCAAAACGTCTTTATACACCTGCTACAGAAAAAGCTGCAGCACCCGATCTAGAATTGCCCATATTACATGAATTGGACAACAATAATATCATCGAGGGTGCAGCACGTAGTAGTCGAAGCTCAGCTACAGAATTGCAGAGTTTAAGTGGAGCACATCGTACACTGCTGGCAACAACCATTTGCTGGTATACTAGCGTATTCATAGCGTTGCAATGGCTTAGCAGCTGGACACTGACGTGAAACACTGAGTTGAGGATAAAGCAACGATGTCGTAGAATGTCGTCAGCGTATGACATAGCCGCCACCACCACCGTCTATACTACTAAAGCTATAACTATATACTAAAAGTAATATACTACTACTAATACAACTACGCTAAAACAACTATAAAACTAATCCTCAACACAACAGCTCTTGAATAAATCTACAACTATTAATTAAAAAAGAAAAAATGCAAAAAAAAATAAAAATAAAGAATTCAAAGAAAAAAAAATCTGCAAAAAAAAAAAAGATACAAAGTTAAACTTGAACATAAAAAAAGAGAAAGATAAAAGAGCGCAATACTGTTTGAGCTACGATTTTAATGTTTTCCTTGTCTGTATTTTAGTTTAAGTTCTTAACTCGTTTTTCTTTCTGTTATTTGACTTAGTGTTTAGTAAATTATTAAAGAAAAAGAAGAAGAAGATACTATTTTTTAAGCAAAGCAAAATAAAATCTATTTTAAGCGCTCATGTACTATATAGCAATAAATTAAATAATATATTTAAAACCGAACAAAAATTGATATTAAAAAAAAAAAAGCGAAAAAAAAACAAATGCGTATACACATCCTAAGTGAGTTAAGGTTTGTAGTAGACTTAACAGATACAATATATATACATATATATAAAAATAAATGTAATAAATACTCGTAAATAAGACATATACTAACTCTCTGATAAGCAATATCTAATAATTAGTTGTTGTTGTCGTTATATATATATACTATACCTACTTATAGCCTAGCATACTAGTATGTAGTGCAAGTCATAATTCATTCCCTTTAGTGTATAAGTTAAGCTTAAATGCCTGCGTGAAATAAAAAAGAAAAGCAAATATATACGTTTTAATGTGACAAAACAAAAACCACAAACAAATGAAAATGTTTATTTTTATTTTTTATGGACATTGCAAGTAACAATCGTCTGTTGAAAGTATATGAAGAAGTAAAAAAATAGTTGTTAGAACTAAGTTCCCATTTTATAGTAAAGAGGCGTATATTAAAAAAAAATATACATATATACATAAATCTACACAAAGGATACCAAACACATACATATATACATACATATAAAAATAACTAAACAATAAGCAAAGCGTTTAGATTTTGGCAAGTTTACAATTCGTCCATTTACTTTTTTGATTTGATAAGTTACCAAAGACTCAAAGACTTGAAGTTAGTGTATACCCTACATATATGTGTATGAATGGCAAAAAAAAAATTAAATGAAAAACGAACGAAAAACAAGGCGGCTTAGAATATATGGCAAAATATGAGCATACTAGACAAAAAAAACAGCTGAGTTTCAGCACTAACCAACGCTAAAAACTGTCTTTAAGTTTTGTGAAAAATTATTTTTTTTTTTTAAGAAAAAAAAAAAATAGAAATGAAAATTTTTTCAATACTGTTTCAGAATTTCTGCGTTATTTTAGGGATTGCGCGACCTCAAAATGTCCTGAATACTATTTTATGTCAAATTTTTCTGAATATTTCCATAGAAAGAAACTTCCTACAAGAAACTTTTCAAAAATCTCAAATAATTTCGGAGTTATAGCCATTGTAGTGAAGCAAACATTCACTATTTTAAAAACATAAAAAATTAAAATTTTTTTAGATTCTTAATTTTTTTTTTTAAATATTTCATCCAAAAAATGTTTTTAAGTAAAATTTTTCTTATGAAAATATTTCATTAAAAATATTCTATAATAAAGTATCATCATAAAAAATTGCTCCTTAACAAAACTTTCATCAAAAAAGTTTTCATAACCAATTTTTTTTTTTTTTTAAGTAGAAATTTTGTTTTTGAACAAAAAACGATTTATAGACAAGAAAAATTTTATAAAAACAAACATTTTTCCTGTGAATTTAATTCAACAAAAAATTGTTTTTATTCAAAAAATTTTATAAAATAATTTTTGCATATTAAAATATTTCATAAAAAAAAGAGTTTTTCGCAACAAAATTTCATCACAGAAAAATTTTTATAAAATAAAAAAAATTCTATAAACAAATTTTTTGTTCCATAAAATAAAAGAAAAAATTTAGTTTTTGAACAAGAAATTAATTTATAGACATCAAAATTTTATAAAAAAAATATTTATTGTTAAAATAATTCATCAAAAATTAATTTCTTTTTAAAAAATAAAAAAATTTTTTCTTATTAAAATATTTCGTCAAACAAAAAAAACTTTTCCCAAAAATTTTACCATAAAAAACATTTTTTATTAAAAAATGTACCAAAAATATTTTATTAACAAATATTTGTTTTAGTGAGGTGGTCCGCTAGTCGTCAAATTGCTTTTATTGAATGTTGTATTGACATTTTGGGGTAAAATCTGTTGTTGTGGAGGGACCCACGTGTATCATGAGGGAAAATAGTTTGGGTAAATAACTTTGGCTCAGCTGGATTCAGTCCTGATATGAGGGCTTTGGCAAAAAACACACCAAGGGTGGTTGTGCCAAAAGCATAAGTTTTTGAATTAACTCTACGGGGTAAGATCAAGCAGAGGCAGTTCGCAGATGCAAGTGGTTTTTCAATTCTTTATACAAAGTCTCTATAGTAACCCTCCTCCTAAATTTTTTCGCGTTGGAATCTGACTCATTCTATTAAGTGGCCTACTTTCGGGTTCAGGCTCTTCTTTGAACATGGGCTTACTATGAAGTTTTACTGAAATGTACAGAAATTTAGATATAAACACATAGGGCATGGCTCCGACTGATATCAGCAAAGTTTGTAGCAAAAATGGCAAAAAACTCTACTTTTAAGGGTTACTCGAAAAAGTGGCCTGATGGAAAGTTTTTGAGTCCGTATTCGTTTTCAGCGAAAAAAAAATCTACAAGAATCACCCTCGACTGTTCTTGTAACTGACCCTTTCAGGCCTGTTTTATAAAACAAACAAATTTTATAAAAGAATTCTTTTCTTATTCAAATATTTCGTCTACAAATTCTTTTTTTGTAGAAAAACTTTATAAAAAATTTTTATTTTCAATTATTTCATTAAAAAAAAAAATTATCTTTTACTATAAAAAAATTTTTTTTGTCCAAAAATTTTTTTAAAAAAATTTAACCAAATTTTTTTATAAATGAAAAGAAAAATTTTTTATTCATTAAACATCATTTTTTTAGATAAAGAAATTGTTGTCTAAAAATTGTTCTTATGAAAATATTTTATAACATTTTTTTTTTTTATAAATTTAGTCTTTTTAAAATGATCCATCAAAAAACATTTTTTTTAACAAAATTTCATCATACAAAAAAATAATAAATAAATTAATAAATTTTTTTTTATATTTTGTGATGAAATTTTTACAAAGAAACAAATTATTTACAAATATTTTCTAAAAAAAAAATTTTTTATGAAACATTTTCATAAGAAACATATTTATTTCTTAATAAAAAATTTTTTATGTAAAGATTGGTTGTTAGTCAAGTAAATTTGTTTTAAAAAAATTTGTTTAATGAAAATATTTTAGCAACAATTTTTTAAACAAAAATTTTATAAAAAAAAATTATATTAAAACAAATTTTTTTTTAAAAAAACTTTTTTAAACAAAAAAAAATTAACATAAAATGTTGTCTTATGAAATTATTTTAACAAATTTTTTATTAAATGTAATGCTTAAAAAATTAATTTGTCAAAAATTTATTTTTAATGAATATATTTCACGAAAAATTTTTAATAAAAAAATTTTATAAATAAAAATTTTTACTTAAATTTTATTAAAACAAATTTCTTTAAAAAAAAAAAAAAATTTTAGACAAGAAAAATTTAATACAAAATTTTGTCTTATGAAATTATTTGAAAAAATTTTTAATTATTGTGAATCTTAAAAAAAAAAATTCCTTTTTTTTGAAGGCTTTCTTTTAAGAAAATGTTTGCCATGACATGTATAAAGTTTTCGATACATCAAAGTTTAAACGCATTTTTTAAAGAAAATTTATACCAGATGCATAGGCTTTAGACGAATCAATGCAGAAATTTTGGAACAAATAATAAAATTTTTATGTTTAAATTATCAAACAAAAAAAAAAAAAAAAAATATTTTTTTTATTGCCTCAATATGAACACTTTTCAGTGGGTGGTTTCAAAAACAAACTTAAGCAATTTTTGAATATATTTTTTTTGACAAATTTTTCTGCCCTACAACTAATACACAGCAAGCAGCACACCCACAGCAACACTGTTGCCAATTTGTTGTTGTTGTCTCGACTTGAAGTCAAATCAAACGAGACAAAAAATAAACAAAAACAAAATGGCCAACAGTGCACAGCACATTTCCTTAGATTTAATTTTTAAATATACAAGTACACTGTAAATAATTAGGTATGCATGAAAATGGAATTGTTAAGAACGGCAGCAGCATATTTTGTGAACTGTTAGTGAAAGAAAGAAAGAAAGAGTAAAATTTGATGAACGTATACAGGAAATTGCTAAAAAAAATTATTTATAAAACCCACATCCGCTCTGAATACTTTAAAGTAAAATAAAAATTAAATTGAAAGAAAACAAAATGGCCGCCAAGTTCAGCGTTTAGTGGTAAAAAGTTAGTTTAACTCTATAAAATTTAAGTAGTTATGTGGTTAGTAGACATAAATGTGAATGTGCGTATTTTATATATATACTTAACTATAAATAAATATATATATATATATATATATATACACAAAAAAAAATCGGAAATACATAAACACATACATACATGCGTAATATAGATATATATTATATACAATATATGTGTGTGTAATATTAAACTATCGTTAAAATTTTTATACCAAACTGACATGAAATGAAAGCGAAAAGTTGCGAGATACTAATTGAGCAAAATCGAAGAAAAGATTGAAGAAGTCTATTTTTAAGATATATACGATTAAGTACGTTTATATATATATAAATATATATGTACGACGATGTTGCAGTGAAAAGGTAAAACAATCAAAAGTTACAAAAAAAAATATTATATATATATGTGTATAAAAAAAAAAAAAACAAACTATTAAAAGTTTGTATTTAGTACAGCGCGTTGGCAAAGAGTTACATACTATATATATATATAGGTATATACTATATAGTATACACAAGTATTTGTTAGTTTTGAAACTGAAATTAAAAACTTTCTTTTCAAAAAGGGGTGTTTATTTTGTTTTTATTGCAATTGAGCGAGCAAGCAGCGAAGCAACTAAAAGGTTTAGTTAAGGACAGCTCAAAAAATAGTTGATGCCAGCCAAAAAGAAAGTATCTCAAACTGTGCATGCACAAAAAAACTGCAAAGGGTTGACCTAAAAAAGAGCATAGTAAAACTGTCCGAAAATTAAAAAAAAAAAACAAATTTTTTTTTTTTATTTAAGTATGCCTTGCTTGTTGTTTGCAGCCTAATTAGAAACAAGCCAAAGAATATTTTGTATTTAGTATAAAAAGGTATAGAATTTTTTTTCGTTTGCTGAGAAATTGTTTAATATGCGTACAGTGACTTGCAAGAATAAGTGTACAAGTAGGAAAATTTGTTTGTCATTTAAGTTAGTTGAGCAATTAGTTATCGTTGATGATTGCTAAATGCTATGCTTACGGACTAAAAATAATTGCAAAAAGTTCTACTTAAACTGTATAGCTCCATGCTTTAATAATCTATATGTAATATAAAAACTAATTGGATTCAAAATGGAGTAACTAAAGGATGGAAAGCATTTTTGTGCGTAAAATTTAGCGTTTATTTCATCAAAATCGAGCCGCAGAGTCAAAAGATATTAAAGTTTAAATATAAGCTTAAAAATTGCTAAACACCAACGCTATTCAAACTGTTTGTCATTTCTAGCGCCTTTCAAACCTATAGCATATGTGCTACTCAAACTGTAAGCAATTCAATTTGCCACAAACTATATCTTTTCATATAATTCATGGCGTTGACTAATAGTTCTGCGGAATTACTTGAGTTGAAAATTATATATGACCTATAACCATATCTTTGCATCCCTTTGAGGTTCAGAAATGAAATTTGATATACATGTCAATGGAATCGGGAGAAGTATTCCTACTACGTTTGGTCAAAATTGGAAAGCGCCCCACCATATAAGCAATACAAAAAAATCGGTCATCGCTTTGCATCCATTTGAGGTACAGTGATAAAATGTCTTATGGGATCATGAGAAGTACAGTTTGGCTTTACTGGACACTGGCGAATCGGACGGGCCTCAGCTAGTTGTTAATAAAATGCTGAAAAATGAGGAACGAGAATGTCATATTTAAGAAAAAATTTGCTTAATATTCATCTGAAACAGAATATGCTTGACTTAACTTGTCGAAACTAGTATAAATTTTTTCGACCAGTTTCCAAACTCTATGTACTACGCATCTATTGACTTTGGGCTTCAAGCATGTGATCAACATGACAGTTTGAAGCCAATTCGTTGCTTTCGACCAGTTCATAAATAATTACTTTTATAATTCTAAAGTTATCTTAGACAGAATCTGCAGAACTCAATTTGTCTATAGTTATCAGATACAGTACGGGTTCGACTAAACTCGTCGAAACTAGTATGTAGTTATTTTTTCGACCAGTTACTTTTTGCACTATGCTTTTAACAATTTCTAGCTTCAAGTATTTGGTCGACATAACTATTCGAAACCAATTAAAAGCAATTCGTTACTTTCGACCAGTTCACTACGAGTAATATCGACTTTTATGAAATTTGATATACTTGTCATTGGGTTCGGGAGAAGTATTCCTATTAGATTTGTTGTAGGCCATGCTTTATCAGGTTTCAGTCGGGCATGTTAGAAACTTTCATGCAAACAGAGAATACCCAGACTGTGAACTTCCCGATTTGAGGCAACAAAATCTGTATTTCATATTTTTAATTATTCAAAAAGTATTTTAAGTGAATTTTTAAGTAATAAAATAAGTGTTTTTTTTTCGACCAATTTTGAGTTTAATAGTAAAAATAACTAATTATATTATTGCTTATTGCACAAATGTGTGTTAATTATGCCAATAACAAAAATATCATAGCGAATTGGTCGAAAAATTTGAGGTTTTAGCAAATTAGTCCAAACAATTTGGGTTTTTCGACCAATTTGCTATGATTAATTAGTTATTGACCAATGGGAAGCACTATATAGCGACAAGCAAAAAATTTGATTACATTTTTTCTACTATAAAACTTAAAATTTCCAACTCGTTAACTTATTTTTGCGCGTCACTGTTTCTGTTTAGGTTATTTGTGTGCATTTACCTCATAAAACTTTGGTCTATTGAACCGTATTAACAAAGACTTTTTACCCACAATTTTTTCAATAAAACTTTAGTCTTTATTTTTTTTATTGTGTTCTGCCAATAGGCTGCAAGTTTCATTAAACTAAAAGCAACGCTGCAAACAACATTTTGTTTTTTTTTTGGTATAACTATTACAAATGATTTTTATATTATGGTATAAAAGTTCAAAAACAAATAAAAATGTATACTTTGCGCAACACAAATACACACCAAAAAAAAAAAGAAGAAGAACTTTACATTAAAAATTAGTTGAGTAGCAAAATAGTTGGCTAGTCGGCTAAATAGTCGGCTATCAAAAAATAAATAAAAAAACTCGCCTAGTGAGTGTATAATTTAATTAAAAGCAAACAAAAACGGTTTGGAATATGTACTTGCGATAACAAAAAACAAAAATCCCAAAAAAGAAAACAAAAAAAAAACTATAAAATAGTTAAAACAAAAAGATAAATCACAAAATCTAAAAATGGAGTTAGTTCGGACAGATATATCTATTTAAAAAAAAAATAAAAACAAAATGAAAATATTTTCAAACTGCTGCGGCGTTTAGTTAAGCAAACAAATGACGACAACGACGACAGCAATGTTGTGTAGTGATATAAAATTATTTTATTTTCAAATATAATTTTCAACTACAAACCTACCTACCAAAAAAAAAAAATTTCAAAAAAAAAGGAAAAATAACTTCGGTTAGACCGAAGCTTTTATACCATATACCAACAATCAAGAAACTTGTATGTTAATCTGACAACTGCTCGAATGTAAGCAGTTTCGAACTATTACAACAAACATAAGCTGTAAAACTGCACACTATAAGTAACAAAGCATTTTATAACTGGTCGAAAATAGTTTTTCAATTTCGAAAAGTTTCAGTTATATACATAAACAGCCCTTATATGTAAACTGCTTTAGCTATAGCAATATTTTACTAAGCAGATTAGACCAATTAAGTGAAACATAAGCTGTTAAACTGCACACTCAGTAGGGCACATAAGTAACAAAAAATTTTACAACTGGTCGAAAAATAGTTTCAAACAATTTCTGCTATATACATTGATAGCTGAGGAAAACCTTTATTTTGTTTATTTGAGAACTGATCGAATACAACCAACAACATCAAACATAAGCTGTAAAACTACACACTCTATATGACATATAAGTTACTAAACATTTTATAACTGGTCGAAAATAGTCATTACATTGCGATCAGTTTCTGCTAAATAAGTAAACAGTTGAGTTAAGCCTTTGTATGTTAGATGCTTCAGTTACAGCTGCACTTTTGACTAGTGTTTTGCAACTATTTGCTTTAGCAGAGTTGCATAAAATCTGGTCGATAGCTAGCTAGCTGCCGCAAAATAAATAGTGTCACTCAAATTTTGACATATTTTCGTGCTGCCCAATTTTAATTGCTATCAGCATCTAGTAGACTGTTCGAAATGTACCTATAGACTATTTTCGACCAATTACGAAACATGCATGCAAGCAGTGAAAGAAACTTATTGCTTAAGAAAACTTGAAAGGCTTAGCTGCCAGGAATAAAGCTGTTTCAACTGACTTCAAGTACTGCATTGTTCCCAGTTTCAAAAAACTGCTACTTTGCACTAAGATTTGATCGACACAACAGCTTAAAACCAATTGATTGCTTTCGATCAGTTGCCGAGAATATATTTATATGACACAATAAACTGCTTGATGTAAATTATCGAAATTAGTGGTTTTTGTTTCTTATTAACAATTAAAGTAGCACTTTGTCAACCGAACTGGTCGAAACTGAACAAAAATAGTTGGTTGATTTTGATTTGTTTCCGAATATGCACTTGTATAGAAAAATAGTTGGTTTTTTTGGGGAAGTTAGCAAACTTACAAATAGAAATTTGTGGCTACAATCATTTGGTCAATACAACTAGTCGAAACTAATGAAAACCTATTTATTTTCGAGCAAATTTTAATCAACCATGCTCTGTGTCAGGGTTCTATTGTTCTAAAGCTAATTGACACAGAATATGTGCGACTAAAATCATTGAAACTAGTAAGTGTTTTCGACCAGTTACCAAATTTTATACACTATGCTTCTAGATATTACTGGCTTCAAGCATTTGGTCAACATAACTGTTTAAACTTATTCTATTTATATAAAAATAGTTGGCCTTTAAATTGCGAGCTACATGCATTTGCTTAATATAACTGGTCGAAAGTGTTGATAACCAGTTGGTTGTTTTCAAACAATTAGCACTTCTATTGTGCTATATGCATCTAGCAACTGATCGACATAAACTATCGAAACTAATCAGTTAGTGTTTCAATTCGAAACCCATTATAAGCAGTACGTGGCTTTCGACCTGTTAACTTTTATTGCTCTATAGTTATCTGAGACAGAATCTGCTCAAGTGAATTATTCTACATTTAAATTAAACAGAATGTGCTCAAATTAAATTGTCGAAACTAGTTGTAATTTTTTATACTGGTTGCCAAAACATTATATACTATGCATCTAGCGTTTTTGGACTATTCGAAACCAATTAAAACCAGTACGTTACTTTCGACCAATTTACGAATATGCACTTTTATTGTTCTAAAGTTATCTGTGACAGAAACTACTTAACTCATTTATTAAACAGTTATCTAACACATTATTCTCGACTTAACTCGTCGAATCTCGTTGCGGATTTTCGACCAATTACCAAACTTCTATGCTACTATGCTTGTGGAGATTTCTAATTTTAAACTTAATGTCAATGTAACTGTTTAAAATCAATGAAAAGCATTTCCTTGTTTTCGACCACTTCACATACATATGTACTTTTAGTAATGTAGAGTTATTGGACAAAGAATCTATCTGCTTAACTCAATTTGTCTTTAGTTATCTAATACAGTATTGGTTGGACTTAACTCGTCGAAACTACTTGTCATTTTTTTGACCAGTTATCAAACTTTATGGACTATGCTTGTGGAGATTTCTGGCTTTAAAAAATTAGTCAATATAACTATTCGAAACCACTTACAGGCAGTTTTTTTGCTTTCGACCAGTTCACATATATGCACTTTTAGTAATGTACAGTTATGTGACAGAGAATCTGCTTAACTCAATTTGTCTATAGCTATCTAATATACAATAGTATTGGTTGGACTTAACTCGAAACTTAACTCGAAACTCGAAACTAATTGTAATTTTTTCGACCAGTTCCAAAACTTTATGTACTATGTTTCTAGAGATTTCCGGCTTTAAAAATTTGTTCAACATAACTATTTGAAATTAATTAAAGTCAGCTTATGGCTTTCGACCAGTTCATGAATATGTACTTTTATAAGTTTTTATGTTTTTTGTACAGTTACCAAACTTTATGCACTAATGCTTCTTGAGATGGTCGAAACTTGTATTTTATTTTTGACCAGTTAGCAAACAAACCATACATTAACACATATTGTAGCATATTTAGTATGGTTTATTATACCCGAGATTTCTCAACTTCGCCACCAAACAAATACTGCTTATGTATATGGTATAAAATGGCAACTCACACATACACTCACAAAAAAAAACCCATGTAACAAAAAGCAAATGAAAACGAACCTACTATATTTAGTAAGTACCTAATTTATTTCTATGTAACGAAAACCTTGAAGCTAGAGCGAACTAAAAAGGAATGCAGAGTTCGGTAACGAGGAGCAAGAACATATATATTAAAAAAAACTTAGATTAAACAAATAAAATACTATTCATATACATATAAAGTATTAAATATAAAGCCAGGCATGCGTTCTATACGAAATGAGAGCAGGACATATAAAAGGAAAGATTAAAAGATAGACGTAATCTAACGTAAAATTAAAGCAATAAAACGATAACTCACAGATATCAAATATTATATATACAATACAATCTACGGCGCTAAGTGTAAGTTAAACTAATTGCGAAATGAATGAGTTTAAGGGGGGGAAAGAAAAGGAGTTAGTTAATCTATGGGAGCAGCGTTATAAGAATGCAGGATATGTATTAAGCAATGGTTGGGTCTAAGCGAGGATTAAGCGAGGATTAAGATATAAAAAAAATTAAATTTAAAAATAAATATAATAAAAAATAAAGAAAAACTATTTTAAAGTAGAAGTTGCAATATTTAATTGTCGTTGAAAAAAAATGTAGTTGAAAAAAAAAAAAGTAAAAAAATAGTAGTAGCTTTGTCGTTAGCAAATAGTAGTAACTCCTCACAAGAACAACAACAACAACAAACAAAAAATAAAATTAAACAAGTGCAGCAAAAGCAAGAACAGCAACAACAACAACAAATCATTAAGCATATATATATATATTATATATAGTTATTGTCATAAAAATAAATAAATTAAAAGCAACATCAGTGTTTGTGAATACCTAAAAAATAAAATAAAAACATAAAAACATAAAACTACCTACCTACCTACAACGCATGCATGATATACATACATAAATACATACATAACTACATACAGATACAAACTAATGATAAATGTGTAAACCTCTCCCAACCCTAGTATAACAAGTCATCACAAAAAAAAAAAATATAAGAAAAACTCCAAGCGATACATCAACCAAATATAACTCACTGCAGTTAGTAGTAGAGCGCAAATGAAGAAAAACAAAAACTATTAATATATACAAATATACATTAAAAGAAAATATACATATACATAGTAAAAAATAATAAAAGAAAAAAGAAAAAAAAAATGGAGAAGATTTTTGACCATAAGATAATCAGCAATGTGAAGTAATATGAAGTACATAATACTAAAAAAAAGGAAAAGTATTTACGTGTTATACAAGTTTATACAGAACAAGCAAGCAAGCAAAGCATGTGTGCACAACAGTGTTGCCAACTGAGTTGATTTTTGTTTGATTTGAGTTTGATTATTAAATATAAAAATTTTAAATAATATTTTGAATATTAAAAATCTGACTGCAGCAAAAGCTATAGCATATTAAAGAAATGGTGGGGTAAGCAAGAACAGTTTGAGAATTATAACATGCTAATGAATGAAAGAAAAAGAACTCAAAAATTGTCATTCGTAATGAAAAATGTTAAGTGAAACCTAAAGATAATTTACAAATAACTATTCAACGATACCAAACTTAATATAGTCGGGTGGTCGCCATATAAAAATTTGTCATGGAAGAATAAGAAAAATCGATTGACATATAAATCATCAAAATCGGTTCACATTTCCCTACCTTACGTTCTGCAGTCGTATAAAAAGTCAATTCTAATTTTTTTGGAATAGTCTTCCATCATATACATCGACCAATTATACAATTTTGGTGAGACAAACTTAAATTTTGATGATATTTGTCAAAAAAATATGTCCCTTGCCCTTGACCCTTCTTCTACATTTTACACCCTAAGAAAATAAAAAAAAATGTTTTCCAAGTTTCTTCTTAATTTTTACAGCGACAAAAAAGAGCCTATTGGTTTTTTACAATAAATTTCTAGCTACATGCATTTGCTCAATATAACTGGTCGAAACTATTGATAACTAGTTGATTGTTTTCGAACAATTAGAAATTCTATTTTCTAGTCGACTAAAATTGTCGAAACTAATTAGTGTGTTCAATAATAAACCCATAAAAAGCAGTAAGTTTCTTTCGACCAGTTTACGAATATGCACTTTTATTATTCTATAGTTATCTAAGACAGAATCTGCTTAAGTGAATTATACTACATTTATCATAAATAGAATCGGTCCGACGAATATGCACTTTTATTATTCTATAGTTATCTAAGAAAGAATCTGCTATACTAATAATTCACTTATTATTCTACATTTATCATAAATAGACTTATGTAAATCGTCGTTTTTTCGACCATCTAGCGCTTTTGGGAAAACATAACTGTTTGTTAGTTATATGACACTGAATTTGTTTAATGCAAATATGCAATAGTTGTCTGAAATAGATTATGCTCCATTTAACTCGTCGAAACAAGTAGCGTTTTTCGACTAGTTACCAAACTTTATGTACTTTGCACGTGGAGATTTCTGACTTTGAAAATTTAGTCAATACAACTTTTTAAAACCCATAAAAAGCAGTACCTTGCTTTCGACCACTTCACAAATATGCACTTTTAGTAATGAACAGTTAAGTGACAGAAAAACTGCTTAACTCAATTTGTGTAGAGTTATTGTATGCAGTATAGGTTCGACTTAACTCGTCAAAACTACATAGTTGTCTTTTTTTCGACCAGTTACCAAACTTTATGTACTATATTTGTGAAAATTTCTGCCAACACAAATTTGATGAACATAATTTTTCGAAACCAATTAAAATCAATTTATTGTTTTCGACCAGTTCATGAATATGAACATTTATTATGTTTATGTTTTTCAAACTTTATGTTCTAAGGATCTTGAGTTGTCTTTCGTCAACAAAAATGTTCGAAACTTGTGCATTATTTTCGACCAGTTACATATATGGTATGGTTTAGTATACCTGAAATTTCTCAACTTCGCCAACAAACAAATACTGCATATATAGTATAAAATGGTATAAAATGATTTTGTGCAAATGTATGTAACAGGTTGAAATTATGGAGGAATTACGGAGACCTCCCAAATTTCCCCCATTATTGTCAAGGAGCGGTAAAAAAGTCGATATAGCCATTGTGGGCGAAAGAATCTCAGAAACGGTATTAGCTAAATACTTCATTCTTTTTGCATTCGACTAAGACTACGCCGGAATTTTACGAGTTTATTTTGAAATTTTTTTTTTAATTATTGTTAATCATTTTACTTTTTTTCAGGCCCAAAAAAATTAAGGAATTCTATAAAATACTTTTGAAAAAATTTTAGAATAATAAACTAGAGACTATGTATATACTAGAATCGAAAATATAATCCCGCCATAAGTTGCCCCATCCCTATAATATGAAACTCAATACGTTACATGTTTGAAAAACTTAACATTTTTTAAAAAAATTCACCAAAAATTTCTAAAAAATATAAATTTTATGCAACAATTCCACTCAGTTGTGTACACTGTGCTGCAAAGGCATGGATATATAATAAATGATAATATCTTATAATAGCAAACGAAAAAAAAAATGAGGAAGGTTTAGCAGATACATTTGTATCTTTTGTAAAATGCTGCGCAATGGTTTGAACATATACAAGTACATATGTTTGTATGCAAAATATTTAATACTGAAAGCAATAAAACTAATAAATAAACAAACAAACACACACACACACATACGCATAGACAGTGTGTTAATACAAAAATTTTTTATACCAAAAATGAAAAAAGAAAAGAAAAAAACAATTGATTGTGAGCTAAGTTCCACTACTATATTACTTGACTTTTTGAAGTATCAAATACTAACAAAAATAAATAATTAAAATATATAATTTCTATTTTTTTTTTTTTTTGTTTCCAAATATTTTATTTTATGTCAATAAATTAAAATATATTTATTGCATTAATACGTCAACTATTTACTAACTTACTATACACGAGATACAAAAAGTATCTATACATATATAAATTGTATATTTGTATATTTTTGTGATGATTGTTAAATACTGAATTATTTAAATTATGTTTAAATTGTAACTATTAAAAATCGTTTGTATTTATTTATGCAAATTTAGTTAAATGCAAATTAATTACATAACTTGTGCATTTTCGCAATTGGTTTATATGGTCAGCTGTACGTGTGTGCATTGGTATGTATCTATGTAACCACAGACACACACACACTATTACAATAGCAAGTACAGCAAAATGATTTCATTACGTACAAATAATACTCAATTGATGCAGGAATTATTTTTTGCATCATTAATTTACATTTATATTCAATTAAATATGAATATATACCATTAAAAATTTTAAATCAGCAGCAACAACAAAATCAACAACAGTTATTGTACCCTTAAAATATTTATGTACAATACAATTATAAGAGGGGCTATAATCTATTAATTAACCATAAACCATTTTAATGCCTACAGCTATGATTTTTTGTTTTTTTTTTCAATTCAATCCAATCCAATCAAATCACTGTGCAGCATTACTTTTCTCTCAGTGTATATTGCTGTTGTTGTTGCGAATGCGAAAATCAGTTCAAGTCAGTTCAGTTTATAAGTTTAATTTGAATTTAATTTTAATTACGAATATTTTTTTGTATTACATTAATTTATATACTACGCGAAGTAATTATATATTTTTGTGTAGTTTCATTTGTTTAATATTTGCATATTAAATTATAGATTCAATGCCAGACAATGATTTCATTAATAAAAATTATAAACAACAAAGCAAAAGCAAAACCAAAAAACAAAACAAACAAAAAACAAAAAATAAGATGAATACAAAAAGGACTAAAAATTCTTGAAAATATGAAAATGAGCGAAATAATAAAAGAATGGAAAAATATATAAAAATAATTTAATTGGATTTTTTAATTGGGTAGAGTAAAAGAGAGTAGAAAAATGGGTTAAATTAATTAATTTATTGGTTTAAAAATATTAAATACGCTGGTATAGGTTGGTCGATGAGCAGCAACAAGCCAATGGAGTGAAATGTGATTTGATTTGTTGATTTCAGAGCATTGAATCAGCGTTCCCCTTCTACACAGCAACGCATCTTAATGAACAAATGAGAAATATTTCCACATAAAACCTTGCATTTACATAGTGGAGATGTTTTTCGTAACTGTATACGTGTAGAATGTTTTATTCGAGCTTAACATAACCTCAACAAAATAATTTTCATAAAGAATTCTAGAAGGTGCTACACAGTCGTATGTGACTACTCATTCTAGTAGTCCGATATGGAACAATATGGATTATTTCATTAGAATTAAAGTAAAATAGAAAAATAAAACAAGTAAGAAAATTACAGTCGCACATAACCGACTGTAAAAGACCCTATACCAGTACAGATCGTCTAACAAACACAAATGTTTCCCTAGCTTATGACCAAGCAGTGCAAAACAAAAAGGTAGGAAATAATAAGAAATATAGTACCGACGAAAAGTATTTTGCTCCTCTCACTTCTAACTCCACGAAGAAGTGGTTTATATAAAATTTTATTATGTATGCAAAGAAAAGGGAGGACGGAAGTAAGATAGGTCGTTCAAATTCTATTGCTTATAAAATCATCATTTTTTATCCGATTTTGATGAAGTTTTTGGATTTTGGCTTAGAGGAACGTTATCTCTATACTGTTTTGTGCCGAAGAAATTTTTAACCTTGAGGGTGATTTTATGAGGAAGGAGCAAAATTTTAAAATAAACTCGTAAAATTCCGGTGAAGTTCGAATCGAATGCAAAAAGAACGAAGTCTCTATCTGTTATCGTTTCCGAGATCCTTTCGTTCATACGAACGGACAGACGGACATGGCTATATCTACTCCTCTATCACTCCTGAGCATAATGGGGGTAACATTGGTTGTCTCAGACCAATATTTCCACCTGTTACATACATTTGCACAAAACCAATAGGCTCTTGTACCTTCGGTACAGCAAGAGGAGGTTTTTACGGACACTACCCCTTAGAGAAGGGTTGGCACGTTCAATAATATTCAAACTTTAATTGAGTCAGACAGACGGACATGTCTCTATTGACTTGACTTTTTGTATAGCGGCTTCCTTTTTTAGTGGTCCGATTTGGATCCTAATGGAATACCACATTCATTGAATACAAATGATTTGAAGAAAGAATAGGAGAATCTAAATTTTCAAATTTAAATGCTCCATTTTTTTAGTCTCCAAGTTCTCGATTTCTTTTCGGACCAATAGGCCTTTCTTTATGGAGTCTGCCTCGCCTCCTACTGCCTGCTACTACGTACTAAGATGACCTTCTGGAAGGCACACCTGCTGCTATATCCTTGAGCGCGCTGGCGCCAATTGTTTTGAATGCCAGAGTTCTCTCAACTAGTCAATCTAACGCGTACCCGGTCGTCCTTTATTTCGACATCCTCTAAACAAATTTGAGCACCCCATGTAAGCTATGCGTGCTGGAGCTCTTTCAACCATTCGAGTGAGGCGACCAACCTAGTGCAGCCGCTGGAATTTTATGCGCTAGACTAAGTCAACATCATCGAATTGGTCATACAGCTCGCGGTTCATACGGACAAAAAATCCTGTGGAGAATCTTCCTCTAAAAGACTTTTAACGACGTTGCATCAAACTCAATCAAACTCCGAGAGCACCGTGCCGATGATATCAATGTCATCCGCGTACGCGAGCAGCATCACTTCCTTTTGGAAGATCGAGCCCGATATGTCATACAATAGCACATCATTCTTCTGGAAAAAATCTTGATCGAAGAAGTTCTTTCTTCTCCTTGAACTGCTTGAAGTTCAGCTGCGAAGTGGTTAAACAGAAATGGTGCATGAACGCTCCATGAGGGACTTTTGGGACAAACAGCGCAATATCGCGAAGATTGGTGCAGTTAGTCTGTCTTTTATCTTTGCCAATTCTTTAGAATATTCCTTATTGTCAAAGCCATTCCAGAATATTATTGACAACTCTCTGGAGCTGTTCAGCTTTGCAATGTCTCAAATGACATTCGAAGAAATATTCCGGGAACAAGCTTTTGAAGTCTACGATATTAGCTACTGTAATGACTATTAGACTCTCCCAAACCTTTAAGAGTGATGGAAATAAACTGACTCGATTCTGAGTTGTTTTTTTTTTTTGCATACCAGGCTTGTGAAGAGTGTTGTATTCGTAGGACTGCGTTGAACAGAAAGACTTTAATGTGGCGTTACAAATTGAATCGCGACCAGGAGTCCTCATACACCTTTCATTACAATAGAGATCTCCGTCGATGTAATAGAAATTACTTTCTTTTAATTCTTACCAGAAGTAGTTCCATTGTGAAGGCGTCTATTATAGAAAAATGCCTTGATCAACCAATAGCAATTTTTATTTGAATGAATTTTTTGCATAAAATTCTTAAATAATTTAAAAACCGAAGCCGAATTCTAAAAAAATTTAAAAAATTTAAATAACGAAATAAGTTCTCAAATAATATAAATAAAGTAAAATAAAATAAAGCCAGCATATTTTATTTGCTGCATATGAGCTGCACAAATAATCCTTAACAGTAAGCTTCGTATTAGAATTTATTTAATTTAATTTATAAATAAATTTTTTATTTGTATATTTTTCCAATTGCATTGCACTTCGATTTTTAATTTATTTGTGCAACATTGAATTTGAATATTTTCTATTCGATATTCGTCCTTCCGTCTGTCTGTACGGAGTTCGACGACAAAATTCTTGTTAATTCAATTTTGTGCAACCAAAACAATTTCATTTAGTTACTTTACTGTAATACTTCAAAACAATCCTTTTTGCAAATATTCTCGGCAGAACATTTATTATTTTTGTTGAACAATGGTGGCAGTTGCAGATACACAGATACATTAGAGTTCTAGATAGATACTTGTATACGCATTTGGTTGAAAAATTTCAAAAATTGTACATTCATTGCATTTGCATTTTACAAGTAAATCCCTGTCTGCCAATCTAATGCACATTGGAAGAGCACCAAATGGAACTCGTTTGCAAGTTGCTATCTCATTGGAGCGATCTCAGCACATTTACTCCCTATAGATACTGGTTTCTATGTATGTATGTAGTCTGCATTCATACTATATTCTTTTTGTTTCAAAAACTTTGCAACTTCAACTTTGAACTAACACGAACAAAAACATAATAAAATCGAACGAACAAACGAAAAAGGAGCAGCAGGAGCAGCAGTAGTAAAAGTATTCAGTAAAAAAAAAAAAACCGAGTAGCTTCACCCGTAGAGTGAAAAAACCTTCCAAAAATCACGGAATCAACTACGGCTTATGCTGCAAACACCCACACTATAGATGATGCATTGCATTGTGTCTGCTCGGACGGCCTGGTTGTAGCTTTTTTTCGTGTACAGCTGAAGTTGTTGGTTGCATAAAATTTTTGGCCAAAAATTTTGGTACGCTGCTGCCACTTGAATTGCTTTTTGTGAGCATGAATAGATAAATACTCTTACTCTTCTACGCTGTTAGACAGACGGACGGACATACTTCAGAGTTTGCTAGTGCGCTCAGCTGTGTATGCCATAGCCAAAACCATCGTCGTCGTCGTCGTCGTCCCATCATCAATGTAGCGCATTCAATATGCGAAAATGTGAATTTTCAAAACCGCAAAATGTGCGCTCGCTCGCTCGTTCGATGATTTTCCCCGGCACGGCAGCTTTTCTTTTGCTGCTTGTCTGTCGAATTTTATTTATTTCGTAGAGGCCAAAAGCGCACAATGGAAACGTTAATGGCATCGACGTCGCAATGGCACAATCACGGCTTGGATTTACTTTGCTTTGCTTTGCTATAGCGCTTCGAGCAAGCTCCACACGCTTCATATTGATGGCAGCGCAACGACGTCAGAAACAGAAACTGAAACTGAGTTTCTTGCCGGAGGCGTCGCTTTCACTTCCGACGCCTCCACATGAGCAGCAGCAGCATCACCTGAAATGCAGTAGGGAAAGGGGGGCGGGGATTATACATATGGATAGAAGTGTGTATATGGAACGGAAAGAATTGAGGCAAGTTTTCATGCTTTGTTACTATTGCGAAAGAGGTTTGGTTATAACTATATGAAGTTATTTTCTGAAGTGTTTTTTTTTTTTTTTGGTGGAAGTCTGTGTTTGGGACAGAAATTTTGGCACAAGTTTATTTGAGAAGCAAAAAAAAGTGATCTATGAAACCAAAAAAAAAAACCTTTGCAAAACTTTCAGTTCTTTCAAAGTGCTTCGCTTGGTGAAATCGGCCATAAGTAGCAAATGCATAGATCTTCCACAGACAGCTCTGTGTACAAAAGAGAGCCTTGTATGCTTTAAATTCTATCTCTCGCATACTAACACTCTCATCGGTTAAAGAGAGAAGATCTGCATGGATTGTAATTATTTCACCATGCTTATTTCACCATTGTTATTTCACCATGCACAAAACTAAGTAGCAGAAAGAACAACAATAGCTTCTCACTCTTACTCATGCCTAAACACTTATTCGCTTTGCTTCAGACTCACAATTCCACTTGAATTCCGTTTCACTTTGCACACTATGGAAATTGTACTATACCCACACATGCGCTCTGCCCACTCTTTAAAAGATGTTAGACTTGCTACACGAACATTTCCCCTACTCTTGCATTCAGTTCACTAAACATATCTTCGCTCGCGCTATACCCCATTTTTTGAACCCCAAACGTTTAGTTTTAGCCTTTGTAACAAAGTGGGGTTTGTGTGTGGTAGAGAGAGAAAAAGGGAGTAAAAGATACTTTCATGTTCCACTACAAACGGCGTTGGCTGTGCTGCTTTTAAGGCGATTTTGTTGAAGGTGCTTACCATTCTACTGCTTTGAGCTTATCTGCTTCTCTGATGAAAATACTATTCTTGAATTTTATTTGCAGAAATTGGGGTTTGAATGTGGTGGAGAGAAATAGAGAGTGAAAGATACTTTCATGTTTCACTACAAGCTGCGTTGGCTGTGCTGCTTTTAAGGCGATTTTGTTGTAGGTGCTTAGCAGTCAACTGCTGTGAGCTTGGTCTGCTTCTCTAATGCAAATACTAATCGTGAATTATAATTGCATACTTTTAGTTTAAACCTCGTACAGTTTCTTTTGTACAATAATTTCGCATCCGTTGTTTTGTTCCAGTTTTTTGGGTGTAAATGTTAATGTATTTGTTTGTATTGTCGTCCTTTTTTTCTTTAGGATGTCTCCAAATTACAACACACCCACACAGAACAAACGCCTACAATAGCAAGCAGCATCCTGGCAGCCTTACTACTAATACATACTAATGCTACGGATGGCTCTTTATCACGTGTCAAAAACAGTTTTGACTTTGACTATTCAAGCTGCTGCTGCTGCTGGCTTGGCCTTATAACGTAACGCAACGCAACGCATTGAGCCGTGTGAAGTACAGTGAAGCAAAAATTTGTCAAAAAGAAAAGCGGCAGCTGTGGCCACAAATCCTGGCTAAAACTTGCAGATGTCAACCACGGTTGTTAATGCTGAGGACGATGACGTTGTAGCTGACCTCTTGAACCAATACATTTACAAAACAAAAAGCAAGTGAACCCGTGTGCTAAAAGGAATCAGCAGCAGCACGTTTTATTGCGCCACACGTATACACATTCGCGTGTGTCAAAATCCTTCTGGAGCGGCCGTACACACATACACATTGACACGTCTATTGCCTTTTCTGTCATTGAGGTGCAAAGTTTACCTCATTAATTCATTAATCAATGTGCGTCTGCTTTGTTTTGGCACTTTTGGAGGGCAGCACCTGTAAATAATGGCCTTTGTTCTCGGCTCAATGCGCTGCTCGTTGCTATACAGCTCAGCGCTCAGGCTTAACGCTGTGTATCGGAGTAAGTGTGTGTGTGTGTGTGTGTGTGGCATGGCATGGCTCAGTTCCGTTTTATACCGTAGCCGTGCCCGGCTGCACGGCACAAATCCGCTTACGTTTCGTTGAACACAATACACACGACGGCGACTCCTTGCATGCAATGCGTTTGATGTCCTGACTGTCATCCGGTCGCGTTCTCTATATAGCGTAAAGCGGTCTCTGTCGTAGGCAGTTGGTTGGGCCCAAAGCGAATTCTGACAGTCAGGCAGCTTGTTGGCTGCTGCTGCTGTTAGTGCCTTCAATGAAGATTTATACGCCTCTTGTGTCCATATATGTGGATCGGGGGTGTATATGTTTAGTTAGCAGTTTTGTTGAAGCTATTTTCGTCAATCATTCAGTGTAAATTAAATTTCTTTATACCGAGTTCGTTCGCCTTTTATGTGTTTGTAGTTTTTTTTTTTTACGATGTATACACTACATATATGCTAAGATAATGAGTGAAATAGGTTCGTTGCAGACTTTGTAATATAGTAAGATTTTGTTCGCTATTAAAATACAAAAAAAAACATATTATAGCGAAGCTATTCGAGAGTGGCATAGCATAAGAAGAGAAAAAACAAGCAGCTGGCAGAGAACTTTATGAATAAGTAACACAGACGAAGTAAAAGTTGTTCTAAAGGTAACAAACATAATAAATATATAATACAGCGAAGCTTTTTGAGTCTGACATAGCAACAAGCTTCGAAAAAACATGCAGGTAGCGAAAAACTTTAAGACGAAGTAACATTAACGAAATTAAAGTTGATCAAAAGGTAACAAACACAGGAAAAAAATATTATAGCGAGGCTAGTTGAGGCTGACATAGCACCAAGCAGTGAAAAAACATGCAGGTAGTCAAAATGTTTATTAATAAGTAACGCTGGCGACATATAAGTTGTAAATAAGGTATCTAACGCAGCAATCAAATATTATAGCGAGGCTATTTTAAGGGTATCATAGCATGAAACAGCGAAAAACTAAGCTGATAGCAAAAAACTTTGAGTCAAAGTAAGACTGACGAAATAACAGTTGTCCTAAAGACAACGAACACTGCAATTACATATTGTAGCGAAGCTATTTGAAGCTGACATAGCACTAAGCAGCGAAAAAAACATGCAGGTAGCGAAAAACTTTATTAATAAGTATCGCTGACGTAATAAAAGTTGTTCTAAAGGCAACGAACACACGAAATGTATATTATAGCGAGGCTATTTGAAAGTACCATACCACCAAGCAGCAAAAAAAGACAGGGTGCCAAAAGCTTTAAAAAATAAGTAAAGCTGACGTAATAAATGTTGTCCAACAGGCAACTAATACAGCAAAATCACATATAGCGAGGCTATTTGGGGATTTTATAACACCAGTTAGCGGAAAAACAAGCTTCTAGCGAAAAAACTTTATTAGTAAGTTACACGGACGAAATAAAAGTTGTTCAACGTGCAACAAACCCAACAGTTACACATTATAGCGAGGCTATTTGAGAGTATCAAAGCACCAAACAGCGAAAAAAAACAGGCAGTGAGCGAAAAGCTTTAAAAAATAAGTAACGCTGACCAAATAAAATTGTTTACCTCCCACAGGATTTTTGTTTGTCATGTGCGCTAATATATTTGCCAAAATTATTGACTATTTTCTGGATTTATAAACGAAGCCATGCACATTAATAGTAATATGAAAATCATGCGTTGATAAGAAGCTTAACTTATACAGTAGTCCTTTTTTTTTGTAAGGATATATGAACTTCGTATCTACTCAAATTAATGTGCCTTCCTTGCGACTTTTTGTTCTTTCACTGTCCAAGTAATTTTTGGCTAAAATTTATGCAATTCACTTCCTGCTGCGTTACGTTGCGTTTGTTTCCTTCCGTAAACGAAAAAGCGATTTAGCTTTTTACACCAAACGAAAACTTCATTTCCTTTTTGGAAACATATGCCACAGATCATTAACTTTGCACAGCTACTCATGCCATAAAAACAAACATACCAGCCAATATATACGACTACTAACTAGCTAAGCACACACAGACACCCACCTTTAGCTAAGAACTAGTTGCCCAAAAAAAAAAAGAGGAAAGAAAAATCAAATTTTTCGTACTAAATAGTCTTTACACTTACTTGGCGTTTTTAACTAAAATGTATCTTTCCGCTTTGTAGAAGCTACAACTACTAAGATTTCCTGTTTGGTCCTTCACATGTAACCAAGTAAGTAAGTAAGTTGCCTTTAGATGTAGATAAACTGCAATTTCGTTGCACGCTGCAACACCTGCTATTTGAAACATTCTTAAGTTTAACTACCGTCAGCTTTTGCAGCATATGTAGAACGTTTACATAACATAAAATGCTGACTGGTGACTGCTCCTGCTCGTGCTCGTGCTTCGTTGCTGATGCTGCTACTCTCGACTTGTATCTACTCCTTGATAGCTTGTAATATTCCATATACAAAGATTTTCTGCAAGTGCATCATAGCACTTAAGATACAGATACATATACATACATATATGTATCTAGATACTTTTTTTCTTCTTCTTCTTGTCGTTGTTGTTGTTGCTGTCTTGCAAAAATCATTTATTGCAGAATTATGCATATTTTTATTACGCTCAGCTGCATAAATTCAGCATTATTGAGGTTTATGACCAAAAGTCGTTAAAAAGTTGCAGGTGATTGCTGTTCGTCTATCTCTCGTCTTTAGTATCTTTTACAGGCTCTCTTAGTCTATGCAATCATTAGTTTGTGTTAAAGTCTAAGCATTTTTGGACATTAAAATGCATTTCGTTGCATGTGTTGTCGTCATGTCAGCTCATGCTAAATTTTATTCGAAGTAGCTGAAGCATTAAAGTGCTTTCATTGAGTGTTCAATGTGCTAATAAAGATAGGCTGCTAAGCTTTAATACTCAATTAGTTACATTATTATGAGTAAAATTTATTTAATAGATACTTTTAAATATATTGAATGGATATATAAAATTTTAACGCACAATTTGAACGAATATTTAAAATATTTTTAGGAGAGAATGTTAGGCAGTTAGTTGCAAGCAAGTGAAGTAATATTAAAGGCACGGATTTGTGCTTCGGCAGAGTCTCATCTTATTCTAAGCATTGGCTTCAAATTGAAACGTGTACAAACATATTATAGCGAGGCTATTTAAGGGTGAAGCAAAAAATAGAAGTTGGAAAAAATGTTCTCCTACTGTTTACATAACCTCTTTCTTCCTTTCTTGGATGATTAAAGTCTAATAAAGCTAGTTTTAATGAAAGCCGAAAAGGATCACGTTTGGAAGGTGCTATAAAGACAATTGTTACGGAAACAGCTACAAAGCGGTAGCAGTACGTTGCATATTTTTAATACTTGTACTAAACAAAAATTTAATAAGCTACGTTGACAATTGTTTCGATATCACCTGCAAGTTCTCATCAGTTCACTTATATTCATGGCTTATACGAAATTTTTGAACCAAAACCAAAAACAGATAAGCTTGTAATATACAGCACGAGAAAAAGGACTTAGAGTCTTCGAATTTAAATTAAGAATCAAATAAATTTGAGGATACGCTTCAGATGACCTCTTCTTCTTCTTCTTCGTTCAGGTGATTATCTATTCTAACTTTTACACATTATCTCGTCACTTGGTAGCCTCGTAGAGGGACCTATAACATGATGAACTGCATCACACCCACAAATAAATGAATGCGGGACACTACCACTACTTAACTCGCCTACAGAATGGATGAAACTGTGAAAGACGAAGCTCTTCTAGGAGCATCGAAAAAGATAGTAGTTAATCCACGGAAGTGGAGAGCGAGTCCAGCTGAAACTTCTACAACAAGCAAATGACCGAACTATAGCCTACCGGACCGAGCATGGAGGCCCTGCGGACCCACTCAAGCGAGCATTGAGTGGAGCTGGTTTAAGTGGTACCTATAAAGGACCTTACTTACTTACTTCAATAGCCGTCAACCGTCTACCGGTCATGGCCGCATCTAGGAAGGCGCGCCAGCCTCCATAGTCTTGTGCGCGCTGGCGCCACTCGTTTTGAATGCCAAGTCGTCCTCTATTTCGGTGTCCACCAATCAAGTTTGGCCCCCCATGTAAATCATGCGTGCTTTTTCATCAATTCGCAAGAAGTGCCCAGCCCAGTGTAGCCGCTGGAATTTTATACGCTGGACTATGTCAACCTCATCGAATAGCTCGTACAGCTCGCGGTTCATACGGGACCTAAACTCGTCGCCGACTCTAATAGGACCAAAACTCCTATAAAGAATCTTCCTCTCGAAGACTTTCAACGCTGTCTCATCCAACTCAATCACGGCGCCATACAATCACGGCGCCTTATAGATCTTTCTTTCGAGAGAGGGCTTTAGTATAAAGGACCTATAAACCTGAAATAGCCAGAGAATGGACACTCGAACACAGAGTTGAAACTGTGGCCGAAGCCGGTAATGTCAAGGCCCCAAAGAAGAAAGCGCAAATAACATTTCCAAATATTGAGGAACCGAAAAAGAGCTAGACTCAATGCAACAGAGTTAAAATTACGCAACTAAGTGCCTAGCTATGTAGATCTATCAAAAGCCATCCAAGTTCTTATCCGGAAGTTATACTCTCTGGAAGAACTTGTGACGACATCTCTGGCTGAGGTATCCTCAGTGTGTGACCTAGGCCTACATTTTTAGCTGATACGTTTGTCCAGATCCCTTGAAAACTAGCTACTGCTAAGCTCCGATCCCGTGAGCTACTACTGCAGCACCGATCCCGTGGACACGCGAGCTACTACGGCTGTCCCGATCCCATGGACACTAGTTACTTCTAAGCTCCGATCCCATCAGCTATTACGGTTGTCCCGATCCCGTGGATACTACTTACTTCTAAGCTCCAATTCCTTGAGTTACCACGGCTCTGCTGATCCCGTGAACACTAGCTACTGCTAAGCTCCGATCCCGTGTGCTGCTACGTTTGTCCTAGTCCCGTGGACACTAATTATTTCAAAGCTCCGATCCCGTGAGTTGCTACGACTGTCCCGATCCCGTGGACACTAACTACTTTACTACTATTTACTTAACAACTTACCTCCGGCTGCAACGAGACAAGAAGCAATTATTATATTCCGCGGGGTGTCTCTATTTACCTCCTATGCTGCTATCGCCTCTACCGCAGTTTCCGCCGCTACAGCGGAAGATGACTGGTTCACTTGCAAGTCAGGCGCTATCTAACCCAGCAAGTACTGCTGCTGCTCCTTCACTGGAGCTGACCGACAACTTTGCCGGTCTAAGACGAATGCATTTCGTTGCTAATTTGTCTGCTTAGCTGCAACTTTGAGAATCGCCGAGAAGAGCTCTAACCGTTAGCTAATGTGCTTGTTGTTGCCCAACTAACTGCTAGCTGAACTCTGTTTCTGTTGCGCCACACATCTTTTTTTCTATTCTACTTCCTTTCGATACGAAAATCTTTACAGAAAACTGTTTCTTTTGCCGAATCTAATCCTTATATATTTAAAAGCCTAATATTAAACCATATCGCAATTATTTGGCAAAACCCATTGACCCACTTGACATTAATAACACAAAACCATATTTTCATCACTTAAAAGCTAAAACTCATAATTGGTGACCCGGAACCGAAATTGCAACTAGTCAAAGACTTAAACAGTTTTACGCTTGGCATACCACTTCTGCACCTTAATTAAACTCGAAATTATTTCCTGACATTTTGTGCACTTTGACTTTAATTTCACGCAGGCTTTTACACACAAAAAAGAAGCATTTCCGTGATTTGCAAACTGAAAACTGAAAACCGTCTACAACGTCATTCATTCATTCATGCCATTGTCAATTGGATTTTACGCTGACTGCTATAGCATGGAGCATACTCGTATACATATTTTTATTATTATTAAAACTATTTGCAATAAGTCTCAGTCGCTGTGCCACAGAATTTCCAATTTTAAGCCAACATAATAGCGACGGTGCACTGCACGGATGTTATGTAGTATAAAGTTGGTTTGTACGTTTCCTCGTTGGTTCGTTCGTTCGTTCATCAGAAAACTTGTTGTATGCATTTGGGTGCACTTGAGCGGCAGCAGTCGACTATGACGATGACGACGATGATGATGATGACGATGCCGACGACGTTTATTGCAGCCACAACAAGTTTTCCATTCAAGCATTCAAGCTGCCGCAAACAGCAACGAGAGGATGAGAAGGCATCAAGTACTCATGCCAAACTTCCGCCAAATGTGGCCGCCAATGCCGCAGTCATCTCCGGAAGATCCTTTTGCAGCTGGTTGCAACTTAAAATCGCTTGGCAACCCGAAAATTCATCAACAGCACAACACAGCACAACCCGCTGTAGTACCGCTAGTTTACCAACCAATAGAATGCAGTACGTCCACACAAATACTGTCAAAAACTCCCACACGTCTACAGCACGGCGGACAAGTATCTTGTCATATTGTGCATATGACGCTTGAACATCTCGTCGGCCGACACTGACACTGACTTTCGTTTGGTGTTGTATGTGGTGTCGATTATTATGTCGAAGTTACTGCAACTTCGGGCTACGGCTGTTTTGGGATTGTCTGGCACATTCCGGTATCCTGTTGTTGTCTACCGCAATATAAAGAATTTGTAAAAGTTTTTTTCAACAATTTTAACGACGACGACGAATTTTCTTGTGCCGGCAGTTTGTTGCTTCCACTGCTTCAACTCTTCACGGTAAGCGTCAATAGTTATTCTTACAATAACAACAACAACAACGGCAACAACTTGTACATGTACTGCAAATATTGCATACGAATCTTGAAGCTTTTTCGACTTCTACATACTAGTACATAGCACTCGCGCACTTATTACACCCTGGGGAGATTTTGTACTGAGTTCTGACGTTGTTGAATGACAGATTCTTGTTGTCCCACTTGCTGCCAAACTAACTTCTCCAACGCCTGCACTATTAAAGTGATTACAAGTTCTACAACAGCACACAGTACAGCACAGCACAACTTGTCCAAATCGCTGCTGACGATGCCACTATTGACATCGAAGCATGCGTTGGCCACAGGAGTGCTGCAGCACATTTGAAGTTTCAATTGCACCGTGGAACATTAATGGAGAAAAGTGTTTCAGAATCAAAGCAATATATACTCCATTATACTGCTTCTGTAGGCACTCTCCGGGAAGACCTTCAGCTCTCGCGTAGAATTTTTCTTGAAGTCTTCAAGCATCTTTTATGAATCGGAATTTGCATATGTAACTAATTGAAGATATAGCAAAAATCTGAATTACTAAACCACTTGACTGTTGCTTCCAATTACTTGACTCCAAGTGAAGATTTCGTGTTCTCCAAAAAAAAGCCAAATCTATGCCATAGTAGCTCATTGTGTAAATTACGAAAATAACAAGAAATCCAGTGAAAGAAAACTTGAAAGCTTAGTTCAAACGTACATCAGGACATCAATGCCAGGACTCATATACATTCGAGTCGAATTAAAACGACGATTCGTACAATGAACGAGAAAAACACCTGCAGCAGCAGCAGCAGTCGAAGCAGCGACAGCAAATGTGCCAAGTAGAGCAATTGTAATAGAAGTTGAGATACGACAACACCAACCAACGACAACCAACAACTAAGCCAAGCAGCCAAAATCGCTTGTGCCATTGAGTAAGCACAATAATGAATCAAGTCACAGTGATTAACTTTGTAGCAGCAGCGACAACAACAACAACAACGACTAATTCAGCAGCAGCAGCAACAATGACGTACACAATGGATATTTTGCCAATTTAAACTTTAACGAACATGTTCCGCTGGGTGGCATACCAAGTACGTACGTACCATCTCACACATATCAACACTAAATGCCCGCCCACACGACGGGTATGTGTATGCTGCTGTGGTACGAGAAGTATCTGTCGAACTGCATCCGTTTGACGTGCACACTGGTCCACAATTCGCTTCCTTTCGCTCCGTCGGTTGCCATTGGTGTTCGACTGCTTTATGTGAAAAGTTTCTGGAGCTGCTGATGCTGCCGTTGCTGCTTTGTCTTTTGCTGTTGGAATTTTTACAAGTTAATCCTTTGAAGTGGCAACTGATTTGCTCGTAGCACGAGAAGTTGCTTTTGCTTGTTGGCGTCGCTATTGACGTTGCCATTGCTAAAGGATGCTGCAAAGGTAGCATCAAGTAAAGCAGTATTGCTTACAGTTTGAGGTTATGTTTGGTTAAAAAGTTTTTATACTTCCGAAAGACAAAAATTTTGTTTTCCGTTGTGAACAAAAAAAAAACGTATAAGTTTGCATGTTCGGGCATGTGTACTTGGCCATTGCAAGGATATTATGAACGCTGTTTGCAATTAATGTGTGGAAATCTTTAAAAATGTAAAGGACTTGTTTAAACCGCGGCTTTAAACAAGTACAACAAGTCATACTTTTCTAAAGGATCCTACATTTCTCGTTCCCATTAACATGTAGACCAAATTTCATCCCTGTAACTCAAATGAATGCAAAGATATGACGAATTTTATTTATCGCTTATATGGGGGGTAAGGCATCGATCCCCAAGATTTTTAAAAAACTTATTGCAGGTAGAGTCGAGCATGTCAGCTGTGTAGATGGTGTAGAGTAATGGGTCCAGCCCTCTTCCTTGAAGTACTCCTGCCTGTATGCTTTTAAGCTCAGATTTGGCGTTCTCATGTCTCACTTAGAAGCTTCTGCCCTATAAATATGATCGAAGAACGTGCAACTGTGTGCAGGATATTGTCATTTTAACAGCCCCTTGTGCCATACGCGATCAAAAGCTTGTTTCACATCAAGAAATACGGCCGAACAGAACTGTTTCTCTCCCAAATAATTTTGAATAACTTCAACGATTCTGTGAACCTGTTCTTAAATTCCGTGCCTTCGTCAAAACTCGTATTGATTGTCGCAAAGGATATCGTTTTCTAGAGCCTGTAGCATTCTACGAAGAAATATTCTTTCGAATAATTTCGAGAGTACCACCAGCAGAGTGATAGAGGGGTTTGGAATTAGAATTACCTTTGCGCACTTCCACTGGCTAGGGAAGAGACGAAGCCTAAATATTTACACTATCAGTTGTAGACATTTTTCGGAAAGTGCCTTGATTGTTGCTATGTCGTTTCCATCGTATCCAGAAGAATTTTTCCTTGAAAGTCTTATTTCATTTGTAAGATCTTCCAAACTGTCAGGAGTTATCGGAATATTGTCACTGCAAGGTGCTTTGACTACTCTGTCTACCTCTGCTTCGTGTGCACTGCTGCAAATCGCGAACGGTAAAAACAGTTCCTAACGGTGTGCTGCGAATAAGACACCTTTATCTTCATCTTCCAAACTGGCTTGAGTTATCGGAACAATGTCACTGCAAGGTGCTTGAGCACTCTGTCTACCTCTGCTTCGTGTGCAATGCTGCAAATCTCGAACGGTAAAAACAGTTCCTAACGGTTTGCTACGAATGAGTCACCTTTTTCTTGATTGAAGATCGACTGGAACATTGATTTCGATTAGAATTGCAGCATTATCGGAAAATAACTCGTGGAAGTCTTTAAATTTTATCTTAACTGTATCGATTCCACGACAGATAGCGATATCTAGTATATCCGGTGAAGATTTGGGTCAGTCGCACTTCCTTTAGTAAGAACTGAATAATTATTTGATTGAATGCACTTCAACAGTTCGAGTTCTTTCGGGTGATCGGTCCTAGCTCCCACATAATACATCATTAAGAAGTTATAGTGTACAAATGTTTTTTTGTGTTTGTGTTTAAGTTTTTTACTTTGTTAACAAAATATTGCAGCAATTGATTCTAGATTTATTATTTTTTAAGTTATGTATAATTTGTTACGTATATATTTTTTTATAAGTATTAAAAATATGTTTGTTTTGTTTTTTTTTTTATCGTAAGTTACAAAAAATTCACATTATTCGTTGATTATGTACTTCAAGAGATATACTATATATTTTTTTTAGATATTGCAGAGCGCGTTCGAGCAACAAGAACAACGAATTTTTTTACAACGGCATGCAATAAGGACTTTGTATGTAAATTACAGAAATACGCCTACAGTTGCGCAGCCCCACACGCTCACAGAAATTACGCTTGAGAAATAAAAAAACCTATTACGTACTGTTTTGAGTATACTTGTACATAGATTAATTGCATTGCTTTACATCAGACGACAGGCACCCTGTTCGGCCTGCTGTGTCTGTCCAGCTGTCAGTGTACCACCACTGCCGCCAAGCTGTTGCTTCTTGGTTAGCTTTGTTGTCATAGATTGCGCACTGCCTGCTGACTCAAGGCTGGCGTGCCGCGTCAGACGCGCATGATGATGACCACCATCGACTAAAGTCGACCAGTTACCATTGATGACGGCGTTTGAGTGATGTTTATTTGGCACAAAATTATTAACGCCATCAATGTGTGCAGCATTACTTTCAACATTTGCATTAAGTGCATTTGCATCCAGTGCATCGCTGGATTTATTGCTATTTGCGCTGTTATTCAGGCTGACGCCGCTGCTGCTGTCCAATTTTGCATTGGCTGCTGTTGCTGCCGTGGAGTGTATATACTGATCCAGCAGATAGATATGCGGCTGCAGCGTAAACATAAACTGACGATACAAACAATCGCCGAATTCGAAGCACCATTGCGTTAGATGTTTCAATGCGGACTCAATACGCTGGCAGGCAGCAACCGATTCGGCGCGTATAACAACATTTATAATGCGTCCAATGGAGGCAGCATCTTGCAGCAGTATGGACAGCATCAGCGCATAATCTACGCAATTGGCTTCGATAAAGAGTTGCAGTAGATAGCGCAACTTAATGCTGAGTTTATCGTTAAGTAGCTTCACGCCGCTGCTGCCTTGTAGACCCAAAGCGTAGGTATCATCCTGCAGCGTACAGAGGCGACGGGAGCGTAAACTATCAAAGGACAACTGCGAATTGGAACGCGCTTTTGTATAATTAGCAGCAGCACCAGCAGTTGCTTGTGTTGGCAGCGAGCTAAACTGCAACTCTTCATGCTCCTTGATGCTAGGTATTTGCGGTGATTGCGCGGCATTGCCATTAACCATGCTGGTGGGTGTATCCATGTGCGCTAAGCTAAAGTAGCCGGACTCTGAGGTTTGACTGCCCGATTGTGCATGATTATCCAGCTGAAATTGACTCTGTTGATAGTAATCGGGCATAGAATCTGGCGTGCTTGCAGAGTCCTTACGCTGTGGAAATGCTGCAGGCAGCTCTAGCTCCTCATGCAGCGCGGTTAGCGCTAGCACATAGTCATCCAATTTGGCAGCCCGTTCCGCTTCTTGAGTTAGCCAACTAACCAAATGGAAATCAAGAAATGCGCACATATAACCCAGATCGATGAGCTTATGCTGCTGCAGCAGCATGCGTGCATGGCGCTGTAGTATTAAATCAATGCAGAAAGTTTCTCTCTTCTCCTTCGTTGAATTACTACGCTCCGATTTGCGTCGCACTACGACGCTGGGTATGCCAGCGCTGGCGTTGCTACCGCCGTTGTGCTCCGCGGAACCGCTGCTAGCAATGGCTACAGTTGATGGTGTAGCCGGCGCATTTAGTGGCATGGTTTTATCCTTATCCATTTTCTTTGGCAGATTACTCGTTACCGTCGTCGAGTAGCTGCGTTCACGTGCTATCGGCCCAAGTATCATATTGAAAACATCCGTATTTTGATTAACCTGTGCTTGACTTTGCGTTGGTGGCGCTATTTTAACATTGATAATCATAGAATTACGCGGTGAATCAATTTCATTCGGATCAATTGCTTTTAGAAAGCGTATCAGATCCTTAGCTAGCTCCCATTTACGCTGTTGCAGCGCTATATCCAGCAGCATGGTGGCATATTGTTTGCTCACAACGGAGGGTTCAAGATTTTGGAGTATGATCAGATAACTGGCTGCTGTATCGAGCTGATCTGATTGTAGACAAAGCTGAAAGAGTTCTTTCGGTTTGCCTGCCATAGAGAATAGATACGGCCAAAGCGCTATTTCCGTTTTACGCGCACATTGTACTATAGTCTGTAGATAAACCGGAAATTCACGTATAAAATCGAGTATACTAGGCAGCAGTGCATCCGGTATGGGATTCTTGCTGGTTGCCTCCTCTTCGAGTACTTCATGCAGCAGCAGTTCCAGCGAATGCGGAAAGTAGGGCAGCGCGCGACATGATTTAGCTATTTCCCAGGCGCTGTAGCCCAAATTACGCTTGATTAGCTGACGCAGTATTTTATGCAGATACACTTGCGATTTACGCGCCAACACCGAGAAAGGTAGTGCAAAGTGCGAGGTACTTTCATTTGTGTAGAGCGTTGTTTCATTCTCCACGCCGAGGACTATAACGTTATCGAAGAGTATAACCAGCGGATAGAGTTTAAGCGGAAATGATAGCATTATGCGCTTCGACATAAATGTATGCCGACGCTGTCCCAATTCACCTTGCAGCCGCTCATTTGAAGGCGGTAATATGGGCAGCCAAACGCGCATGCCATGCGCACCCGAATACAACCACAGACAATCGCGCATTGGACATTTATCCAGCGTATTGGATAGCCAGAAACACTCGACGCATGAAGCCAGACAGGTGGCAAGCAATGTATTCACGACGCTATTATCTGCCGCGCGCTGTATCATCAAAATGCGTCCACAGACATTAACTATAATCGTTTCCGCCGTTTCACTTGCAGCAGTTGTTGTTGCTTTCGTTAGCTCATTCTTAAGATTGCTGACCGTCAACGAAACGATGCACGCTGGATGTATGCAAATGCTTTTGACATCCAGCTCATAGGCACATTCTATATTAAGCGCATATGCGCCACGCTTTGACATGGTGAACAAACTAACTATGCCATCCGCTGTTAGCGCAATCAATTGATTGCGAAAAACATTTAAACATAAGACGGGCGCACGTACTTGCAGCTTATGTCCATACTGATTATCCAGTTTACACTCGGCCGGATAGCAGCGTATTTCATCGGTACGATCCAGTAATGAATAGCAGCCCATAACAATGAAATCCTGCCACCACAATAAGCCACCGGATACAACAAAATCTTTCTCTTGTGATTCATTGCCAAAGAGTTTCCATTTTTTTGTTAACATAGCAAAAAGCGCCAACCCAGTGCGTCCAGCTACCGCCAAATGTAGGCCTGCTGCATCAATGGCAGCGTAGCGTATAGGCCAATTCGTTGCCGCATAATTCAGCGGTAGCTGCAGCACAGTCCAATATTTACTCTCCGCCAATATGCTAGCAATATCCAACGTTTGTTTCAGTTCCATGCTATCTTCACTCAGACCGGCCGCCGTCTGCGCAGGCATTTCTGTGCTATTGTTGGGGAATGTAAATTTGTCGCCAAAATACGTCTGCTCTAGATTGTTGCCTTGATTCAAATAAAGCGAATCATCACCCTGTAACAGTATGTGTGAATTGGCTGCCATGCAAGGATTCATGCTAAGCGCGCTTTTAACAAAATTTAGTTGCAGCACATTAGTCGAACGTGCATTCCGCTCATTGCTTTGCGCGCGCGGTTTACAAATCATAAAGAGTTGATAGCCTTCCGTCGACCATTCAAGACGTTGCAATTTCAATGGATTATTCTTTAGCAAATCCACATGCAGTCCAAAATCCCAGCTTAGCGTCGACATTAGCAGCGCACCAAAAGTACTCCACAGTGCTAGTCCACCATTTTGCCAGCTTACCGCAAGCACACAACCATCTGGACTCCATTTAAGTTCATTAACAGCACCCAAACTACCGGGTATAACATTCTCATTGAGCGTTAGGCGATGTGAGTATTCCAGTCCACCTGTTGCATCTTCGATGGCATAAACTGCACAATCTGAATTATTACGTCCGTAGGCAAGCAAACGAAATTTATGATTTACGCTGCACACAGTTGCGTCCTCCACTTCGGGCACCCAAAAGCCATGCATATTTGCAGTTTCAAAACGCAGATGACTGGCTATAAGAAACGCTGCACGTCGATCACTAAACACTGCCGCACAACCGCCTATAAACGGCGAGTATTCCAAAGTCGCTACGTATGCTGTATCGCCAATTGGTGGCAAGCATTTTAAATGCGCTTGCTGATGCACATAGAATGGTATTTCACGTAATTTTATAGCAGTTATAGCATCAACTTCCTCTTCCCCAGATGCAGTACCAGCAGCGGCTTCCAATTGTGTCCACATAATGCGTATCAGCTCACATTGCTCGGTAGCCAACAGCAATTCCGTCAAACTAATGCAGCAAACGGTGGCTATAACCGAGCCCAATGTTATGCTGCACACTTCACGCAGACTCAGACGTGGTATATTCTCTTTAATGAATAGCTCAGCCGAGTCGCGTTTTAAGCTCTGTGTCGGTGGATCTATTTGCATGAGTATGCCGCTGCCATCGGCATCGAAATCCAATTGATAAAGCAACAGCGCACCAGCGTGCGTTAGCAGTGCCAATTGCCGTGAATCTGGTTTCCATATAATTATCCTATTTGTACCATACGCTTCCATAGATTCCGCATTACGTCGATAGTATGCAATGGGTATAAGTGGATTTGCATACCAAATGCCCAGAAAATCATCGCCTATGGCAGCTACGAGTATTTTAACTGCATCGCAGCAGATGTGTCTTATGTTAGCGCTCTCGCCGGGCAATGCGAGATTTACGCTTTTCGGCCAGCCAACAGGATAATACATTGTACAGCAAAAAAAAAATAGAACAATAAGCTGCTACGGCGGCTGCTGCTGCTGCTGCAATAGAAAATTGTTTGCGTTGTTAATTCCGCAGTCAGAGAGTGTTTCGTTGTACAATATTTGGACATGAACTTACCTGGCACTGCTTAAACTAAAATATCTATACACATAACAGTTAAAAACGTATTTGTTTAATTCACAACTAGCGTTGCTTTAGCATTCACATATTTTATTAATTTAATTAACAACTTTAACAAGATTTACGCTGAAAAACAAAAAAAAAGTGCTACTTCACACAGCTGATTGCACGCTCTGCTTCTTACACTTGCCATTGTGTTGTAACGAAAAAAAATCACTGCAAGTGTTAGTGATGCTACAGCATCGATACATTTATTTATCGAATTTAATTTACATTATCTGCCAAGTAACCTTTTCGCCTTTTGTTAAGATCTGAAATTATTAAAAATATTTATGCAATATAAAAAGAATATCTTAACGTCGTTTATTAATAAGAATTTACGCGAATAACTCTCAAGAACTATGAGTGACAGCACAATTGGCGCCACAGGCGATAGCAAGACAAAAAAGCCACAGCAGACACGAAAATCATACGCAAAACTTTTTGAACACTTCAAACAACATAAAATCGATGGAATTTTATGGGCTACACGTCTATTGCTAATTATATATGCCATAGCTTATGTACTAACGATTTATGGTGATCAACAGATTGCCTTCAACAAAGTGCTGCTTGCAAATGCTGCCGTTTCAATGATGCGTCTACATCAACGACTGCCTAATGCCATATTTTCAATCAATTATTTGGCACAAATATTTGTTGAGGATGCATGTCACTATCTGATGTATTCGCTGATATTCTTTAACATGCCACCGACGCTAATTATAATCGTACCAATTGTTCTGTTTGCGCTTTTGCATGCTGCTAGCTATACCCTAAAAATATTGGATATCATTGGACAGAACTCATGGTGTTGGGGTACAAGATTTTTTTTCTCGATTGTTCCACACCGTACGGATTATCTACTCATGGCTGCTGCTGTTATGGAAATCTTTATTATGCCGATGGCTTTTCTACTAGCTTATAAGGGTCATATTAGTCTTATGACACCCATTGCCTATTATCATTTTCTGGTTCTACGCTATATATCACGCCGTAATCCTTATACACGCAATGCTTTTGCAGAGCTGCGTATATTCTGTGAAACATTGGCTGCACGTTCTCCAACATTGATTGCTAAAATATTGCGTGGCAGTATTAGAATTATAAGTCGTTTGGCACCAAAACCTCGAGCGCAGGAACATTAAAAATGGGAAATTCTGTATCGTATCATTTTAAATTAATGTACAAAAAAGATTAAAAAAATTGTTTATTTAATATATATGTATTAAAAAACTTTCAAATTAGAAACAAATTAATGCTTTTTGAATTTCGATTTCGCGCTTAGTTTCAATGCAAACCGATATCGATTACTTTGATTGCAATTGCAATTGCAACGCTGCAGGCTTGCTAAGGGTGGGAGGCGCTAATTTCAAAACAGCTGACTTTGCATTCTTTTTTGTTTTGTTTATTTTTTCGCAGGTTTTATACAAGCGCAAAGAAAAGTAACTCGTTTAAATTTTTATTTATATTTTTTAATATATATTTAGTGTAAATTATTCGCACAACATTGTGTATTAACGTTTGTTGGCAGTATCAGACTTTCACATATCGTAGGTAAGCATTCTTCGCTGGTACGAAAGCAATTTCAGAGGATATGGAAAACCAAACACAACGCGCGCTTTTTGATTTGGATTTTTACAATCTATGCAGTGCGGGTGTAAGTAGCCAAACATTTCCAACATATTATACACTTATAACTTCATGCTTTGCCACAGGTGAATCCATTTTGCTTGGCGCCACCACTTCAATCCACAAATTGCTGTCCATGGCGTAAGTGCAACGATTTCTGCTACAACAGCGGCATTGTTTCGTTGCATCAAGAGATTGAACACTTCTATCAGTATATACTGCCCACACCCGTAGAGCATGCAGCGCGTATTGAGCTTATCGAACGCATTGAAAACGTTGCAATGCAGCTTTGGCCGCAAGCAACTGTTGAACCAATTGGTTCCTTTCGCACTGGGCTCTATTTACCTACATCGAATGTAGATATTGTCATATATGGACTTTGGACAGACCCGCCACTCAATACATTCACGCATGCGCTGTTGCAACATAATATTATACAAAAAGCACCAATTTACAATAAATCGCACTTGCGTGCCATCGATGTTGTGGATGCAAGCACAAAACTCCGTGTGCAGATATCGTTTAATACGCGCGGCATGTATGAATTAAGCGCTGCACAGAAGATCAATCACTACAAACGTAAATTTCCCATGTTGGCACCTTTGTTGCTGGTTATTAAACAATTTGTGCAGCAGCGTCAGTTAAATAATGTAATTGGTTCGTATCCACTTACCTTGATGTGCATCAGCTTTCTGCAGCTACATCCGCGCATGCTCGAAGACCATGAACAGGCAAATCTTGGCGTGTTGTTGCTGGAATTCTTTGAACTATACGGACGTAATTTTAACTATGCAACTGTCGGCATTACACTGAGGAATGAAGGCAGCTATCTGCCGAAGCATGAAATACATACATTTCGTCCTACGCAATTGTTTATACTCGATCCGGTGACAGATAAAAATATTGCCGGCGCTGTGGAAACTTTGCAGCCACTCAAAATGGCTTTCGAATTTGCATACGCAAAGCTGTTGGAGCGCATTAATTCCAAGGAATGTGCAGATTTCCTTGACGGACGCTGTTTTCTGGGTCTGATTATTAAAATGGATGCAGATGATTTGAAAGCGCGTGAGTGTTTGCAAGAAAACTTCGCACATCTTATTGTGGTTGAAGAGAACAACCAAGATATTGAAGAAGCGTAGAATTTGCACTGTTTGGAGAACAATTAAATCGAATTTTTTTATTTTAACATATATATTCCAATTAACTTAAACAATTTAAATTTATTGTTAACAATCTCATTGTTAGTTTTCGTAAGGAATAAGTAATCTTGAACAATCGTATATACATGCCTATTGTTCTGCGCGTAGGGTATATTGTGTTCATTTGACTTTACTTAAGCTTTGAAAGCAATTTTCCATAATTGAAAGAAACAAAATGTGTTGAAAGAACTGAATAGTTTAATGATACATAATAGTATTAGTACTAAACCTAAGATTGTACAAATAATCTAAATTATATTATTTTTTTTTTAAATTTTTTAATAAATTGGTAATGAAACTCATAAAATACTTACTTAAATGGCCGTCTACCGGTCATGGCAACCTTATCGAATAGCTCGTACAGCTCGTGGTTCATACGGGATCTAAACCCGTCGCCGACTTTAATAGGACCGAAAATCCTGCGAAGAATCTTCCTCTCGAAGACTTCCAACGCGGTCTCATCCGACTCAATCACGGTCCATGCCTCTGCGCCATACAATAGAACCGGGAGTATCAGCGTCTTATAGATTTTGATTTTTGTCTCTCTCGAGAGGGCTTTACTTCTCATTTGCTTGTTCAGCCCAAAAAAGCATCTGTTTGCAAGCGTGATTCTTTACCTGATCTCCAGGCTGACGTTGTTTTTGCTGGTTATTTCTGTTCCAAGATAGACGAAGTTTTCTACAACCTTGAAGTTGAAATTCTCCATCGTCACTGACCGTCCAAGACGCGATGACGGAGTGCGAGAAGACACCAAGTACTTCGTCTTGTCCTCATTTACCGCTAGATCCATGAGCCGAGACTGAGAACGCCTTGCTGACACGCCGTTACTGCGTGCCCATGATGTCGATGTCACCGGCGTAAGCGAGCAGCATTACTTCGTTTTGGAAGATCGAGCCCGACATACTCTGTATGTACAGGCACTGGCGTAGGATGCATTCCATTAGAAGATTGAAAAAATCGCACAACAGAGCATCGCCCCGCCTGAAACCTCTGTTGGTATCAAAGGGCTCGGATTGGTTTTTCCCCACCCTGAAAACGCTTTGTGTGCGAGATAGCGTCGTCATGCAAAGTCGGACAATCTTTGCCGAGATATCTAGTATAGAAAGGGCGTCGAAAAACTTCGAAATTTAATTTTAATTAATTTATTTCAAAATAATAGATTATAAGTATTTTGAAGTCAAAAACTACTCAATCCAGCAGCACATCACTAACATTAAGTATTACTTAGCAAGAAACAAATATTTTGTCGTCACTAAACTCCGTTGCCTACTCCAAAGATGCGAAATTAGTTTTGTTTAAGCAGTTTTTAAGTACGTTTTTGAACAGTTACGAGTTTGAGTGAGAGATGCAGCCAAATGAGGTTGAAAAGGATCGCATAGTGCAGCATTTGACAGACATGTGCTGCACACAGAATAAAGCGGATGTGCGACAACTATGTGAAGCACTTGATTGGAATGGTTGGTTACATGGACAGATTGTTGTCTTCCAAGTTTTTTTTTTTCTTGAGATTACTTAATGCGTAATTAGTGCTAATATGTTTTGTTTGTTTATTTAACCTTAGTGCAGCACTGTGTGGACCAACTTATAACACAGAGTACCTCAAACGCCAGCGCAATTTTGCCGCCAATAAATATCGAAGCAACGGCATCTATGGCTTTAGCTGACTCGACTCAAAATTTGCGCTGGTACAGCGACAAGTATCAAATTCAACCGCATGGCGGCGCAATACCAAAGAATAATAATATTAATGGCAATAACAATGAAAGCAAAATTCAGACACCGCGCGCAATTGCCTCCTCAGCAATGGCAACAACAGCAGCCGCAGCAACAGCAGCCACATCGTCAGCAGTTTCTTCGCAGCAGCAGAAGTTTTATACTGCATCGCCTAAGATAAGACAAAACAATAACAACAACAAGTACAATAATATGTATAATAATAACAACAACAACAACAATGCAAATTATCAAAAAATTTGCGCTCATATTAAAGCTGGCTATCGCGTTTTGATACTCATGCGCGGTGTGGCCGGCTGTGGTAAATCAACGCTTGCCCAAACTTTGCTTAACGACAGCTTAAAACTGGATGCAGATTCAAAGTTAAGGCCACACGATTTTATATTTAGTACGGATGATTTTTTCTACGGCGCTGGTGGACGTTATAAATTTGATGCGCAATTTCTACCCGAAGGGCATTCGCGTAACCATCAACGTATACGTGCAAAGACACGTGCCGGCTGGAGTCCCATAATCGTAGATAATACGAATACACAACTATGGGAAATGATGCCCTATGTGCAGGCAGCTGTGCAGAATGGCTATATAATTGAGCTACTGGAGCCGCAGACGAGTTGGCGTCATTCGGCCAGTAAGCTGGCCATGAAGAATACGCATCAGGTTTCACGTGAGAGCATACAGCGTGCATTAGATCGTTTTGAGAAGGGAACTGTGCCGGATTTATTGCGGGTGAGTTGAATTTTAATGTAAAAAAATAATAATTGACAACTTAAAATCAAATGAGCATGCTCTGCTTTTAACTTGATTTTTGCATTTTGTTATTTTAAATTCAAAATTCTAGCAAATATCATGTCTTCTTAAGCGTCTTTGTTTAAATAAATTGTTTTTAAGCTATGTGTGAACTACCAAATTTTAAAGTTTGACTGCATTTCAGATGTTAAAGGACACACGATATACCGTGCAGTTGCCACAAATGCGTCTACAGCCACCTTTAAACGTACAGCAATTTCAAGAGCAGCAACAGCCGACGCAGCTTCTGCAGCAGGAAGCAGTAGAAATGAAACAAGAACAGCAGCAACCGCAGCAGCAAGATCTAGAGCAACAAACGCCTATTGCTGAGTTCCAGCAGCAATCAGTAGATATTATAGAGCCTGCTTGGACCGATTATGAAACAATAAATGGTCCAAAAGTGCAGCGTAACCGAAGCAGAAATAAAATAAAAACAGAACCAGCAGCGCAAAATGATGTACAAGCAGCATCCTGCAGCAGCAACACCAACAGCATTGAGGCATGGCAGCCATTTGAACAGGCAGCGCCCTTATATTGGGGTAAACCCAATCATAAGGAAACGCTTAATACATCAAACAGTAAGAAATCGCTTTTGGATTTGCTGCGCGAGAGCATACATGAAAATAGTAATAGTACCATCAACAGCACCGCACCACCAATAAACAATGAAGACGAACCACCGGAGGCGAATAGTAAAATGCGTCGGCATCGCATTAATTGTCCAAATGAAGCGCCAGGCTTTGCTTCGCTGCGTCAGGTGTATCCGAATAAACAAGTTACCGGTCTATGGGATCTCTATGTAAAATGTAAAGGTAATGTTGATTGGGCCGTCGATGTACTATTAAAAGAAGATGATGTTGCATTGAATATTGCGTGCTATAACGACGATGCCGAAACACAGTTGGGTGATCTCGATGATTATCAGTGCAGTTGCTTTAAAACGTCTACGCCGCCGGAACCCATACTCCAAAACAATGCACAACCGGAGCCATTGAATTCGTTATTGATGCAACCAACCAAACCACAAAGACAAACACGCGCACGACGCACAAATCCGCAGCTGCGTGAAATGAAGCTACAAATCGAAAATTGTTTTGTGCTCGGAGATGAACAGTATTCAGAGCATACGCGTAAAATACGTGATATACGTAATGGCGTATTGGATCAAAATCTGCCGTATCCGTTGCCGCAAATCTTTCCGACACCACCACCACTGCTATTGAACAGCAGCGGCAGCAATGTAAATGTTACTGCCGATGATGCTGACGATACGCTAGAAGATGAATCACCCACGGGTGATGGTGCGACAGATGATGCGCAACAATTGCTTGAATTCGATTTGGGTGATAATTTAATTGGTCAATTGTGTAATGCATTTCAAAAGGAACATACGCTCGGTGAACGCTTACCGGAGCAATGTACAACAAATGTTTTTCTGCCGCGTGCATTGGCCAAACAATTGTATATGCTCTGGATGGAGGCGGTGTACAATCATATGGAGGAACAGCGTCAACAAACCTTATACGAGGATGAACAATTTGCGCGTTTGCTGAAGAATCCGAAATACGCTGATGTGCAAGAGTCACCGAATAATATTAATGAATTACTGGATATGGAGCTAGCTTGGAGCATTTATAATAATGATAAGGAACGTGAAACGGTGCGCATGGCGGAGCTAACCAAATGCAATGATATAGCAACACATCTAACAAAAATGAAACTGTGCGAACAGTTTCCAGACATTCCACGTGAAACATTGCTGGACGTTTATACTACGCAGAATCAAAGCTATACCAAAACTTTAGAGGTGCTGGGCGTTGCACGCGTAGAGCAGAATTTAACGCAATCCGGCTTGATAGAGCTGGCCAAGCGTGAGAATGAATTGGTAAGTTTGTGATCGAATAAGAAATACTTTAATAAAATCAAATTTTTTCTAAACCTACAGCTCAATCGTGAAGCGGAGCAACAACAGGAACAACAGCAGCAACAGTTCGATGATGCTGAACAAACAAATATTGAACGTAATAATAATCACATCAATGCCGTCAATAAATCGCAACAATTACGCGAGGAACAGAAACGTCTGGCGCTGCACGATTTCGAGGAGACACGCAACATGGCTGCACATCATTCACAGCTAAAAGCGGAGTGCTATCAAAAGGCCAAAGATGCCATACAGAAGGGCAATGGCGGCGCTGCAATTTATTACTCGGAAATTGCAAATCTACACAAGAAACGCATCGACATGTATAATCATCGCGCGGCCAATTGTATAATGCAAGTACATAAATACACGCAGAATAATCCCGATCTACTCGATTTGCATTATCTACATGTGCTTGAGGCTGTTGGCTGTCTGGATTTGTTTCTCGATCAGCATATCACAACATTGCGTGTTATGTATAGGCCGTACAAACACGTGTTCATTATAACCGGACGTGGTTTGCATAGCGCCGGTGGTTATTCAACCATTAAGAATAAGGTTAAGACGCGTCTGAAGGAGCGTTGTTTGAAGTGAGTTGTTTGGAAATTTTATGTTTAAATATATTTTTAATTTAATATACTTTTCTCAACAGATGGATCGAAGTTAATCCTGGTTTATTAAAAGTGAAAATTTTCTCCGCTTCGCGTCATTCGCAAAATATTTGATGCTGTTGTTTGCCTCAAGTTGCTGCCACAAACTCCTCGTAACATTTCTACAGGACAACATTATTAAGTTAGTCTGTAATATGCTGTAGTCCACAGCATAGTTTTATTTTGTTAAGTTAAAAAATTCTTCCACACATTTATCAACAAAAATCAAAGTACATTATATGCTGATTTATTATTTTAATATTTTCGTTTTATTTTATTTTTTTGTTGGAGACTTTAAAAATTTCAAGTTTTCAAGACGTTTTGTTTTAAATTTATCAAGTGTTCAGCATACATTCCTATACATAATTGTGTATATAAAAAGAGAAAAAGAAATACAAAAAGATTTTATATTTTTATAAAGTGCAAACAAAAGTTTTAACATAGAAGAGAAAAATGTTTTTCGTTTTATTTTTTAAGTATCTCGCAAATTGCACGTAACGAATTGCAATGCCAAATACTTAAGTGCTTATATATGTAGATGTATTTAGTATATATGTATATTTTTTAAAGAATTAAATGTATTCTTTTTTATAAAAAAAATTAAGTGTAAATAAATTATTATGGGAGGAAGTAGTGTTATGAGCTGAGTGATGTAGCGCTTGGAACGCCTGTACGAGCGCTGTCCCAAACACGATGTCAGAATCGTGCTTGGCGACTTCAACGTAAGGATTGGGAAGGAAGGAACCTTTGGCCCAACTGTCGGAAAATTTAGCCTACACGACACTATCTCAAACAATGGAGAGAGGCTAATTGATTTCGCTGCAGGTCGGAAGATGGTAGTTAGTAGTACCAGATTTCTACACCTTAACAACCACAAGGACGTACGAGCGTTACGTGGTCCCAACATTGACTCCAAGGTACTTACTAGGCTCAGCATAGTGCACGCCGCACGTTCCAACATGCAACGAAAGCTAGACGTCGGCAAGTTGCAATCAGAACAGACCGCCGCAGCCTTTTCAAACACACTCCCGACATTTTTCCAACCTGCTAGGAGGCAATGAAGCGCACAATTCCGCCGATAGAGAAATGATGGCGCTATTGCAGAACCACAGTGCTATAACGAGGCGACAGGCTCTGATGGGCTTCCAACTGAGTTATTTAAGACCGGCAGCGAAGAGTTGGTTAGGAGTATGCACCAACTTTTCTGCAAGATATGGTCCGATGAACGCATACCTAATGACTGGAAACTCAATGTTCTCTGTCCTTTAAGAAAGGAGACCCCGCTGTTTGCGCCAACTACCGCGGAATAAGTCTTTTTTCCATCGGATATAAGACTTTGTCGCGCGTATTGTGCAAAAGGTTGAAGCCATATACCGATTCACTGATTGGACGATATCAGTGTGGCTTAAGACCAAAAAGGTGAACAGTGACCAAAAATTCACATTACACCAAATCTTGGAAAAGACCCGTGAGTTCAACAAAGACACTCACTACCTATTTTTTGACTATAAAGATATTCCGATAAAGATTGTCCGTCTTTGCATAACGACGCTATCTAACACAGAGAGCGTTGCCAGGGTGGGGAAAAACCTCTCCGACCCCTTTGATACCAAGAGAGGTTTCAGGCAGGGCGAGGCTCTGTCGTGCGATTTTTCCAATCTTCTGATGGAATACATCCTACGGCACTGCCTGTACATACAGAGTATGTCGGGCTCGATCTTCCAAAAGGAAGTGATGCTGCTCGCTTACGCCGATGACATCGATATCATCGGCACGCAGGAACGGCGAGTCAGTAAGGCGATCTCAGAGATTCTAAAACAGTCTCGGCTTATGGGTCTAGCGGTGAATGAGGACAAGACGAAGTACTTGGTGTCTTCTCGCACTCCGTTATCGCGAGTGACGATGGAGAATTTCAACTTCAGTGTTGTAGAAAACTTCGTCTATTTTGGAACAGAAATAACCAGCAACAACAAGACGATGATACTCCCGGTTCTATTGTATGGCGCAGAGGCATGGACCGTGATTGAGTCGGATGAGACAGCTTTGGTAGTCTTTGAGAGGAAGATTCTTCGCAGGATTTTTGGTGATCTCTCCGTACTTGGCATTCAAAACGACTGGCGGTTGACGGCAATATAAGTAAGTTCCATTGCCTATAACATGAGCCTGCTAGGAGCTGGCTATCTCCGCCTACCAATTCTGCCATAAACAATAATCTAAAAATTAAACATAAAAGTTTTTCTATGTTTTAAACATGGAACGAAGAAGACAATTGTTTATTTTCATATTCGATTAAAAATTCGTACAACAGAGATTCGCTAGGTAGACGATGATAATTTCAATACATAATAAAGTAATGCAACGGAAAAACTTAGACGATATACTTTGCAACAAATGCTTGAATGCTTGTTAAAAATATTATACACTAAAAACGTGTAAATTTAATAATTAAGACATAACGATGAATGCCTACGAAGAACTAAATGTAAATACTACATTGTATAGGCGCAACATGCCGCCTGCCCACTTATTTTATGCTGCCGTCGCCATCCATTGACGTTTCACGCTTGTCCAGCTCCTTCAAAACAGCCGTAAGACAACGTGCTGTTGGTGAAATAGAACGACGCAATGGTGACGATTGCTCCAACGTCGACGGTGACTGATTCTCTTTGCCCGCATGCAGGCGGTTCAGTGCCACCTTCTCCAATAAATTACTGTTACGATTGCGCATTTGACCGCTTAATGGTGTATGACGTGCACCTGGTTTCTGACGCGGCGGTGTATGCAGAAAGACACCTTCGAATATGGTCTCCAAGCTGTTATGACGACTGAGCGTTGCATCGGCATTATGCTCGCAAGAGCTAGCATCGCTGGGTGGACTTATCTGTGCATCGATAATGTGTACAGCAACATAATTTGGATTGTGGCTTTGTTTCGGAGATACGCTGCTGCTGTTGCGCTGTTCGTATACCGTACCGGCAGTGGGCGTTTGCACATTAATGAGATCATTGTCGTAACGTATGGGCGATGGAGCATGTCGTATGGGTGATAGTTCACCTATTTCGAAAACGGGCAGCTCATCATAATCGCTGCAAACACTAACACAATCCAGTTCACGTTCCAATGCCAGTGAGAGATCACTTTCATTCGATAGCGAAGAGCAATGCGAGGTTTGTAGACGTACGGAAAGATTATTTGTTGCCAAATCGCAGCTACCATTGCTAATGTTGTGTTTATCCATGTCCTTGTTTACACCGTTGTTGTTTTTGTTGTGCGTTGCAATATTTTTCAACGTTAAGCTGCCACTTTCGTTCATAATTCTTTGTTGTTGTGTGTGTGTCTTTTAGTACCTGGAATTGCGCGCGCAGTAGTTAAGTGCAGGTAGTTTGGCAAGTTTGTATTTTGAATCGCGGCGTTTTAAATTTAATTGTTTTATCGTGCTAACACGCCCTTTGCGTGGTGTGCTCTTGGACGTCTATTTCAGTTTTGATTGTTTTGTTTAAATGCTGCCGGCGACTTCAAAAATAATAAACCACTCACAACGCAAACAAACAATCAGCGCGAAGTGTGTGCTATTCACAATTATGCAAATGTCTGTGTTGCACTGTGAATTAAACAATTGTGGTTTGTGCATATGTGCAACCGGAAGTGTTGCTTAGAAAACTGTTCTGAAATGCGTTAAATTTAAAAATTTATAAATAAAAGTTAAGATTTTTTTAGAATGTCATAAGTGAACGCATTGAATTTGAAACAGAAATAATATAAAATAAGCAGAAAATCCAAATTTTTGACAAGAAAGTGGCAAAAAAACATTAAGAGTTTAAAGTTTAAGGGTATTGATTTGCTTGCAGTTTGAGTAGCACCATATACTTATGCGCAACCGGAAGTAAAAGTTTGTTTTTGTTGTTGTTTCGAAAGCTGTGCAGAAATGCGTTGAATTTAAAAATTTATAAATAAAAGTAAGGTTTTTTTTAGATTGTTATAAGTGCACGCATTGAATTTGAAATAGAAATAATATAAAATAAGCAGAAAATCAAAATTTTGACAAGAAAGTGAAAGAATAAAACATGAATTGATTGAAGAGTTTACAGTTTGAGAAATTTAATTTGCTTGCAGTTTGATTAGCACCAAATACATATCAAATGCACTAGCAATGGCAACCGGAAGTTGACGTTTGTTTTTGTTTCCGCTTATACAGTTTGAGGAAATTGATTTCCCTACAGTTTGAATAGCTCTAAACACATATAATAGGTTTGAAACGCACTAGCAATGGCAAACAGTTTGAATAGCTTTAGTATTTAGCAATTTTTAAGCTCAGAAATTTAATTTAAATTTAAAAATTAATATCTTTTGACTCTGCAGGCCGATTTTGATGCAATAAGCGCGAAAAGTTACTCACAAAAACGCTGCTTAACACTCAGTAATTGAAATTAAAGAAATTTTTAGTTTTAATTTAATTTATACTTACTTTTATAACATTTTATTAAAAAGTCAGACAATTTTTCCATCAAATACATATTTTTATTGAATTAATTTTTTTGTTTATTTTTTTTTCTATTTTAGCTAACATTATACATAATATTTCATTATATGGATATATTTTTTAAAGTTAATATTTAAACTAAATTTGCTTTTAAATGTACAAGTAAAATAAACTTCCTTTCACTAATATAGTTGAATAGTATTATTTTTCTTTATACTTTATTTTGTACGTAAAATTAAAATTAAGAGTTACATTTAAATTAACTACTCCCAGCATGCTTCACTCATTTGGTTTTGCTTTAAGCAATGTCCTAAACTAAATAAACTGTCTACGTAGTTAATATTTATATATAGATTTTTTTTTTTTTTTTAATTTTTAAATAATTAAAGCGTATTTGAAATTAATTTAAATTTCTTTTTTAACAACTTTTGGAAGTACAGTTGCACATTATGCTAATTAGTAGAATTTTCACATTTATATTTGGTTTTTAACAGTTTTTCTTTTATATTTTTATTATATAAAAAAAAAATTAATGCATAATTATAAAAGCTGAAGTTGTTTTGAAATTTTTGCTGTTCTTTTGATTTTAAGTTTGCACAAATTGCATCTAAAAGCATTTTTACATTACCACTTACAGAGCGAACGCTTAAATAATATACTTATTTTTAACATACATATATATAAAGTATTTGTTTACATTTTATATAGTATCATCTATGATAATAACAACTATTTATTTTATAGAAACACAAAAAATTTAATTTAAAATTTTTTTTTATTAATTTTTGATTTTTTTTTTTTTTTGGTTTTGTACAAACGTTTGCTACATAGAAGCATTTATGTATATAAAATATGGATAACAATTCTTTAATTTCAATAAATCTCCTTTAAAGGTATCAGATTGTTGAAAAATTGCTAAACACTAATGCTAATCAAACTGTTTGCCATTGTGCTAGTGCTTTTCAAACCTATAACATATGCTATGTGCTACTCAAACTGTACGCACGCAATTTGAATTTGAATTGTAATCCATGCTTTATGAGCAGCTGTAAACATTTTATGACTATATTTTTTATGATCTTTTATGATCTGATAATTTAGTAACTTTATTTTATGAGCAGCTTAGGTACACTACGGGGGGGTCTTTTAGCTTATTTTATTTACATACATATTTTTCTTTGTTGTCTTTATGGTGGCTATCGCTTTTCGCTCTGAAACCATTTTCACACTTTATGCCGCCTAATTAATGCACAACAAACGCTTAAATGCAATTCGATAATCCAGATTGAATATAGTATATATGACCGGATTTAATGCAGAATTAATATAACCCAGCCAGGTAATGAAATTCTTAAATTTCGCAGAAGGACAGCAAGTCGGACAGAAGGGCAGAATGACATACATGAGAAAGAAGGGTAGCCAACAGATGACAAATACGCCCATAATTATGGCTAGGGTGCGTGTTGCGCGACGCTCTTTGGATAGCGAAATGCGTTGTTTTTCCTCGATGAATTGATAGACACCGCTGGGTTTCTTCTGCAGCGGTACAGTCGTCAGCGTGGAGGCTGCACCGGCTGAAGATTGCGGTGGTGTTATCTTAAGCGATGTATGCTCATCCTGTCCATTGCCGGCGCAAACTTGTATACAACCTTTCGGATCACTGCCGCTTTCCGTTGAAATTTCTGCAGTATCCAAGCCAGTTTCATTTTGGTTTCTATGCGCGCTTGGCAGCAATTGCTGTGCAGCATTGTTTTTATCCTTTTGCGAATTGCGGCGCTCTTCGGAAGAGCTGGACTGTGCTGCTGTTGTCGTGCCGGTTGGTTGTTGTTCCTTTTTGCGGCTACGCGCTTTGCCATGTTTGATGGAGTCCTTGATTTTGGCACGTCGCGATTTTTTGAGCTGTGTCACCACGACAACAACATGTTGCGGATCGTTTGTAAACGCTGCTGCCTCATTGTGCGCATGTGTTTCGCTGCTTATGGACTCTTGGTCGTTCTGTATCATGGGCGCGGAGAAGTTGCTGGCATCGCGTGCACAGCAGATCAGTTTGCTGCAATAGGATGTTATGGCATCGGTTTTGCCGGTGCCAGCACCGTGTTTGCTGCTAGCCTCAGCGTCTGCGGCAGCTGCTTCACATGGTTTGAGTCCTATGGTGTTGAGCTTGTGTGCCTTACGGCGTGCACGCATGCGTCGCCGTGTGGCTATGTAGATTTCAATATAAACAATGACCATAATCAACAGCGGTATATAGAATGAGCCCAGCGCAGAGTATATCACATAGCCACGCTGTGAGGTTAGCTCACACGGTGTATCGCTGGTAAACTCATCCGGCCAATCGTTCCAACCGAGCAGCGGTGGACTGCTTATAAGCAACGAGAGCACCCAAACGCCTGCAATGAGCATGAGTACACGCTCCACGGTACGCTTCTGTGCGTAGTTAATGGGATCGGTTATGGCCCAATAACGATCCAGCGCTATGGCGCACAGATTCAATATGGACGAAGTGCAGCAGAGTATGTCGCAGGTCAGCCACATTTTGCACCAATGTATGCCGAACTCCCAGCGTCCGAGTATCGAGTAGGCGACATTCAGTGGTAGCACCAGTAGCGCTACCGTGAGATCTGCCACCGCAAGTGAAACAATAAAGAAGTTCTGCACTATGCGTAATGGCTTATAGGTGAAGACGCTGAGTATGACCAGCACATTGCCAATAATGGTCATTATTATGATAAAGGTTAGCACAATGGCGGTCAGTATGGCCTCCCATTCGGGCATGGCTATTTCTACGCCAAATGAAGTTTTATAAAATTCCTGTTTATCCATGCTGCCGGCGCAGTGATCTGTGTCATTGTTTGCAGCCGCGATTGTTGTTGTTGTCGCGTCCGTCCATGTCAGATTCTTAACCAACGAATCGGAAATATTCACAAAATTGTGCAAGTCGCCGGCGAGTGCTGCAGCGTGTAGCAGAGCCGTATATGCTGGCGTTGTATGTTTTGGTAGTTGTTGTTCTTGTGCGCTGAAGTAGGATCTCGTGCTTAGTATTAAAGCTACGTCGTCTACGTCGCCGCCGCTGGCGTCTTTGTTGTTGTGTTCGCCACCACTCTTTACAGCAGCCGAAACTACGGTCAATGTGGTGAATGCTGCCATGGCATAGACTCTTGCGGTTACCGAATAATCGAATAATTTTAAAAATATTCGTACTCTTCTGGGTATTTGCTCTTCGTTTTGCGACGACATTTTGCATTTTGTGCTTTTCATGCAATTGGGTTGGAACTTGGTGCTAGAAGTACTTGTGGCGAAGATTTTTGATGTAACTGTAAATGAAGGAGGAAAAAGAGAGAAAGATAAAGAGTTAGTATGGAAAAAAATTATGCGGTGCCTCATGTTATTTAATTTATTAGTTATTTAAAATAAACAGTTTATACATATTATATTAAAATAAAAACAATAACAGTTAATATGAAATGAGCATCTAGCGCACGAACACATGACCATGATCATATGAGCATACCACTGGTCATCATGACGAATCGGTTCAATCAACCCACATGACCATACCACATGACAATACAACATGATCATACCACATAGCCATACCACATGACCAAACCACATGACCCTACCAAAAAATTCGGCGTGTGGTTCACGATGAATCGGTAAATAAACCCGATGAAAGAGTATAAAAGGCGAGACGCAATGAAATTTCTGTCAGTCTCGCTTGGAAACTGGAGCAAGTTAGTTGGTTAGTAGTAGGGAAGTATGTGAATATTAGGATTAGCCTCATTGCCTACGCAAACAGGACTATTCACAGCTCAACGCATATATTCCACGAGTGGCGTTAGTAAAAAATAAAATTCACGACTTTCTATATTAGCTGGTGCATCCAACAAAAATTTTTCCACTTTATATATATGTACATTCAAAAATCTATAACACTTATAGTAAGCGAGCTTAGCGCACATTATCTGCTTTATTTATTGCAATCAATTGTAAAATTTTTCCACCAATTCAGCATTAATTTAGCAAAAGTCCTTCACTGATTTTTTCGATGATACTTACTACTCCGAAAACTAAATCGCAAAACTTTCTCAACTGCTCCACTTGAAATATTTTCAAGTTTCCGCTGGCGCATTTTGCATACTCAACTATCAATAAGCTGATATTACGACGAATTAATACAACTTTTATCGAAAATTCTTGTAATTGAATAAGTTTTACAGTCAATTTTTAAGCTTAAACTTTTGCTGACGCTTATATGTATTACGATATGTGTACTTCTTAAGCATTTTGGTACCACAGATGAAAAAGTTGCAAGCACAAAAGATATTACATGAGGCAGGCAGAAGACTTCCGCTTCTCTGCTAATCCTTCAACTTGACGGTGGCGGATTAGAATAAAAAGGAGGTTGTTTAATTTTTATTTTAAATAAGGAATGAGGGAACTGTGTCATAGAGAGTTTTGATGATGTTTTCAAAAATAGGTTAAAATAGGAACTGCAGTGCCATTCTTCCTTGTTCAGAGTTATACCCTTGTTCCATGAAGGCTTCAGTTATTTGATGACATCGAAGATACCGAAGGTTCCTTCATCAGAAATCTTCGGTATCGTTGGTAGCGACAATCCAGTAGATCCGCCGTAGCTTTGTAAGGCATGAACCATACTTAGCCACCAAGTTAAGCTGAATGCACTGCTTTAAATGAAGTACAGTCTTCACCGAAATTCGTAGAAGAATGGAGTAAGGAGATTATCTGTTATTTTCTGAACTGCCATACTGCTGGTCCCTCCCGAACTTATATTTTGCTGAGTACTCATTGCTTCGATTTTTTACTTACTTACTTCTTGCTTGCTTCTCTCCACTGTAGCACTTATCTACTATTTCCGTACACTATTTCCCCCACATTTCTAATCCTTTGAAGACTTTCGTCTACTAAATAAGCTCCTAAACATCCGCCACTGTACTTAAGCATATGAAATTTTTTCACACTAAAGTGAGGCTGCATTAGAACGCTTTTCACCGATAAGCTTATTATTTGTTCACACAAAGCTTAGGGTATATATTCGATATGATTTCCTTTTATCCTTTTGTCTTTCTTTTGTCTGTGTCTGTGTGTGTGTGTGTGTGTGTATTTCTGTTTCTGTTTGGTGCAAGTCTTCTTAAAAGAAACCATGCGCTTAGCTGAAAAGCCAACACATAAGATACAAACAGCTTGAACTATCTTTTAAGCGCCAGCAAACAAGAAGTTTTTTTTCTCTTTTTGGATTTTATGAAAATGAACAGCTTAGATGCGGCATACCATACCATACCACACATATATAGAGCACTCATTGCATTTACCACAGAAAATATTCTAAATTGAGTTGAACATACGCTACTCTCTACTCGAACTCATATTAACTTTGCCTTGCCAGTGCAGAGTACTCACTCAGTTGTGCATATTTTGGTAACTTATGCGAAGTAGTTTACGAAAAACTTTTTCCATATATCTAATGGATATATACATATGTATATATAATAGAAAAATATATATATACAGATACAGCGAAAACTATTTCCAATTACAAACTTCGACACAGCGCGCGCTTCTTTGTCTAAAACTTACGAACTATTTGTTAGCTCTTTATTAAAATATTGCCCGCATTTGGTGTTATATGTTTCCATATGTCATTAGCATGAGGGAAGCCTTTTGGATACATAACAGTTAGCAAATTTTTTGCGCGCTAAATTAAGCTGCCCCCATTATACACATAAATTGTTTGCTTATAAAATATGCAGATGCAAATGTATCTCACGTTTGTCTATACCGCAAGCACTTAAATGTTGGCACATTTTCTTTGTACAATACTTGTAATAAATTTTGCTTTTATGATTAATTTATTTATATTCAAATGTTTGCTTTGAACTTGCTATGCAACTTGTCGTCGTCGTCGTTGTTGTTGTTGTTTTCTTAAAGCTACATATTTATCTTGTGGAACTATAAGGCGTTTTGTTTAATTACCTCAGGTAGCAACCTGTGGGTGGGTTGTTGGTGCACAGCATGTCGCTATTTAAACGATTTTTTGTTTGTTTTTGTTTTATGACTAATGCCAGATTTTGAGCAGAAAAAACATTTATTTTGCTTTTCAAATAAAATAGTTTAAGCATAAAAGCAAATTTTGAGCTAACTGTATCATTAAATTTGTGTTGGCAGCCATTGAAATGCAGACAGACGGACAGAAATAAGTAGGTTGCTACGAACATTTTACTATAGAAAATAATAGTTTATCCACGAAATTTGCCGTGTTTGCTGTTAACAGCTAAAAACATTCGAAAATAATATATTTAATTCAAAAAGTCACTGACTTATCAAACTACCCTCGTAGCTTTTATGGCTCAGTTAGAAATAAATGTGAAGCTTTCAAGCTTTTCAGTTTTTTTTGGCTATTTTAACAAAATTTGTAAGAATTTGATTAACAATTTTTTAACACAGTAAACATTAAATATTTTTGTAATCGGGGTCACCAAATAATCAATTAGCTTGTATAGCATTTATGGGGTTTATAGAACTATATTATATTACTAGATATTAAACAAAGCCCTCTAAAGCACTTTTCTGACTTTATACGTATAAACTATTAAAATTTTGAGCAATCGGGGTCACAAAACACATAAAATTTTTTATTTATAAAATGTTAGCTATTAAACTAAAGTCTCTAAAGCACATTTATTAGCTTTATATGTAAAAAGTATTAAAATGTATTTACAAAGTATTAAAATTGTATCAATCGGGGTCACCAAGTACAAAGAATTTTTAAAATACAAAATATTAGCTATTAAACTTAAGACTTTAAAGCACATTTCTTACCTTTATATGTAAAAGTATTAAAATGCATATTTAAAGTATTAAAATTTTATTAATCGGGGTCACCATGTGCATAGAATTTTTAATTCATAAAATATTAGCTATTAAACTTAAGTCTCTAAAGCACAATTCTCAACTTTATAAGTATAAACTATTAAAATGTTATCTATCGGGGTCACCAAGAATATACAATTTTTATTTATTTCATCTTATTTTAATGGAAGTTTATGGTGACGATGCTATAGCTGAACGAACGTGCCAGAAGTGGTTTGCACGGTTTAAATGTGGCAATTTTGACTTAGAAGACGAATATAGCCAAAAAGGTTTCAAGATGAAGAATTGGAGGCATTGCTCGATTAAGATGCGTGCCAAACGCAAAAAGAAATGACAAAAGCTTTGGGAGTTTATCAAGCAACCATTGCCGGATGTTTTAAAGTATTGGGATTCATCCAAAAGCTTGGAAATTGGGTGCCATATGAATAGAAATCTAGGAAATGTTGCTTGAACGCCACACAACGTAGTAATTTTTGCATCGAAATATTGCTGGTGATAAAAAATGGATTCATTACGATAAACCCAAGCGCAAGAAATCGTATGTGAAGCCCGGCAAGCATCAACATACACGACAAAGCTGAATAATGTTCTGTATTTGGTGGGATCACAAGGGTGTGTTCAATTATGAGCTCTTGAAAACGGGTAAGACGATCAAAGGGGATCTCTACCGAACACAATTGATTCGTTTGAAGAGAGGGATCGCGGAAACACGACAAAAAGATATGCGATTAGACACGAATCCTCCATCATGACAACGCTCGGCCACATGTTGCAGGTCCGTTTAAAAACTATTTGGAAAACAGTGGGTGGGAAGTTCTACCTCACCCGGATTACGCTTTACTTTAGAATATAATATAAAAATATGTTCGATTCGTTCTAGGCGGCCAAGCTGGAGAAGTTCTTTAGGGATGGAATCCACAAACTGCCAGAAAGATGGGCAAACGTTGTAGCTTCTGCTGGACAATATTTTGAACATTGAATGTATAACCATTTTAAACAATCACGGGGTCACCAAGCACATTTAATATTAAATTTAAGGCGTATTTCTTGTATAGCAAAATTTCAATATACTTTCGGGGTCACCAAGCACATACAGTATTAAATTCAAGGCGTAGTTCTAGTATAGCAAAATTTCTCTATATTTTCGGGGTCACCAAGCACATATAATATTAAATTCAAGGCGTAGTTCTAGTATAGCAAAATTTCTATATACTTTCGGGGTCATCAAGCACATATAATATTAAATTTAAGGCGTAGTTCTAGTATAACAAAATTTCTATATACTTTCGGGGTCACCAAGCACATACAGTATTAAATTCAAGGCGTAGTTCTAGTATAGCAAAATTTCTCTATATTTTCGGGGTCACCAAGCACATATAATATTAAATTCAAGGCGTAGTTCTAGTATAGCAAAATTTCTATATACTTTCGGGGTCACCAAGCACATACAATATTAAATTCAAGGCGTAGTTCTAGTATAGCAAAATTTCTTTATACATTCAGTTGGCTTCTCCCACTTTCTATATCTGTGTGCCTGACAACTTTTGTCCGCTCGCACAACTTAAAAATTGAAGAAGAAAAATACAACTTATTATTTTCCTTTCTTTCCTTTTTCTCTTTCCATTTTATTTTCTTCAGCTTTCAGCTACTTAACGCAACAAATGCCTGCAACTGATGCAGCATATTAAAACTTTAATTCACATCGATTTTATTTGCCCAGCCCCATTGACCCGCTTAGTGTGTTAAGTGTTATTGAATTGACACTTCAATGCAAATTCAAATAAGTATTGCCACGAGCATTTAATATGCGATTCATTTAGCAATAAATATGCTCAAAATGTGCAATTTTACTGCAAATGAATTTTTAATAATTTGTGTGTAAAGCGTTTTAGTTCAAATATTTATAAACGAATATGTACACACAAGCGGACGGACGGACGGAAGGACGAACTTTTTGCACTGTATTTGCTATGAATTCACTTCAATCTATTTTTTTAGTTTTTGGTTTCACTCCACTTGGCAAATGTCATTTTGCATTTTGGTGAAACCTTTTTGCCGCATAATCGTTTTACCTTTCTACGTTGTCAATTTTTCGACTGCACTTTATTCTAGCTATCTATCTATATACATATATATATATATATATATATTGCTGAAAGTATCTATGTAGCTGCTAAATTGTATCTCACGCTCTGTGTCTGGTGTGCCAAATGTACACTCAAACTGTTTGCTTTTTCGTTTGGTTATTATTCACAAAATGTGCTCCAAATGTTACCTTTTAGCATTCGCATATACCACGTAGATAAAACTAAAAAAAATAAAATTTTTTTTCATATCCTGGTACTACTCCCGAATTCTATATCTCTTTTCCGGTTAACGATGTCATTGCTCACTTTTTTCGCACACGCCTGTATGTTTGTTTATTTTGTATTTTGCATTCGTTTTCAACGCGAATTACAAAAATATTCAAAGTTTTAAGCGATTTTTAGTTGGACGAAAAAGCATCAGCAGCTCAAAAAAAAATAAAAATAACCGATTTAAATACCATTTTGCTGTAGTATTTGTCGCGGCTTATGGCTCTAAGGATATTTTCCCATTTTACGCACTGTTGCCTCATAGTTGTTGTAAATCGGGTCTAGAATTTGTTAGCTTTGTGCATTTAATGCAAATGGGAGAAGGTGTTTAGCTCAGTTCAGTTCAGGACTGAAAGTATCTAAGCAGCTTATTGTAAATCCAAAGAATTTTAAGTTTGTTTGAATTGCAAAAATCGCTTTTAGAGTCAATCGAATTTTTTTTGAAGAGGGGATATAATTCGTAATTCCAAATTTCTTATAAAAAAAAATCATCAATGAGAGATCTCTGGTTTAGGCAGTATAGCTGCAGATACTCTGGCAAGAACACAACATAGTCATGCACAAGATACTCATACACAACATATTCAAACACTACATACTAATACACAACGTACTTATACACAACATGCTTATAAAGAACATACAACATACTCATACACAACATACTCAGACACACCAGACTCATACACAACATATTCGTACACAACATTCTTATACACAACATGCTCATACACAACAGACTTATACACAACATACTCATACACAACATACTCATACACACTAGACTCATAGACAACATACTCATACACAACATATTTATATTCGTACACAAGGTATTCATACACCCCCACTCCTGCCACTTCCCACTCTACGAATAAGTGCCTTATAAAACATTTTTTATGTATAAAAAGAAAAGGGAGGACGAAAGAATCATAGCTCGTTCAAATTCAATTGCTTATACAATAGTGTTTTACTGTGACGAAGATTTTATGGGGAGGGTGGGGAAGGGCAAAATTTTGAAATATACTCGAAAAATTCCGGCGAAATCCGAATCGAATGCAAAATGCACGAAATCTCTATCTATTACCGTTTCCGAGATCCTTTTGTTCATACGGACGGACAGACGGACATCGCTATATCGATTTCTCTATCACTCCTGACCATAATGGGGGTAACTTTAGGGGGCCACCGACCATTATTTCTACCTATTATTAATACAACCTACGCCATTGCCCATACATACAGAGTATGTCGGGTTCGATCTTCCAAAAGAAAGTGATGCTGCTCACTTTCGCCGATGACATCGATATCATCGGCACGCAGGAACGGCGAGTCAGCAAGGCGTTCTCAGAGATTGAAAAACAGTCTCGGCTCATGTGTCTAGCGGTGAATGAGGACAAGACAAAGTACTTGGTGTCTTCTCGCACTCCGTCATTGCGTCTTGGACGGTCAGTGACGTTGGAGAATTTCAACTTCAGTGTTGTAGAAAACTTCGTCTATCTTAAAACAGAGATAACCAGCAACAACAACGTCAGCGTGGAGATCAGGCGAAGAATCACGCTTGCAAACAGATGCTTTTTTGGGCTGAACAAGCAAATGAGAAGTAATATAAGACGCTGATACTCCCGGTGCTATTGTAGACCGGAAGAGAAGAAGACGAGTTTAGGTCCCGTATGAACCGCGAGCTGTACGAGCTATTCAATGAGGTTGACATAGTCCAGCGCATAAAATTCCAGCGGCTGCACTGGGCTGGGCACCTCATTCGTATGGACGAAGGAGCTCCAGCACGCATGGTTTACATGGGGGGCCCAAACTTGATTGGTGGACGCCGACATAGAGGACGACCGGTCACTCGATGGAATGACCAGGTATGGAGAGATCTCTCCGTACTTGGCATTCAGAACGACTGGCGCCAGCGCGCACAGGATTATGGAGGCTGGCGCGCTCTCCTGGACGCGGCCATGACCGGTAGACGGTTGACGGCCATATAACTAACTAACTAATTTATTATGCAATTATTTTATTTATTTATTCTGGATTTGTTGGAAGTTTGTCCTGTTGAACGATTTTTTACGGTAATTTCGTGGAATGCTCAGAGCCATTATTCGCTTTATTTTATTCAAAATAAAATCATGCAATTCGTGCGTTTAAAAAGTTTTATATGCTCGTTGAAAAACTAAAATAATACCGTGACGACCCCCGCCCCCTTTCTATACAAATGCAAATACAATAAATACAATACAAAAAAACTAAAACAAAAAACTTTTGAACGTTTTTGTGTTCGTACACCGGAACAAAGTCAATATTTCTCTTATTTTTCGGTTTTACTAGTTGTTTTGACTGAAAAAAGGGCAATTCAAGCTGGGATGAATTGAATGAGACAACTGCAAAAAGTTCAAAAAAAATAAAGGATATACCAAAACAACGCGTGCTGCTTTGGCTCAACCTACACGCATATACACATATACATATGCATTTTTCGTACAACATTTGTTGGCCACACTACACCAATATTTTTTTTTCTGCGTTGCACTACTTGCATGCAATAAAGTTTTCTGAAATAGAAATCGGAGCCTACTCGTATATTGCGGTTTGAGCTGCATTTGCACTTTGGTTAGCTGCGTCAGTTTGTATACATTTTTAGCTGTCCATGTGTGGTTTTTAAGGACCTGCTGTGTGGAAAAACGAAAGTTTAATTGAAGCTATTCAGTTTGTGCATGGAAAAGTGGAAAATTTATTTCATTTTAAATTTAATTTAGCAAAAAGCCAAAGCGAATTGTATGAAATATGAAGTGTTGCGGATGGAGATCCTAATATTTTTTTTAGTGTATTCAAAACTCAGTTTTGCATAACAATTTCGCTGGTTAATAACTTGTTTATTTGTTTTTTAAACTACGGAATTTGTAATTCTGCATTTTTTATAATTTATATTCAAACAAATATTGTGGAAAAATATATGCAAACTCATCTTTAAGCCGGTGTACGTGTTGAAAACCTGTATTTAATTTAATGGCCATTTGAATTTTTATTTTTTTCTGCCAATTACAAGCAAACAAACATGGCGTGTATGGGAAAAAATAGAAAAAAAAAGCGCGCGCGAAAAATTTTTATGATGCCATTCACACACATGGCTTCCGCTGCTATCGGAAACACACAAACATATTTGGGGGACTAATAAAAGTTGGGGGAAAAAATAACTTCATTGTGCAAAACTAAAGCCAATTACATGAATTTATTTATATAATGCTGTCCCTGCTCGGGCGCCAAACGTATTAATACGAATTCTAAACATTGATTGTGTATTAAAGAAGGAACTATTTAATATCCATTTTGAACATATTAAATATCTAAACTCTAAATAACCCCTCCTCACTCGTCTATGTTTGTCTAAAAATTTACATGATATGTAATACCAAAAGCTATATAGTGTATACTGCATGCTTGGCAGCGCCATTTTGCAAAATTTCACATGAACAACAACAATGACGACGGCGTCAAGCTAGCCGGAAGGACGCAAGTAAGAACTAACACGGATTGACGTCTACTACTGGCAAAGCACGCACAGAATTTTTATGCAGGGCTGCAATGGATTAGATGCCTGAGTGATTTTAATATATAAAAGGTGCGCGTCTATGCAACGACAGGAAAAAGTACTTCTGCCGCATACACACATAGATACAAAGCATGCATGAGTACGTGTAATAGTAGTTCAAAAGTGCTTATAGCAGGTGCACATATATATATACATATTGTAAATAGTTGTGGGTAGTGTTCTGTACTCGTATTGCTGTATGTGGTTACAGGTGCTGCTCAATTTTTTTTTTTTTTTATTATTTTTCTGAAGCGTCACTGCTTAAGCTTCAAGCTTGTTCAAGTGAAGCGTAAAATGCTGTAAAAAAATCATTTAAAATTGATATGATCTCTTCAGTGAGTTGAGTTGCGATGAGTTGAGTGACAGCAGCAGCAGCAGCAGCTGCAGCTGAGATTGGTTTTTGCTGAAAATGAAAATAACCGCGAAGTGCATCGAATGTCAGGAATGCCATGTCATTGCTTTGACCTTTTATTTGTGATATACGATAATTTAATAGCAGAATTGTACGTCAGAGTTCAACGTCTATTGCAGACAATAATCATTAGCGTATACGTAATATTAATTAGCTATTTTGTGCACATTACGCATACGCGGTGTTATTTTTGTTGTATTTGAATTGCAATGAAATGAACGAAAATGAAGCTTGTATGTGTTGCGGGTTTGTGTCGATTGTAAATTGATGCAATTTAGATTATACATTTGGAATAATGTGCCATCTTACGAACACTTTTCCAACATGTGTCTGATCGGAAGCTTTAAACGAAGCTCAGAGAGCAGCTTAGAATGAATCATAGAAGGAACATAAGAAGAAGAATATGCACAAATCACAGCACCTGTAATTGATTCTCTGCCTTATTGGATCAACTAAATCAGTGTACCGTGGAGTCAATTGTAGAACAGTAAAATAAGGCTAACATGAGAGCATAATCTCAAGATGTGTTCGTTAAAAAACACAGCTAACTACTATGCGTTCGAAGCTCAGAAAGCTTTTTAATAGAGCTGAAAGAAATTGCCCAAATGTGATGTCTGAATACTTTCCTTCTTGTCTTCGATTTTGAAGATTTGAGAAAGATTTCTCGTCTACTACTAATTTAGTTTCCAAACAGTTCACAACACTACCAAACAACTACACCGAGTTATAAATCATTTCCTCCAAGCATCTGTCCTGTCTACAACTTATTTTGGAGTCATTTTACTCTCTACTGTCAGACACTCATCCCATTCTGGCTGGTATTCCACACTGCAGCACTCTGATTGCAAACCTCATCTTTAATAGATCTTTCTACAGCTTCTACTACGAGTACGAAGATGACATTCAGATATATATCCACCATGTTTTAGAGATATGGTCGATGGAACTTAAGAAGAAACTACATCAAATATACTTTAATCTGAGAAGCAATGTTCCATCGGCAACGTTTTAGAGATATGAGCGATGGAACTTAAGAAGAAATTGCAACAAATGTACTTTGATCTGAGAAGGAATGTTCCATCGGTTGTATATTTCTGCGGAGACATCATCGCCAAATTAAAGAAGATGAAATATTAAGGGCTTATCCTTGATCAAACACTTATTTTCGGTCTGCTCGCAGAGTCAGATGAAACAGCGTTGGAAGTCTTTGAGAAGAAGATTCTTCGCAGGTTTTTCGGTTGTTTTAGAGTCGCCGATGAGCTTAGGTCCCGTATGATGAGGTTGACATAGTCCAGAGCATAAAATTCCAGCGGCTGCACTGGGTTGGTCACCTCATTCGAATGTACGAAAGAGCTCCAGTACACATGGTTTACATGGGGGACGCAAACTTGATTGGAGGACGCCAAAATAGAGGTCGTTTGGGCACGCGTTGGAATGTCTAGGTATGGAGAAATCTCTCAAAACGACTGACGCCAGCGCGCACATGATTATGGAGGCTTCCTAAATGCGGTCTTGATCGAAAGACGGTTGACGGCCATTTAAAAAAAAAAAAAATTAATAGGTTTCCAACGTTTGCAATAAGAAGAATAGCTTAACTGCTCTACCCTAGACTATGGCGCCGTTATCTTATTTGGAATAAAATCTGATCCAATGACTCACTAACCAAAGCTGATCAATTCCAGCCTATGATGTCTTTGGCGCCCGAGCGGGGATAGAAGCATTATATATCTTTTTTTTTAGTGAGAAAGACAAACAGTAAATCAAAATGAGAGATGAAACCAGATAAGCAAAAGAAATAGGCATAAATTATTTCATTGTTTATCTGCTTTGGGGTGATTTTGCATTTTAAGACCATCCGTCATAAATCCTGTCGTAGTATTAATAGTGCAAGCAACAGCATTTGAAGTTAATATAATGGCGAAGAATAGCTTTGCTATTTTACCCAATTTTTTGCCGTCTTTACATTAGCGCACGAGTATGGACCTGTTACAATAAAGCAGTATCCATGTCTCCTTCATTGACACACGTCGATCTAACATGAACAATAATTGGCGCCCGTGCAGAGACCTACACCAACAAAGCACCAAACTTGTGATGTCTTTAGATTGGCGCACGAGTAAGGACCTGTTACAATAAAGCATTATTCATAGCAGCCTCATTAACACACGTCGATCTAACATAAATAATAATTAGCGCCCGAGCAGAGACCTAGCCCAACAAAGCATTATCTATAGCAGCCTCATTAGGTGAAACTTTTCTTTTTGTGAAGTGAGAGGGGAAAATAGATAAGCAAAATGAAAAAGGCATAAAATAAACTATTTCTTTCAAATTAATTAAATTTGCATATTATCAAAAGTGTAAGAAATGGGACATAAATCCAGTATTCGAAGAAAGTCAATGCAATGGTAAAGTATGGCTTTGTGAGCACCTATCAACAACTGTAACATCATCAGAAACTATTTTTATATATTTTTTTTTTGAGTGATAGAGCAAAAAAGACTAAGAAACTGAAAAGGCATAATGTTATACCATTGGCACCCGAGCAGGGACAGCAGCTATTTTGTATATTTAAATCAGAAAGCAAAAGTGAAAAGGAAAAACATATCAAAATTTTTTTCACTTCACCTAACTTGCTACTATATACAGCTTAAATTAATATAAATTATACACGTTCAAATTCTATTAATGTAGGCCATATTTTCTTATTTCATATTAGTAGCTTATGTCGTTAAGCTTAACTCAACTGCAGTACAACTGCCTGTCTATTTGTTTGTGTCGGCAAAACATTTCAAGGATTTATTTGAGTCCTTTTTATTTCCACTAAAGCATATGTAACAACTCGTAAGTAAATAAGCTTTACTGTTGAACTTGCTGACATTGTCTGGTTTTGAACTTGACACTAGTCATGCATAAATTTATGTAAACCATGTACAGCATAAGTGGTCGCCTGGGAATGGTACCAAAAAAAAAAAAAAACAGAAAAGTATTTTTGGAATGTTTACACATACAAATATATAAAACAGGAAAGCAAAGCTTGTTAGTACGTCGTACTCTGCGGAGTGCATAATGAGTTTGCTCGGCCTGACTAAATGAGAAATATTTTATTGAAATGCGCAGCAGGATGAAAATATAATGAAATAATTTACATAAAATGTAAATTGCTAAGCTTGACACTGTCAACTTTTGCTGTTTTGTGTGAAATCCATATATGACAATAATTCCTACTTTGGCTTAGTATCTTTGTCATACATGATCTGCATGTATGATGATGTATCTGTTTTTTTTTTTTTTTGGTTTAATGAGTTGTTGTTTGCTTTATGATGATGCTGACAACATATAACTTGAAAGAACCTTGAGTTGTCATTTGCTCTGTTTGGCAGCCAAACAGACAAATATTGCATTCGTTTATTCGCTGGAAAATCAAATTTTCCACAAATATGCACAACGCAAAATTGTTCAAAATAATAATAAATGCAATTTATACAGCAAGCAAATAGCAATTTATCTTAGCTTGTATATATATAACCAACCAGCATATATTTAAATTGAGAAACTATTCTACAATTAAAATAAAACCAAAAATCAGATTTTTTCTCTTTGCTTTGCAAGTTTTTCATTTTCAATTACATAAAAGTAAAGTTGTATCTGTTTTAACTCAAATGCAACAACAATTCTATAGATAGCTCTGAGCTTAATCAAATTGTTGCAAACTAACTATGGATGCTATGCATATATATTTAATTGTTTTCTCTGTATGCGTTTGTATAATTATTTTAATAACTTTTTCTGGCATATAGATTGCAAAGTTTTGACAGAAGCAATGTACAACTAATTAATAACAAATTGGTTTTGCATCAAATTAAATCTCTGTAGTATAGAATGAAGTATTTGCTATGGTTTGGAAGTATTTTCATAAAATATTTAATGCGAAACCTACTAGTTTAGTGCGTATTTTCGCTTTAATCTGTTAAATATTAATTTAAGCTGTTATGAGAGAAGTTTTCTAATTGCATTGAATATGCTGAAGTTTCGGAGAATTAAACGAAAAGCAAACAAAATGTTTTTTTACAAATTTCCTGGAAGAGGGACAGATTTGTATGGCAGCTAACCTTTTTAGTGGTCTAATGTTATAAGTTCATATTAAATGGAATATTTCATTACAATTTAGTTAAGATATTTATACGAAGGCCACTAATATTCAACATTTTTTAATGAAAATTTGTTTATTGTTTTTGCAAAATATGCTCCATGAAAATTTATGCAGTTTTGCATCCCCGAAAATCAATTTTGCAAGCACTTTTTCTACTCTGATTGAAGCACCTGCAAAACATGAGCTGTGAACGCTTAAACAGCTTCTTTGGGCGTAAAAAAACATTAGCCACGCAGTTTATTTCTGATGTTTGGGAATTAAAAAAATATCATTGGGTGATAAATTAGGGCTTTACGGCGAATGAACCATCAATTCGATATTTTGAGAGCTCAAAAACTCTCTGAGCCTATGTGTGAGAGCTTACATTGTCATGGTGGAAGGTGATTCGTCTTCGGCGGTAGGTTTTGCGAATTTCTCTGAAGTCATCAGGCCAACAAATAGTCGTGTATCACTCAAAATTGGTTTATACTCAAAAAAGGCATATTAGCATAAGTTTTTGACTGGCAAACTAACCAGTCGGCTCCAGCTAGGACTAAGTCTTTGACCTCCAGCGGACCAGCGGAAGGACTAAGTATTCGAATGACAACCTGAATAGTCGCCTCCAGAGGACCAGCACAAGGAGTACCATCGGGGCCAAGGTAATTGTCGCCTAACCCACATTGCCGTTTTTCCAGCCGTAGCTAGATTCGTAGTTTGTGATGTAGTTTGAGCACTGGTGGAATCAAGATGCGAGTAGACATTTTAGCACTGGTGGAATCAAGGTGCGTCGGAAATAAAAATAATGCTCCTCGTATCAAATTTGGCATTTTTAGCTAAAATAAAAAGTTTTTATGTGTACCCCCCCTTATAGATGGGTTGTCTCGTTCATTTACTACTACCTGGCTAAAGAGTGCATAGAAAACATTAAATATGCAAACTTGAAGGCTGTAAGTCGTATAGTCTCGAAGTTCTTGTTATTCATAGCCAGATAGATGGACTTTCGACTTATTTTTGCAGACCGATTAATTCTTTTATTGGTCCGAATTGAATTGCCATGGAATATTTTGACAATACGGCTCTAGGCTTTCTCTCATCTTCTACTGAACTCATTTCAAGTGCCTAGAAAACGGTCAACAAGCTGTGCAGTAAATATGGAATTAGGGTGACACCATTTGCCACTACTGCTAACCTAATCGGCTAACGTTTAGCGCTTCCTCTGATAAATTTCTCAGTGTTCAAAAAAGATAAACTTCAAATTGAAGTTTGTAACTAAGAACTAATCAACTTCAGCTGCACACAATGGTGACAAAAAGTTAATTTGTTTGCAAAGCTGTGTGAGGATACTTTTGCTTTGTTTTTGCTTACGATTTTTTTCTACAGCCTTGGCAACATAAAAATAAATGATTCAGTAGGAGAAAAACCTTTCTAAGACTTCTCACACTAACAAACGAACAAGCAAACTGAACCGATGAACCAATAAAAGACCAATAAACTTTTACAGTCGTTCGTTTTTGTAGCATGTTGTGGAATTTTCATGAATTGCGTGTGAGAGTGTTGCCATACTGTGTACTAAAAAGGAAAGGCATAAGAAAAAAAAGTAAAGTTTAAAGCCAACAGATTGCTCAATTTTTATGACATACAAATGCTATACTAAAATCTAACGAGGGTTTAATTTAGTAGAAACTCTCGACCATTCTTTATTGACAGATTTTGGCTTATTTTTTTGATTTGTTGCTGACAACAGCTTGCATACGCAGCTCTTTAAAAATTTTATTATTTTGATTTAAATAATAAAAATATATTTCAAAGTACACTGTGCAGCCACTTTTTGTTATCGTTTCCATTGGTCATCATTTCGATAACAAATCGTTCGAACCGATTATTGTAAGTGACAACTAGCAAATCGATACTTTTTAAGCACATCCTTTCTTTCTTCTTTCTTTGAATTAATTCCTTTTTTTTTTTCAAGTTTAGCTGAAATCTCTGCACTCGAAAATTTCATGAATAAATGCATTAAATCAAATTGAGCTCAGAGCAAAGCTTTGGCTGCTTAGCGCATATCAAACTGTATATATTTCTGTGTGTATTAAATTTTCATTTTTTTTTTTTTTTTTTACTTTTTTTGGATCAATTCAATTCACTTTAAATTCATTGCACACTGAATGCTCTGCTATGGCTGTCGATAGTTGATGATGCTCATCAATATGATGTCCGTGCTGCTGCTTAAATTTTTTACTCAAATATACTCGCGTACTACAACTGTCAATGTTGCGCTTGGCTTTAGTATGTATTTGACATTGAGCTTATTTGTCAGCAGCAATAGTTGTGTGGAGGGGAAGGAAGGTTGGGGGCGTGTGTTACAATAATTCCCCAAACGACAGCATGGAACTATGCAGCAATCGAACGTGTTATGGCTTTTCTATATACATAATATTTATGTACTTGCTCTAAAAAAAGAATTTGTTATGTCAATATGAATGAATTTTCTTTTGATTATCGACCGCTGGGAGAGAGAGAAAGTCAAGGAGCAAATTATTTTAGTAGGAAGTGTTGCATATATTTATTTAATGGCGAAGTCGTAGATAAGTCGTTGGAATAGGTTTTTTTAAAGAATTTTGTAAAGGATATTTTCTTTATTATAAATAGGAATTTGGAGAGAGTGAGCTGCAAACAAGTTGCGATAGTAGTGAAACTTCTTGAGTAGTAAAAGGAGGACTTATATGTAAATAATGTTTGTGTTGGAGGAGCTATAACTTCAAAGCTTTATGCTAATTACGGTCGCATGATTTCGCATAATCCGTTATCACAGTTGAATGTTGTCTGAATTGATGATTCCTGAAAAGAATTCTGGGGAGACTATAGGCCAACAGCAACTAACAACAATGAAAAGTACGCTGTAAGATTGTGTTGACGTACGAATGTGTTGATAGCTCTTTTACTTTTCGATACTTCCTAATGTAATGCCGTCCCCGTTTACGTCTCTTACTAATTAGCATTCGCTTACCATATGGTACACCTTTTAATCCTCGAATCACCTTACAACAAAGGCGTCCCCGTTTTCGTCACGCTTTCATTCAACTGACTTACCCCATAGCTAAACTTTGTTCTAGGACACTCCCTGTGTAGATACCTTGCAATATTCAGGAAGCATTATCTACAAGAGTCGGCGACGAGTTTAGGTCCCGTATGAACCGCGAGCTGTACGAGCTATTCGATGAGGTTGACATAGTCCAGCGCATAAAATTCCAGCGGCTGCACTGGGCTGGGAACCTGATTCGAATGGATGAAAGAGCTCCAGCTCGCATGGTTTATATGAGGGGGCCCAAACTTGATTAGTGGACGCTGAAATAGAAAACGACCGGGTACTCGATGGAATGACCAGGTATGGAGAGATCTCTCCGCAATTGGCATTCAAAACGACTGGCGTCAGCGCGCACAAGACTTTGGAGGCTGGTGCGCCTTCCTAGACGCAGCCATTTAAGTAAGTATCTACTCACACTCCATTCATCCAACTTTTGACCCATCCATTGCCCACCCGGATCAATGATCTTGACCACAGGGATCAAGGACTTTGGATCCTCGGGATCATTGGCATGGAAACAAGCAATCAGTACATCAAACCTCTGCCCCCTCTATCAAAAGTATGCAATAAACAAATTGCTGAGCCGCGGTACTTTCGAGCTGTAGCCTGCTCGACCCGTAAATATTTGTACTCTTTGCTGCCGAAATGTCAATTGTGGATGAAAACGATCTTGTTCTGACTAAGACGGTGAAAGTATGTTTCACACTAAATAGAGGACATCACCCAGTTTAAACACTATACAGCTCTGCCTTTAATGAAGCAAATAAGACTTTTTAGCTTGGGTTAATCCTTAATAAAAACCAGACTCTTGTCAGCCACAATAAGAATAAAATATGAGCAATGATGTGTCGCCCTTGCTGGATGTTAAACAGCTTTACCTCACCCCTCACCTTTCACATCTTGCAAGAAATATTAGGCACCCTTTATAATGTGAAATTACTTGTGAGAGGTGCTTGTAAGGTGAATAGCTTAAGGTCACTGCTTTCTTGTGGCTTTTGTCTCCGATTTCAATTCACCTAAAAACTTTTGTCACCACTAACAACAATTTTTGTCACTGATGATGGCAACCTCAGCAAATGATTGATTGACATTTATTCGCCTCAAAACTTTATATTTCTGGCTCTAAAAAAACGCTAATATATCAAATGTTGACAAATGTCCTAACTGAAGTTAATAACGTTTGCATATGAAAGTTTTAACCATATTTGATTGATGGCAGAACCTTTTGTCAAACAGTGGAAACTTATTTATAAATAAAAATATTAGGAAAATATTATATAAAAAAAATATTAGCTGGCAATGGTTTTTCTCGACATTCTTTTAATTTTTCTTTTCACATTTTCTCACTCACTTTTTCTTATGCCTAGCTTAGCAATACCAATTTAAAGGAGAAAAGAAGAGTTGAACTAAATTATTAATTGCAGGTGCAATTATTATTAATTGCACCTTCTATGCATAAAGATTTTTAAAGCCTGTTGCTAATCAATCCATTTAAATAAATAAAATATGCTGCCTCTCTACACATGAGTATCTTCAAATTCCTTTATTTTTTAATCTCTTAAAATCCAAGAATATTTCGCGCAGTGTAAACAAGTTATTTGTCATATAACTTCATACCACTTATAAAGTTATTCGATGCCAGCAGCTTACTGTCAATTCGACTAGAAGTAAGCCTATAAATCATTTTTGATTTTCGGACGAACAGGCGAGCACTTGATGCGTAAGAAATGCGCATTCACTGATGTGATCTATATATATATATATATATACTATATATAGAAGTCTTGCTATATGCTGTATTTTCTCTTGCCAAAAATTCTTATCAGCAGTCACACACTTCAGTGATATATTTTATGTACTACTAATGCATATCACTTCACAGCTACTAAAAAAAATGTACTCAACGACATGTGGCAGCTATTTTCGAAAAATCATCTTCATGCAATTTAAATTTTTTTTCATCCATTGATTTTTAGTTATTTGTTTAGATTTTACGCTTATATATTTCTATTTCCATTTCAATATTTATTTGCATTTAAATTTTATTAACTCAAAAATAGTTTGTTTAATTAAAAATTTGTTTTTTTTTTGTTGTACACCCCACTCGTCTAATTGTGTGCAGGAAGGCGTGAGGCATGAGTATCGAGTACTATGTATAATGCTGACCTAGTACGTGTATCTTTTTTTGTGTGCTAAGACTGCGTCTAACAAAATATACAAAAAGGTCCATTCACTTTGAAAACGTTCTTTGTTTTGTTCATATAAATATTTTACATTTCATTTCAGTTTTGTATTCGATACTTTTTTGTGTGCGTTTCTTCCGTATAGCACAGGCACGCATTCTCGCATTGTCTGGTTGTATTTTGGTCCATATTTCTGTTTGTCTGTTGCTGCCATCTGTCTGGTTGTTGGGTTTTTTTTTAGCATCCGATGTATTTAGTACTACTACGTATATATATTTGTTTAAATGAGTCTACTTTTTGTCTGCATTTTTGTTTTTTTTTATAGATTTGAAAACTGAAAAAAAGTCATAAATATTTGCTTCGTTTTTTCAATAAGGGGGAAAAAAATTATGCAAGAAAAAAGTTTAATTCCAGCTAAGAGAAAGTTTAATACACTCTAAGCATCTTATGTGTGTGAACAAATTTGAAAAACGTGACGGTAGGGCTTTGTCCGTCCTTCCTAGGTGTGTGAACACTGAGTGCTCGAAGGCTATAAAAGTTAGAGCAACTTAATTTGGGTTTTTAGTTACAACTAACATATAAGCAGCTCAAGCTTAGTAAATATATAGATTGCCACGCCTATACATACCGTTAATATAGATTTAAACATCAGAGAGCACATTTAATGTGAAGAGAGAACTGAGAAACAGCAATTTGTAAAAGCAATTCTTAATAGAAAATATAGCAGATATGTCTGTCCGTCTGTCTCTATGTGCGTCTGTCTGTTCATTATACTACATGTACGTAAGCAAAATATTTTATCAATTTTGAAACTTAAGACTTTCTATAGCCAGCATGAAACCTACTTCAATTCATTACAAAATCTATCAAAAAACTAATAATACTCTTGTCAGTCTATATATGTAGCGCATAAAAAGAGAACCTGCCAATAATAAATAAAAATATCAAAGAATAGCAAGATCGAAGAAATTAACGTGGCTAAATAATTATACACTACACTTAAAGACAAGGGTATACTAGATTTGTGTAAATGTTTGTAACAGGCAGATTGAGTTGTGGCAGAGCCTTTAAAGCATATATTCTTGATCAGCATGTAAAGCTATGTCCGAGTGGGTTCTTTCAGCAATTAGAAGATATTTTAGAAAAAAAAAATAGGGTTAGAAAATACGGTTCACTCGATTCCGTTCGGGTGTGGAGGAAGTGCAAGATGCACCACACTCCGGAAGACCTGTCATTGAAGAAGTCGATAAAATCAGAAAATAGGGTTCACTCGATTCCCTTCGGGTGTGGAGGAAGTGGAAGATGCATCTCACTGCTGAAGACCTGTCATCGAAGAAGTCGATAAAATCAAGGAAGTGATCGAGATAGACCGACATAGTAGCAGCCGTACCATCGCCCAGTAGCTGAATAACAATCATGAAGAAGCTTGGCTTCACAAGAAAACCTCGATATTTGGGTGCTACACGAATTGACACCAAAAAAGATTATGGACCGAATTTCCAACTGTGAATCCCAACCAAATCGACCCGTTTCTGTAGCGAATGGTGACTGACGATAAAAACTAGGTCACTTACAACAACGTGAAGCGCAAACGGTCTTGTGTGAAGGGTAGCGAAGTGGCTCAAACGATTGCCAAGGCCGTATTGATGGTCGGGAAGGTTTTGCTGTGTGTTTGGTGAGATTGGCAGGGAATTATCTACTATAAGCTGCTCCCCTATGGCCAAACGCTCAATTCGATCTTCCACTGTGAACAACTGATCCACTTCAATCGCCCGGAAGCGGCCAATAGGTGAGTAATTGTATTCCATCAGGATAACGCCAGACCATACTTTTCGATTGTGACGCTCCAGAAGCTTCGGGAGTTCGGATGGGAGGTCCTTATCCATCCACCATATAGTCCGGACGTCTGTCTTTCTGTCTATCTATCTATCTTTCTATCTATCTATCTATCTAACTATCTTTCTATCTATCTATCTAACTATCTATCTATCTATCTATCTAACTATCTATCTATCTTAAGTTTTTTTAATCTTTATATGTATCTAAGAGTATGCAGTGCTTGCTTTAGTCTACCTAATAAAGACAGCAGGGTATTTCAAAGTCATAAACTTCCTCCTACAGCATTTTTACTTCTTTTAAATACGCGCGCAGTCAACATGCTTTCATCATTTAAAGTACCTCAAGCAGTAATGTGCTCGGTCGCAGTTTTTTCTTTTTTTCTTACTGTGTCACATGTTGTGCTGTTTGCTGCCACCAGCACCAACTCAAAGCCAACAAATTGTGATGTATTAGAAAAATATTGACAATGTGCCTAAGAAATCCGAAATAAATCATAGTCGTATTTATTTACTTCTTGACGCAATGGAAAAAAAAAAAAATAGCAAAGCACAAAATATAAACTAAAGAAAATATACTTTTATTTGGAAAATAAAAATGCTCCACACTGTCATATACTCGAAAGATTATATATTATGACACGCATTAAAAGTAAAATTATGTCGTTTGTCAATAAGTCGCCGAGGAAGCGAAGCGTGCAAGCGTTGAATGAAAGGAAATAAATATTATTTTTTTGGTGATTTATTTTGGGAACTATTATTCTTTGGTTCCGCAACATTACAGGTGTCATTAATGAGGTCACAGCGACTGTGCAGCAGTTTAGGCGTTTATAATTTAGCTAAATGCATATAAAATGCAAAAGCAATTGTTTGAAATTGACAGATTTACTGACAGCTGGACAAGGCTATAATAAAATGGGAAGTACTTATGCTAAATCTGGCACATTAACTGAAGAGAGCATAGAAGTAGAAGTGCTGAAATGTTTAAGCTTTAAGCCACTTCTTGCAATAGTCAGTCTAGAAGTAATAGTTGTTCAGACAGACGGAAATTTTTATGACATTTTAGCTTTTGATGTTCAGTTTCTGTCTACCACAAGTATCTTAACTTTCATCTAGAAAAGTTTAAACATAAAATTAAACAAACTTTAAAACTTACCACTCAACAACTGCTACAGTTTCTATAATGATACAAAAATAAAGTCCTGTTTAATTTATAATTCGTCAACGATTATTAATATTTAAAGAATGCAAAAAGTTAAAGTATCTCATTAAAAATCAATGATGCTTGAATGACAAGCACGCGTTCTTATATTCATCAAACAAATAAAGATACAACTCACAAAACATACCACAAGCCGTATTTCAAAGCTTGAAGGTTTTTTAATGTCAAACTTTTTGCAAAGAAAAAGAAAAAGTAATAAAATAAAATAAAACCGAATTAGTTACGCCTAATTTGCATTTCATTGAGGCACACGCATAAAAGAAAAAAAAAATAACATTTGATGAATTGAATGTCAAGCGTATAAATGCATAAGTTCTAGAAATGTATCTACAAGCATGTAAAGATACATTTTGTAAGGCGTACTGAAATATTAAAATGTAAACATGTGAAAGCGCTTTTATAAGGATTACAGCATGGTAATATATTATTATAACCCAGTAGAACTTTAAAGTCTGTTTTAGATATTATTTGTATTGGCGCGTATGACTTCAAGCAGAGTAAATGTTTGTTGTAAACTGTTAAACACTTCTTAAAAAGTTCTACTGGGTTTATATCAAATTTCAAAGCTACAAAAATCTCACACACGCGCACTTATGTATCTCATTTATATAAGGCGCTTACATTGTGTCAGGTAATACAAAAAAAAAGTATCTGTTCATGCCTTTGTATTTATTTACACAGCGAATCCACTTAAGCAATTGATTCAAACAAAAACGCTTAACCAAATAAGTGAGCCTCGTGCAGAAATTTATTCAGCATTTAATAAATTAAATTAAATACAAAAAAAAAAAGCATAAGCTAAAGCAATATTTTCTTAAATGCTTAAGGCGTAAAAACTCTGTAAAATGTGGAAAACACAGAAATTTCTTCAAGCTTCAACGCCTTCAGCGCATAGCGTACGGAAAAACAAAAGACTACAAAATGGAGTTAAGTAAAATCGAGTCATATACCAAGGAGCACTGATGTGCGCTTGTTAAAGGTAGAACAATGAACTATAATTTATTTGCCTTGAATTAATTTTCCTTGGAGCTTTACTTACAACTCGACAAACTTATCGCCTGCTGCGCTGCTAGTTTGCAAAGGATGACGATGAGGTTGACTTTAGTCTCAGCGGCAAAGTATTGCATTGCATATACAAGCAATGTACAAACAATGTACATAGTTGGATACAAAATATGCATCTCCATGGCGCACTTGCAATATTTAGTAAAATATGCTCGTCTTCTTTAACATTTGACTCGGCAACAGATGCTTCGCTGCATTTGTTGTTTATTCAAGGCTGGAATAATGGCTTAAGGCCAGCATGTTGTCCATTGGGGCAACATATTCTAGGGAGAGATTACAAATTAGCAAGAATAGTTTATTTGTATCACAGTTAAGGCTTCCTTTGGGAATTATCTTTTGGAAAATTTTAAGCTGCAGATTCATGCCTAATACGTTTCTAAAATTTGCCGGCAACTAAATTGCTTCAATAGTCTTTTACGTATCAGCTTAGACCTTATAGATCAGTCGTTGAAAAGGTGAAGCGCAATCGTGTTAGAGAATTCAGTTCATATTTTAAGCAGTCTTAGGTCTCATCTGTTGAGAAGTGTGTTTCTACTTATGTAATATGGTAGCAGAACTCCTAGATACCGTGCCCAGTTCTGAAAGGCAGCTGTTTTCCTATGATTTTCAATGATTATTTTTTCTGAAGCCCATCTAAGAAAGAGTCTACGCCTTTGGTCTACAAAGACACCAATCTATCCAGCCTGTCTACTATTTTGTTACCTTCACTAGCTCTATGGAACACAAGAACCCAATAAATAATGACCTTACGGCCGACAGAGAGTTGTTGAAGCATATCGAAACATTATTCCATCAAGCTGGAGGACAGTTGCTAGAAGGTAATTGATTTAATTGCTACTTGACTTGACCTTTTTTCTTCTTCTGTTCAATAAGTTTCGTTTGCAGATCTCGATAGCATGGCTATCAAATTGCAATAGAAGTATTGGTATTGGCTCCAAGGATATCCGCAGCTGTATCCATTTCGTTAAGAAAACCATCAGTAAAGCACTTAGTAGTAGATGATCCACTATCTTGGGTGCCATGGAAATGAAAGCAAAATTAAGCATCGTCTGAAGAAGCAAAATGCCATCTGTTAAGTGGCAGTTCTCCATGAATTTTAAGCTACTAGAATAATTCAGACTCTCGAGTATATCCTCAGTGCATAAAGCTTGTCTGAATATATGCCGAGGGAGCACACCAACGAACACTTCCACTGCGGAAATACAGACAGTCGGGCAATTGAAGTTTGTCACAAAGCCTAATGGTGCAAACTTGCAGGAATTTGGGTCATCAATGTATGGAGGCATAGGTGAAGATCGGCCTTACCATGATTTTTTTTTGGAAAGATACAGAAATTCCGCCTAAAAAAAGGTTTGGTGGCCCAAAGTAGTCTCATAAAGCTTTAATTATTGGTCAGAGTTCCAGCAATGTCTTTTGTCCGGAGTAAGCCCTGTGAATTTGGGTCATCAATTTATGGAGGCATAGGTGAAGATCGGCCTTACCATGATTTTTTTTTAGGAAAGATACAGAAATTCCGCCTAGAAAAAAGTTTGGTGGCCCAAAGTAGTCTCATAAACCATTAATTATTGGTCAGAGTTCCAGCAAAGTCTTTTGTCCGAAGTAAACCCTATGAATTTGACTTCTTCGGAGAATTTTAAAAGAGTATAAACTGGAAATAAGTCTAAACTTATATTATTTGGAAAGAGGACAAAACATTCTGAGTATTAATGCTGAGGCCTTCGTTGGTACACCGAAACTTCTTTCTATGTCATGCTCCGATTTTTTATAAATTTTTTATTTAACCGCTTTAAGAGACTTGAGCCATTCATACAACAGTAGCTAGTAAAAAAAAAACATCAACATATCCGTTGCAACACATGTGTTACAATTTTTGTGACGATATTTAATAAAGAATTTTTACTTAAAAAAAATTTATCAAAAATAAATCCAGTAGTGCAACAAAATCCAATAGTAAAGTTGCACGAGCGCGTGACTAAATTTATGTAAACAGCGAATGACCAACAAATGATAACGCAGTCGTTTGGTCATGTGCAGTTAACAATATATCCGTTGCAATACATCGATGCTGTGTGTGAACTGATAAAGCAGGATTGTCATGTGACGTACCTCGAAATTGAGGCATCCCTGGGCATTAGTATGACTAGCATACATACAATACTACAATATTGGTCATCAGATAGTTCGTTCACGTTTTTATTATTTCGTGACGATTTGTTATTATGACACGTCACGAAAAAAAAAAAATTACCCTACATTGCAGCGAATATAAAGGCCGTCACTCGGCCTACTTGGATCTATGTTTTTAGAATTTTGTGATTTAAAATGTTTTTTTTTTTTTTGATTTTTGATTGCAAGTTTTTCTCTATAAAATCTCTTAATACCATCTTAAATAGGCGCCCATTTTGTCTTCACTTGACACTGTTGTATACACAGCTGTGAGCCAGCTTAGTCTCTACTCAACTTGAATGTATCTTTCTGCTTAATTTAATAAGCCAAAGGTAAATGTGCTGTTTGCTTTACAGACAGATACAGCAACGGACGGACGTAGATACAAATGTATCTGTATATTTGTATTTATATATATGCATGTATCTGAATGAAATTTTGGCTAATAATTTAATTTTAATTTGTTTGTGTAAACAAAACAAAAACAGCAGCAGCTAAAATATATTTCAATTTGAATTATATAAGCGATTGATATGCAAGTTTATAGATACAAAGATTATATAGCAGTAGTACTTAAAAATATCTCTCGCATATTTATGCGGCTTAATGACTCTACAATATGCATAAATTACAAATTAGTTTTTAATTTGCTATTTGATTGCTGCACTTTAAGCTTAAAACCATTTGTGACATTTAAGAGGCAGGCAGCTACTAGTAGGTACTAATAGTTCGAGCATGTCATAAGAGTTGCATGCTTATGTATCTGTTAGTTACATCTTTATATACTTGCTTGAGTAACTGCATACATTTTCACTTTCGAGTGCAATTAAGTACAATTCGTATTTAGTTTTAGCGTTTGTATTTTCTCTACTACACTTGAGTACTGTGTAAGCACACAACTCAAAAGTAGAAATTTTGTCATTTGAGCTATACACATCCTACAGACCACGCGTACCTAGATTTTATATTTCAAAATGAAATAGAAAGTTGTCGCACAAAACATGCGCTTTGATGTTCGTTCGTTTTAACTCTTCTGCTAACTACTACTGCTGATGTATAGTATATAGTATATATGTATCTTATACGTTGTCATTAGAGATTGCTACTTCTCTATAGATACATATGTTGTATGTGTAGTAGCTAACATCTATCTAACTGCTACGTACGTGCTTGTCGACATCGTTGTCATCATTGTCGTAGTAACTATGTGTCCTTTTTTGTTTTTTTTCTTTTCGTTTTTTTTTAAATCAGTTTTAATATCATTGTAGTTGCTCTGTTAGTAGAGATTTGCTTTATTTTCTGCTGCTGCTGCTTGTTCATTTTAAGGTGTTAGTTCTAGCCTTTGGTGAACTTTTTAAGGACATACTTCGATGTGTGTGTGTTTGTGTCTTTTTTTTTATTAAAACAGCATGGCTCTAAAAGTGCCGTTAGCTTTTATAAATCGCCTTTCATATTTTCTTGTTTGAAATAAAGCTTTGGATATTTTATTTTCATGCAGTATCTAAAAGTAGACAAAAGAATGTTTTAACTTGATTTGAAAAAAGTAAAAAACAAAAAAAATAGAACATTTCTCGTGAATTAAAAAATAAAGAAAAATTTTATTAGTACCAACTAGCCTTGAAATTTCAGTAAAACTTGAACTGTGTTCTGATCACATCTCGAGCAGTAAGATTTATCAATTTAATTTGCCTTTAACTTGGTGTTTTAAGTCCTTTATCTAATATCATTCAAAGGTATTTCGCAAAGTAATCTGAGGAATATGTATATTATTTAAGGTGACAGCGAAACATCTGGCCAACTTTAATGTAAAGGTTCTATACGCAGACTTAGAGCTGCTAATTTTAATGTTCCAACGAGCCAAATACACTTAAAGATAATTAGAAATCGCTTAAGTAGCATATATGTATGTTGCAAGCAACATGTGTTCACTAATTGAAAGAAGCATATCTGTAGTATGTAGTGTAAATAATGTTGGGCTCAGTACATTTCCTTGTGGAACTTCAGTAGACATTTGTCATATCGCACCTTACTGCCACAGAATTATGCATTACATGAAGGTAGGATAAAGAAAAGTAGGATTCGAATTGGCTTTTGCAGCATTTTCAGTGTGCAAGCACAAGAAATGTAACACAAAATGTTACACAAATACGTTGATCAATATTTTCACACAATATAAAAAATCGCGAAGTACTACTAAGGTCGACTAAAAGAGCTTTTGTAAGTCACTGGTTGATAGATCGCGTTAAAAATAAGCAAACATAAAAGGTCAAGAACCTCGACTACCAATAATGTCCTCGAACATGGTGGGTGCTGTTCAGAAGCCTCATATATTTTCCGTAGAAATAATTCTAGCTTGTCATAACCATATTAAGATTAACCAGTTCATCTAGCCTAATTTTGAAGCGGCCTATGTCAACCTCATCGAATAGCTCGTACAGCTCGCGGTTCATACGGGAACTAAACTCGTCGGCGGCTCTAATAGGACCGAAAATTCTGCGAAGAATCTTACTCTCGTAGACTTAGAACGTTGTTTCATCTGATTGAATTACGGTCCATGCCTCTACGCCATACAATAGGACCGGGAGTATAAGCGTCTTATAGATTCTTATTTTCGTCTTTCAATAGAGGGCTTGACTTCTCATTTGCTTGCTCAGCCCAAAAAAGCATCTCCAGACTGACGTTGTTGTTGCTGGATATCTCGGATCCAAGATAGACGCAGTTTTCTATAACATTGAAGTTGAAATTCTCCATCGTCACTGACCGTCCAAGACGCGATGTCTTTTCCAAGATTTGGCCACTGCTCGACCTTATTGGTCTGAAGTCACATGGTCACATGATATGGTCCTACAGTGAATCCGTATATGGCTTCAGCCTATTACACAATACGCATGACAGAATCTTATATCCAATGGAAAGAAGACTTATTCCGCGGTACGACTTTAAATCAAAAGGCTTAAAACTAAAGAAGCTTCTGGTTACAATGGGTTGAACGGTAGAGTTGCTAAAGTACTTCCAGAAATTAAAGAAATGTTCTTAGTGTTGCTTATTAACTCCATGACGCGCATTCACTCCCGATAGAAATAGGCTATACACCAATATGTTTCTTACCAACCTTCTTTAAGATATTTGTACGAATTTTTCGTAGTAGTATGCTGACAGTTGAAGATGTGCAGAATGCTATTCTGAAACAACAATTCACCATGCTTCTCCAGAACAAAGTCCAACGAGTCCATTTTAATGTTTAGCAATCATTTGATCGGTTATGACATGAAGCTCTACTCTAGAAATTAATATCCCTATTCCCAAAAGTTTTTTTCTTACCAAACTTTCACTCAGTAAAGAGCAAAAAATGTTCGTCTTAATAGCAACAGCGATACTTTTTGCTACTGCCTAACATTTTACTCTTACCATTTAGCTAATTTTATAAGCCACATGCGTTGTATCAATACCAGTGAAATAGTGTGAGGAGAAAAATTTTTCGGCAGAGCAACAACAATGCTTGCTGCTTCTGTCTAGCATTTTTCTCTTACTAGCTTACAAGCCACATGCATTGTATCAATATAAGCGAAAAATAGGGAGGAGAAAACTTTTTCTTTTGCTTCGCCAGTATTTTTAGGCAATTTGTATATCACGCAAGAATGGGAAAATTAATTATATTAAACAGTTTATACAGGATGTGCGGGAATATATAATTAAATTGATTAAAATGTCATTTATACAAACACATTAAAATAAATAGATCTTCTTTTTTTTTGTACAAATAAGCAAATAATGATATAGTTACACTATAAGGAAAAAGCTGTATTGAAATTTAAATTTGTGTAGGCCTTTATAAACTGTTGAAAAATGGCAAGTGTGAAGAGTACTTAAACATAATGTCAAACTATACAAATAATTTTTGTGCAGTAATATATATAAATCATTTACAAGACAGATTTCAATAAAGCTTTCGTATTAAACCTTTTTTTTTATTTCGCATTTAAGAAAAAAAATTATCTCTTTGGAAACCGTTGAGGGCATGCGTAAAGTGTATGTTGGTAGTAAGCCTCTACTTTTCAAGGCAAAATAATTGACAACTTGTACAACTACAAAAACCATTCACGCGCCGAAAGCTTTGCAACTGTTATCGGTCTTTGTTATCGTTGCTACCGTTATGTTTTGCTTTGGAATGAATGAAGTCGCAATAAAATTCAATTACATCTTTTGAATACATTCAACCTAATACTCGTCTGTTACTATTTACTATCTAAGCTATAAACCCTGTAAACGAAAATATGAGGACCAACATAATATCATAAATTCTGCAATTCTGCAACACTTTATGAAACCACCTACGCTAAAATTAGTTTAGTTTCATGCAAAGTGTTCTCAAAATGACTGTGATCAAATTGTTATTCATAAGAACTGTCACAAAACACGTCACATAAGCATAAACTCTTGATCACACTCTTAAACATTGGCAGCGATATACTCTACTCGTAGAACAGATACTCTATCTATATACATACTTAAGCAAATACTTAAGAGTAGAAGATGCTGCAGCATATTGCGCAGATATGTGTGTGCATATATGTATATAAAGAATTTATGTGACATCGGTTCTTAGCTGAACTTAAGCTAAGCGTGCTGGACACATTTCTTTAAATTAATGTTGACACTTGTTCGAGCTGTCTGTCCGTGACTTGCTTAAGTAGTGCGGCCCTTTCCCGGGGTCACTAACCCTTTCCCGGGGTCAATGACCCTTTCCCGGGGTCACGGACCCTTTCCCGGGGTCACTGACCCTTTCCCGGGGTCACTGACCCTTTCCCGGGGTCACTGACCCTTTCCCGGGGTCACTGACCCTTTCCCGGGGTCTCTAACCACTTCCCGGGGTCACTAACCACTTCCCGGGGTCACTGACCCTTTTCCGGGGTCACTAACAACTTCTCGGGGTCACTAACCACTTCCCGGGTCACTGATCCTTTCCCGGGGTCACGGACCCTTTTCCGGGGACACGTACCCTCTCCCGAGGCCAATGGACTTTTCCCGAGGTCACGGACACTTTCCCGAGGTCACGGACCCTTTCACGCGGTCACTGACCCTTTCCCGGGGTCAATGACCCTTTCCTGGGGATAATAACCCTTTCCCGGGGTCAATGACCCTTTCCAGGGGATAATAACCCTTTCCCGGGGTCAATGACCCTTTCCCGGGGATAATAACCCTTTCCCGGGTCACTGACCCTTTCCCGGGGTCACTGACCCTTTCCCGGGGTCACTGACCCTTTCCCGGTGTCAATGACCCTTTCCCGGTGTCAATGACCTTTTCCGGGAGTCACTGACCCTTTCGCGGGGTCACTGACCCTTTCGCGGGGTCACTGACCCTTTCCCGGGGTCTCTGACCCTTTCCCGGGGTCACTGACCCTTTCCCGGGGTCTCTGACCCTTTCCCGGGGACACTGACCCTTTCCCGGGGTCACTGACCCTTTCCCGGGGACCCTTTCCCGGGGTCACTGACCCTTTCCCGGGATCACTGACCCTTTCCCGGGGTCACTGACCCTTTCCCGGGGTCACTAACCCTTTCCCGTGGTCACTGACCCTTTCCCTCGGTCACTGACCCTTTTCCGGGGTCACTGACCCTTTCCCGGAGTCACTGACCCTTTCCCGGGGTCACTGACCCTTTCCCGGGGTCACTGACCCTTTCCCGCGGCCACTGACCCTTTCCCGCGGTCACTGACCCTTTCGCGGGGTCACTGACCCTTTCCCGCGGTCACTGACCCTTTCCCGGGGTCACTGACCCTTTCCCGGGGTCACTGACCCTTTCCCGGTGTCACTGACCCTTTCCCGGTGTCAATGACCCTTTCCCGGTGTCAATGACCTTTTCCCGGGGTCACTGACCCTTTCGCGGGGTCACTGACCCTTTCGCGGGGTCACTGACCCTTTCCCGGGGTCTCTGACCCTTTCCCGGGGTCACTGACCCTTTCCCGGGGACACTTACCCTTTCCCGGGGACACTGACCCTTTCCCGGGGACACTGACCCTTTCCCGGGGTCACTGACCCTTTCCCGGGGTCACTGACCCTTTCCCGGGGTCACTGACCCTTTCCCGGGGTCACTGACCCTTTCTCGGGGTCACTGACCCTTTCCCGGGGTCTCTGACCCTTTCCCGGGGTCACTGACCCTTTCCTGGGGTCTCTGACCCTTTCCCGGGGTCACTGACCCTTTCCCGGGGTCACTGACCCTTTCCCGGGGACACTGACCCTTTCCCGGGGTCACTGACCCTTTCCCGGGGTCACTGACCCTTTCCCGGGGTCACTGACCCTTTCCCGGGGTCACTGACTCTTTCCCGGGGTCACTAACCCTTTCCCGTGGTCACTGACCCTTTCCCTCGGTCACTGACCCTTTTCCGGGGTCACTGACCCTTTCCCGGAGTCACTGACCCTTTCCCGGGGTCACTGACCCTTTCCCGGGGTCACTGACCCTTTCCCGCGGTCACTGACCATTTCCCGCGGTCACTGACCCTTTCGCGGGGTCACTGACCCTTTCCCGCGGTCACTGACCCTTTCCCGGGGTCACTGACCCTTTCCCGGGGTCACTGACCCTTTCCCGGTGTCAATGACCCTTTCCCGGTGTCAATGACCTTTTCCCGGAGTCACTGACCCTTTCGCGGGGTCACTGACCCTTTCGCGGGGTCACTGACCCTTTCCCGGGGTCTCTGACCCTTTCCCGGGGTCTCTGACCCTTTCCCGGGGTCACTGACCCTTTCCCGGGGTCACTGACCCTTTCCCGGGGACACTGACCCTTTCCCGGGGACACTGACCCTTTCCCGGGGTCACTGACCCTTTCCCGGGGTCACTGACCCTTTCCCGGGGTCACTGATCCTTTCCCGGGGTCACTGACCCTTTCCCGGGGTCACTAACCCTTTCCCGGGGTCAATGACCCTTTCCCGGGATCACTGACTATTTCACGGGGTCACTGACCCTTTCCCGGGGTCACTGAACCTTTCCCGGCCTTTCAATGCCTTTGACCACTGACCACCGGGGTCAATATCCATTGACCTCTGACACCCGGGGTCAATGACCTTTGACCCCTGACCCCCGGGGTCAATGACCTTCGACCCCTGACCACCGGGGTCAATGACCTTTGACCCCTGGGGTCAATGACCTTTGACCCCTGGGGTCAATGACCTTTGACCCCTGGGGTCAATGACCTTTGACCCCTGGGGTCAATGACCTTTGACCCCTGGGGTCAATGACCTTTGAACCCTGGGGTCAATGACGTTTGACCCCTGCGGTCAATGACCTTTGACCCCTGACCACCGGGGTCATTGTCCCCAGGGGTCAAAGGTCATTGACCCCGTTGGTCAGGGGTCAAAGGTCATTGACCCCGTTGGTCAGGGGTCAAAGGTCATTGACCCCGGTGGTCAGGGGTCAAAGGTCATTGACCCCGGGGGTCAGGGGTCAAAGGTCATTGACCCCGGTGGTCAGGGGTCAAAGGTCATTGACCCCGGGGGTCAGGGGTCAGAGGTCATTGACCCCGGTGGTCAGGGGTCAAAGGTCATTGACCCCGGGGGGCAGGGGTCAAAGGTCGTTGACCCCGGGGGTCAGGGGTCAAAGGTCGTTGACCCCGGGGGTCAGGGGTCAAAGGTCATTGACCCCGGTGGTCAGGGGCAAAGGTCATTGACCCCGGGGGTCAGGGGTCAAAGGTCATTGACCCCGGAGGTAAGGGGTCAAAGGTCAGTGACCCCGTGAAATAGTCAGTGATCCCTGGAAAGGGTCATTGACCCCGGGAAAGGGTTAGTGACCCCGGGAAAGGGTCGGTGACCCCGGGAAAGGGCCAGAGACCCCGGGAAAGGGTCAGTGACCCCGGGAAAGGGTCAGTGACCCCGGGAAAGGGTCAGTGACGCCGGGAAAGGGTCAGTGACCCCGCGAAAGGGTCAGTGACCCCGGGAAAGGGTTAGTGACCCCGGGAAAGGGTCAGTGATCCCGGGAAAGGGTCAGTGACCCCGGGAAAGTGTCAGTGTCCCCGGGAAAGGGCCAGTGTCCCCGGGAAAGGGTCAGTGACCCAGGGAAAGGGTCAGTGACCACGGGAAAGGGTCAGTGACCCCGGGAAAGGGTCAGTGACTCCGGGTAATGGTCAGTGATCCCGGGAAAGGGTCATTGACCCCGGGAAAGGGTCAGTGACCCCGGGAAAGGGTCAGTGACCCCGGGAAAGGGTCAGTGACCCCGCAAAAGGGTCAATGACCCCGGGAAAGGGCATTGACCCCGGGAAAGGGTCAGTGACCCCGGGAAAGGGTCAATGACTCCGGGAATGGGTCAGTGACTCCGGGAAAGGGTCAGTGACCCCGCGAAAGGGTCAGTGACCGCGGGAAAGGGTCAGTGACCGCGGGAAAGGGTCAGTGACCGCGGGAAAGGGTCAGTGACCGCGGGAAAGGGTCAGTGACCGCGGGAAAGGGTCAGTGACCGCGGGAAAGGGTCAGTAACCCCGGGAAAGGGTCAGTGACCCCGAGAAAGGGTCAGTGACCCCGGGAAAGGGTCAGTGTCCCCGGGAAAGGGTCAGTGTCCCCGGGAAAGGGTCAGTGACCCCGGGAAAGGGTCAGTGACCCCGGGAAAGGGTCAGTGACCCCGGGAAAGGGTCAGTGACCCCGGGAAAGGGTTAGTGACCCCGGGAAAGGGTTAGTGACCCCGGGAAAAGGTCAGTGACCCCGGGAAAGGGTCAGTGACCCCGGGAAAGTGTCAGTGACCCCGGGAAAGGGTCAGTGACCCCGGGAAAGGGTGAGTGTCCCCGGGAAAGGGTCAGTGACCCCGGGAAAGGGTCAGTGACCCCGTGAAATGGTCAGTGATCCCGGGAAAGGGTCATTGACCCCGGGAAAGGGTTAGTGACCCCGGGAAAGGGTCAGTGACCCCGCGAAAGGGTCAGTGACCCCGGGAAAGGGTTAGCGACCCCGGGAAAGGGTCAGTGATCCCGGGAAAGGGTCATTGACCCCGGGAAAGGGTTAGTGACCCCGGGAAAGGGCCAGTGACCCCGTGAAAGGGTCAGTGACCCAGGGAAAGGGTCAGTGACCACGGGAAAGGGTCAGTGACCCCGCGAAAGGGTCAGTGACTCCGGGAAATGGTCAGTGATCCCGGGAAAGGGTCAGTGACCCCGGGAAAGGGTCAGTGACCCCGGGAAAGGGTCAGTGACCCCGGGAAATGGTCAGTGACCCCGGTAAAGGGTCAGTGACCCCGGGAAAGGGTCAGTGACCCCGGTAAAGGGTCAGTGACCCCTGGAAGGGGCCAATGACCCCGGGAAAGGGTCAGTGATCCCAGGAAAGTGTCAGTGACGCCGGGAAAGGGTTAGTGACCCCGGGAAAGGGTCAGTGACCACGGGAAAGGGTCAGTGACCCCGGGAAAGGGTCAGAGACCCCGGGAAAGGGTCAGTGACTCCGGGAAAGGGTCAGTGACCCCGCGAAAGGGTCAGTGACCGCGGGAAAGGGTCAGTGACCGCGGTAAAGGGTCAGTGATCCCGGGAAAGGGTCATTGACCCCGGGAAAGCGTTAGTGACCCCGGGAAAGGGCCAGTGACCCCGGGAAAGGGTCAGTGACCGCGGGAAAGGGCCAGTGACCCTGGGAAAGGGTCAGTGACCCCGGGAAAGGGTCAGTGACCCAGGGAAAGGGTCAGTGACCACGGGAAAGGGTCAGTGACCCCGGGAAAGGGTCAGTGACCCAGGGAAAGGGTCAGTGACCACGGGAAAGGGTCAGTGACCCCGGGAAAGGGTCAGTGACTCCGGGAAATGGTCAGTGATCCCGGGAAAGGGTCATTGACCCCGGGAAAGGGTTATTGACCCCGGGAAAGGGTCAGTGACCCCGGGAAAGGGTCAGTGACCCCGGGAAAGGGTTAGTGACCCCGGTAAAGGGTCAGTGACCCCGGGAAAGGGCCAATGACCCCGGGAAAGGGTCAGTGACCCCAGGAAAGTGTCAGTGACGCCGGGAAAGGGTTAGTGACCCCGGGAAAGGGTCAGTGACCCAGGGAAAGGGTCAGTGACCACGGGAAAGGGTCAGTGACCCCGGGAAAGGGTCAATGACCCCGGGAAAGGGTCAGTGACTCCGGGAAAGGGTCAGTGACCCCGCGAAAGGGTCAGTGACCGCGGGAAAGGGTCAGTGGCCCCGGGAAAGGGTCAGTGACCGCGGGAAAGGGTCAGTAACACCGGGAAAGGTTCAGTGACCCCGGGAAAGGGTCAGTGTCCCCGGGAAAGGGTCAGAGTCCCCGGGAAAGGGTCAGTGACCCCGGGAAAGGGTCAGTGACCCCGGGGAAGGGTCAGTGACCCCGGGATAGGGTCAGTGACCCCGGGAAAGGGTCAGTGACCCCGGGAATGGGTGAGAGACCCCGGGAAAGGGTCAGTGACCCCGCGAAAGGGTCAGTGACCCCGGTAAAGGGTCAGTGACTCCGGGAAAAGGTCATTGACACCGGGAAAGGGTCATTGACACCGGGAAAGGGTCGGTGACCCAGGGAAAGGGTCAGTGACCCCGGGAAAGGGTCAGTGACCCCGCGAAAGGGTCAGTGATCGCTGGAAAGGGTCAGTGACCCCGCGAAAGGGTCAGTGACCGCGGGAAAGGGTCAGTGACCGCGGGAAAGGGTCAGTGACCCCGGGAAAGGGTCAGTGACCCCGGAAAAGGGTCAGTGACCCCGGGAAAGGGTCAGTGACCCCGGGAAAGGGTCAATTAAACAGTTTATACAGGATGTGCGGGAATATATAATTAAATTGATTAAAATGTCATTTATACAAACACATTAAAATAAATAGATCTTCTTTTTTTTTGTACAAATAAGCAAATAATGATATAGTTACACTATAAGGAAAAAGCTGTATTGAAATTTAAATTTGTGTAGGCCTTTATAAACTGTTGAAAAATGGCAAGTGTGAAGAGTATTTAAACATAATGTGAAACTATACAAATAATTTTTGTGCAGTAATATATATAAATCATTTATAAGACAGATTTCAATAAAGCTTTCGTATTAAACCTTTTTTTTTATTTCGCATTTAAGAAAAAAATTAATTGGCGCCCAACGTGGGACACCAATTTTAAGAAAATCATTGAGAAATGTTAATTTTAAGATGGTATTATGAAAAGAAATTTTAATTAGAGATGATTTTTAGCAGCTACCACTAATAAAACTTAAATAAATCTTATTCTCAATCACTCCCTTTAAAGTATTTCGTACAGTGTACTAAGCACATCGGCCATGCTCGTTTATACAAATTAAAATTTAAAAACCTTTTGAGTAATATATTTTATAAACAGTTCAACAACAAAGTCAATGTAACTCTCTGTGTGTGCGTATATGATGGCACACCTCAAAAACCTCTAATTTGTCAACATCAGAGGGCAGTTAGTGCAGCTACAGAAAGGACATTAGACATAGATGTAACGTATAACTTCCGGCGTACACGTCGACACAGTACAATGCTGCACATATAAACATATACTTAAACAATCTGTAGACCAAGCGTAATGCAGTTGCTGATCTATATTTTGTAAAGTAGAAGCACATATATACAATATAGTATATGCCTGGTTGTCCTATGAACTGTATCTGTTTGTAAAATGTATTAATTTGTTAGTAGAACATTTTCGAAAACTTGGATTCATGCGTCAGCTCGTTGACTTAATGGGACACTGGGTTACATGCAAACTGACCGACCGACCGACTGAGTGAGTGAATGGTTACTGCCGCCCTTTGGGGTGTTGAACTTAACCAAATGTCGATTTATTATGGTATTGACTCACTGCTTCTGTCAATATTTACATCATTTGTGATACAGGACAGCAGTGTATATAGTGTAGAGCTACATTTTATATATATACAAGTATGTGTGTGTGTCCTACACAGCACAGGAAACGGATATATGTGCAGCCTCAAAGCGGTAATATGTATCAGCTGCTTGTGTTCCTCGTCGTCCTTGTTGGTGTTTTTTTTTTTTTCAACTTTATGGCACCTATTAACATTATTGCAGTGCATAAATTTACATATTTTACCTAAAAAGCCTTCATGTGTCAAGTCAAAAGTATGCATTTGAGTATTGTGCAGCTAGTTAGGAGATTTTTGATTTTGAAGTCATGAATTGAGAGATTGAAGAAAAAGTAAACAGTTTAGCTGGAAGCACAGTTCAATGAAGCTATTACATCAATTATAAATAATTAAGAAAAGTTAAATTCATATAAAAATACTATTCAATACTATGCCAACAAACTTATGTGAATGTCTTAACAAGAAAATGAGCTTCACGTTGGGCGCCATTTTTTTAAGTTTCTTTTGCGTGATAGTTTATTTCTTTGTCGAATTCAATATAGAAACAAAGCTTACAGAAAAATTATATTTAAGAAACAAAAAGAAAAAAAATTGGCGCCCAACGTGGGGTTGAATTTATTTCTCATTTATTTATTTTTTTAAATTTAGTTGAAGATAACAAAATTTAATTTAGAAATAAATCTTCCTGTGCTAAAATATTTTCAATATTTTTTTTATGAATTTAGTTTAACTTAAGAAAATTCATTAAGGAAATAAATTTTCGGGAGTGAAAATTATATAAGAAAATAAATTAACGGCGCCCAACAAGGGGCTCAGGGTTTTGTTATTTAATTGTTGGGGCCCAAAGTGTGTCACAATTTTAGTTTACTTGCATATGTTTATATATTTAATCAAACATAACAAGCTGTTATAAAGCAATCAACTTTTGAATGAAAAATTTTATTTACGAATATAAGAAATTGGCGCCCAACGTGTGGCTGCACACTTTTAAATATTTTTTTTAGAATGAGGTTATGTTTAATATACAATAAGGAAGTAAGCTTTCGCGCTGTAAAATTTTGTTTAAGAAAATAAATATTTGGCGCCCAAAGTGGGGCTTCATTTTTTTTCTTTTGATTTGTGTATGAATTTAGTCAAACATAATAAAATTTAATAAAGAAGTAAAACTTCGGGCGTTAAAGTAATATAAGATAATAACTAAGTTGGCGCCCAACAAGGGACTAAAATTTTTTTTTTTAATGAATTTAGTTGAGCATAACAAAATCCATTAAAAAAATAAACCTTCGTGCTAAAAAATTAAGTTAAAGGACATAAAAAATTGGCGCCCAATTTGGGGCTCAACTTTGAACTATTTGAGAAAAAAACAATTTGTGCACTATTATTTATAGGTTAGTTTTTCCGAAGTGTGGCTTAAATTTGTTTTTATTTTTTATTTTGTTTATAATAAATATAATAAATCTTCAGGAATTTAAACTCTATGCAAAAAATAGTAAATGGCGCCCAACAAGAGGCTCAAACTTCTTTTATGTATTTTTTTTAATGAATTTTGCTAAGCACAAGAAAATTTATTACAGAAATAAAGCGTCGTGATTAAAAATTATATAAGAAAATATTCAAATGGCGCCCAACAAGGGGCTCAAGTTGTTTTTAATTATTTATTCTTGTGAATATAGTTCAGCATAACGAAATCCATTAAAGAAATAAACTTTTAAACTGATAGATTATATTTAAGGATTTATAAAATTTGGCGCCCAACGTGGGGCTAAACTTTGTATTGTACTTTGTATTAGAGGACAAACAGTAGTGTATAGACAGACTGACATATAGTTGCAGAGTATATAATTTCCTACTTTTAAAGGTTCTTCATTGATTCGAATAATTTACGCTGCGAAAGATATTATAAAAAGTGTAAAGTTAAACGCCTTAGATTATGCAATAGAAAATGTCTTAAATAAAAATTGAAACGCATTGTCATGTCATATAAATAAATTAAGCACAACTTTTAAATATCAAAGATGACTTGACATTTTAAAGATTTTATATACATACTATATAGGCTTTCAACAGTTACTAAACTGCGCTTTAATAAAAGCTATCAATTATAAATTACAACATGGCGACAGCGGAATTTCTTTGCGATTTTATCTCAATTTCACGCGCGCGCGTTTACAGAATGAAATGGATTTCTTTCTTTTTTTTTTCTGCTTGAGTTAATGGCTAATGGGTTCAATAAACTGACTGCTGCCGGGCCTTTTTATTGATGCTTTTCTTGCTTGTGTTGGTGGTGGCTGCTGTCATCAATCAATCAGTGTGTGTGCGCCTGCCAGTTTGCTATATCTTTTGTATACCTAAGCATATGGGAGGAACTTGGCAACCGAACAGTTAAAAGTGTTGTCCAAATTTGGCTAATGGCATCACTTCTAGACACTGCATGTGTAACTGTGTGTGTCAAAAATATGGACAAAAAAGAGGACAGTTGTGCCAGCTGTGACATTCACATCAAAATATATCATATTATATGGCTTCGTTAGTTTTTCTTTCTTGACACATCATTATGCTTGCTTCATATAGAATTTAATAAATATTAAATAAATTTAACCGAACTGCATATATGTAATTGAAATTAATCTCATTCAATTTAATTGAAAAACTGTTTCATTTACGTGTCTTAATTTAATCGTTTTTCTTTTGTTTTTTTTTAAACATTTTCCATTGAAGTTTTTCCTTGTTTTATAGCTGCTGCTGAGGCTGATTAAGCGACGACCTCATTTTCCTGCCAACGTTTTCAATTTCAATTTCCGTTGCAACGCGTTTAGCTGTTGCTTTGGATCTGCAAAACTTAACTTCGACAGATTTTACAGCGTACTGAATGGCAAATCTTTGTTGAAACAAGTTTAATGCTTTGCGAATTTTCTTGACTTTAAGACCAAAAGTTTTTCTTTCATGCGAATTCGAAGGCGAATGTGCGAAAGTACGGTAAGAACAAAAAGCTAATCGTCAAAAATACTATTCACTGAGCATGAAAACAATTTCAATCATTTCAAGAAAATGCAAAACGCTCAACTGGAAATGTGCGGAAGAAGGAAGGAAAACTTCTCGAATGCTGTTTGACTGTTTGGGTGCGCCAAGCAGCTTTGGTCTTGAGTTACGCTTGCAATTGCAATTGAGAAGCTCAGTTGAAGAGAAAAAAAATATTTGTATGTATGTATCAAGGAAAATTTTGACTTCATTAGAACCGCAGCTTTAATACCCTACATAAGATAGATGCCTAAAAATTGTTTTAGTTTCTCTATTATTCTTTTTTTTGGGAGAAGTTTATTAAATTTTCTTAAACATAAGAAAATTTATAAAGAAATAAAGCTAAGCGCTGAAATATTGCATTTAAGAATAATAAAAAGATGGCGCCCAAACGTGGAGCTCAATTTTTTTATGTATATTGTTTTTAAATTGCTTAATTTCTTTGTTGAATGCTAAACAATCCAATTAAATAATAAAAAAAATAATATATGGCGCCCAACTTGGGGTTGGGAAAATTTTTTTTTAATGAATTTGGTTTAGCATAAGCGAACTGGCGCCCAACGTGAGGTAGTTTTTTTTTTATTTTTTTTTTAAAGAATTCAGTTAAACATTTGGTTAATTCAATAAAGAAATAAACCTTCAGCATTAAAAATTTTATTTAAAATAATAAATAATTGGCGCCCAACGTGGGGTTGATTCTTTTTTTATGAATTTAATTCAACTTAAGCAGGTTCTATATAGACATAAACCTTTGAGCTAATTTTATGTTTTGGAAAACAAAAAACAAACAAAAAATGGCGCCCAACGTGGGATTAAATTTGTTTTTAATTTTTTTTATGAATTTCGTTGAACCTAAGCAAATTTAATAAAGAAATAAACCTTAGAGCTGAAAAGTAATGTGTAAGAAAATAAAAAATTGGCGTTTAACATGAGGCACAAATAATTTTTTCACTTATATTTAAGAAAATAAATATTTGGCGCCCAACGTGGGTTTAAATTTTTTTAAATTTAATTTTGTTATGAATTTAGTTGAACCTAAAAAAATTCAATAATGAAATAAACGGGAGCTGAAAAATTATATTTGAGATGGTAAATAATTGGCGCTCAACGTGTGTCTGAAATTTTTTGTTGTTTAATTTAATTAAATATAAAAAATAAGAATAAAAGCTTAGAGTTAAAAAAAAACTGTTTATTAAAATAAAAAAACGTGTTGTTAAAATTAATATTTGTGCCCCATGTTGGGCGACAATTTTTATTTTCTAAAATATCAATTTGACTTGTCTCGATCGACTCATTTTCGTTTAGCTGCTCAAGTATGCTTTCAAACTTAAATACTTCAAAGCTCCAATAAACTAATGATACCCTTAATATGCACAATTAGTGTAGCGTATACCAACAATAAAATATAACAGAAACTCAAGAAAACGTAAAAGAAAACACATTACAAATTGTGCTCTTGGGTCCGTTGTGCCGCCTGGACAGCATGCAACGTTTGCATGTGGTTGGGTTTTTCATAGTTGTTCCAGACATTAGTTCTTTCGGTCCAACTTGTACAGTGCAAAACTTTTGAAACTTTAGTGGCGATTGCTTTGGCCATCTTTGCTGTCAAAACTTATGCCGTGCATGTTGAGTGCATTTTGGGTTTGTGTTGGTTCATTGTTTATTTCTTCGTATATATTTTTTTTCATTTATTTTTTTTTTGTTGACTTGATTTTTCAAGCTGAATGCACATTGCGCTCAATTTATGAACAACGTTGAACAACAAAATAAAAAACTGAAAATCAAGCACAACATTTTCAAATTTCCTGCACATTTTCTTCATCAAATTGACTGAGTGTGCAAGTTGTAAATTAATTTCTATAGCATAAAACTTTCAAATGAAAAGCTGGCTTGTACGAGTAGTTGCACTAACCGAGATACTCATAGTACATAGTAGTGGTCCGATAACTTGCACTAACAATGTGGTTTGATTTAGAAGATACCCTATAGCTACTCGAAGAAGCCGTGTGCAGTGGCTATTGGCGCCAAAGTATAGAGTTTTCGATTTTATGTTCTATATTTCAGCTGACTAGTTCTAAGTAGCATCTACCTAACTAATTTTGTTGCTTCCAACGTTAACAGTCTCTGAGTTGTAGGCAGCTTTACAGTTAAATGGACGCACATATGTAGCTATACAGACTTCAGGCGTTATTTCGCCATTTTGGCTGTATAATATACTTCATATATTTTTTGTATATAGGGTATAAGAAACATTTAAATAATAACTTTACACAATTTCTATAAAAAAACCGAAGGTTAACACAGTCTACAGCTTGCATAGCGCTGCACAGTGCGTATACTTAATATTTCAAACGTTCATTTCTCCTTTCAAGTAAAACTTTTATTTGCGGTTTGCTTTTTTGTTCAATTATGTTATTCTAAAGAAAACATCTTTTTTTTAGAATTAAATTTAATAAATTGAATTCAATTCAAAGGTTTTGTAGTATTCTAAAAGTTTATTTAATATTTAGATTGCGTATACGTAATATTGAATTAGTTTAGCAGAAATTCGGAAATATTTTCATACGCTGTGTAATGGATATAAAAAGGTATGTAATAGACAGAAAGAGGAAAGTCAGACATCATAAAATTAATATATATACTTGATCAGCATCAAATATCGAGTTTTTATGAACATGTCCGTTTGTCCTTCTCTCTGATTGTGCATATAAGCAACCAGAACTTGACAACTATAAGCGATAGAGCCTTCAAGATTAGATATTTAGATTCTCCAATTGTTTCATCGGACCACTTGTATTTAAGGGAGTTTTGCCTTTTATCATACAAACCTACTCCTTATTCTGCGAATTTCGAATATGCAAAAATTTGAATTGATGTTTTTTAATTTCAAGAATCAATTTCAAGAATCTTATCCTTATAAAATATTCCATTTAGGTCCTGATCGAACTATTAGCAGGTGAAGCTCCCTTATAAATCTATCTCATATTTCTGGGGTTTGGTATGAATATTTTTTTTATTGTTAATTTAGCTAGAAACGCGTAACTCGATATATTATGCATCAATTTTAATAAACCAAAACTCAGGGCAATATAGATATGTCCGTCTGTCTGGCTATGAAGAACAAATCTCACACTTATGGTGAGTCTTGGCGAATTGAAATAGCAAAAAAAGAAAATTAATTTTTTTGAGAAAATGTAACGAAGAAAAGAGCAGTAGACAAAGCGGAAAGAAAAAAAATTAGAAGAAGAAAAAGAAAAAGAAGTAGAAAAGGCATTGCTAGCATAAAAGCTCTAAGGTCTCCAAATTCTGGACCCGGTGGAGACCCTCAAACGTACCAGCCACAATCAGTGATAAGCACCAAGGCTTTATTTTAAAGCGTCTGTACACTTTTACGGTTCGATTCTGCAGCCAGTCTCCAAATCTAGCTCCCATAGCTCCAGGTGGACACGACAATGGATGTAAAAATCGCTCTCTTATATCGCAGGGGCACCTAAGACCTGCTACACAACATCCAGTTTAGACGCGTCGACTTATATCTGCCTAAATAATTTGCCTCCTGGTCAACCTGTAGAGTTTCATTGTTTATCTGAACATCTGGCAGCTGACCCATACGCAGTGTGTATTGATTGATTGATATGATATGATTGATTGGTACGACTCAGAATTGTTCTCCGGCTTACCAGGTATATGAATCATCAGAACTCTTACCAACCTTCACCTGTTCGCTAATTCCTTCATAATAAGTATTGCATTAAAAATCAATTCAATACAAATCAGGGCGATGTGGCAGACGTTTGATAGCATGAACTACCTCTTCTACTCTTAAAGTTGAAATAGGCAGGTCTATCTGTAAGGGTGTATCTAGAGCACTTTCCGTTTCCCTCGTTTCTTAGTCAGATACTGTGTTTAAATGCAGAAACCGGTTCTCCAGGTGTAGGTCAAAATTTTCTGCGTTCTCCTCATCTAACCTGCATACTTCGTCCGATGCGTTTTTAGTCTCAACGCTTAAGGGACCTAGTAGTCTTCCAGAGAGAGTATCCGAAGTCTATTGTGTAATCCATTGCCTAGAGTTTTTTCTCAAAATTCTCTTCTCGCTGGAGCTTAAGCGTCTCTTTTTGCCTCTACTGCCAAATCAAGTCCCTCGTTTGTCTATTAAGACAATAGAGAGTTTAAGAACTTGAATCGCTGACAGCAGTACCCGACAAAAGTCAAAGACAGAAAAGTTTTCAGTTCGATATTCAAATGCAGTAACTCTTCGAGCTTTCTCTGGAAGATTGGAACAGATGAGTGTCGGTATAGAGTGTGATGAGAAGTCGGTATTGAGGTATAACAGCTGTGGAGTGAATGTGGATTTTAGTAATTAGCGCCAGATGGTCACTATGCACCTCCCAGCCCATCGGGAATGCCTTGGTATAAAGCAAAGTCAAAACAGGATGGACTTCTTCTGCGGCTGTAAGTATAGCGTGTTGGAGAGCCAGCCGACCAATTAATTATTTTCCTGCTACAGAATTGAGAATAAATTTGGAGTCGTTAAGCTTACTTCTGTAGTACGGCTCGATATATATTGCGTCTAATTCTACGCTCACGTAGCCAAACTGAAATGAGCGCTTGGCAATGGTGACCAAGGGGTAGTGCTTGATAGTACACTTGATAGTACTGCAATACCTCCTTCAGCGCAAGTTAGGTGCGTTGTAATGGCTTGACTAGACTGGTAGCGAAACACTCAGCGTTGTATTGTTAGATAATTTAGTCTCAATAAAATAAAGTCAATGTTATTATTGTGGGCAAAAAGTTGGAGCTCTGGTACTCTCCCTCTCATGCCGTTGGCATGCCATTACAGACTGCGAATGGAACTCATGTTGATGCCATTAAGGTGATGGATAATCTCCTTCTGCATCTCAATCAGTTTTTCCATGAGTTTGAACATGAGTTTTATATCTCAGATAATAGCACTGCTGAATCGCTTATCTCTTGGCTATGTTGTTGTTGTCGATGCTGGTATCTGTGTTGCAGGTGTTGTCGATCTAATCAAATTTGATCTGGCCCTGCAGGACTTTGTTTACTTTGTTTGTTGATCTAGTGATAGTAGGCATCAAACGACTTGTTAGATTTGTTAATATTTCTTTCTCTGCATTTGTTGTTGCTTGTATTCTAATGCAAATACCACACATTGCAGCAACTATTTGATGCAGTTGCAAGGGGATTGGTACGTTTTTACAGAAATTCAAAGCAAAATTTGGGCTGCTTATTAGACAAAAAGATAAACGGAGTTTAGCAGTAGTTAGGAGTTTCTAAAACCCGTTTTTTTATATATTAAAATAAGGAACGTGTTGCCAAAATAACGATGCTATATTCCATGATATTTCATATAAATTTTTTTTTTTAATAAAAATTTCATTAAATTAATTTTGATAAAGTAAAAATTTGCGTACACACACATAACTTAAAAGCATTGTTGTTGCTGTATGCTTGTGTTGTTGACGCGTGTTGTGCGAGTTATATTTAACTAAATATTATGGAAAGGCTTCCCAAGCGTATCTGCCAGGTTGAGTCTGATTGGCTGTGTATGTGTGTGTGTAGACGTTTAAAATGTCAAAGTCAAAAGGTGTCAAGCAGCGTGCAGTCATATATAAAAGCATACAACCTGCCCAGCACAGCACAGCATAACACAACACACAAGCTTTACTTTCCACGGAATGCAAAAGTCAAATTATAAAAATTTGCGCTGAATTTCCCATTTGATTTGCGCCAACGATGCTGAAGACTGACGGCAAGGACGTCTAAATAAGTCTTTGACTGGGAATAAAATAATATATTGTATATAAACGTATACAACAGCGATGTGTCGTAGAGGTGTCGCTTTGGCATGGAAATTGTGTGCGCGACTGATCAAACCGGTGCAGTCATGCGTGCGCAAAGCTTGACGTAAAACCTTGACTTTTAAGGCAGTTCTTTAAAGGAAATGTACCAGCATTATCCTTATACGCTGCCTTTTATTTTTTAGTTGAGTTGAGTTACTTTTCTTCTTTTTTGCCACATTTAATTACGTACATAAACAGTGTGACAGCTTTTTCACAGTAAAAGCGATACAGCAAAGCAGGAACGCCTTCGTGGAACTCATGGGAGACAACAACATACTCGGAAGTGGCAGCCACAACCGCAAGAAAGCGAACTTCGACTGACGACGACGACGACGACTCAAAGCATGAAAAAGACAGCCAAATGAGTTTCACAGACAATTGAAGCGGCGTCAGGCACGAAGACAACACAATTCACTTGGCATAAATTTTACGCTTACTCTTAACGCAAAATTTAATTTCATGCGTCAACTTAATACAGCCAGGCAGACACACAAATAAACAATTGCTCCATTGATGACGTTGCCGGCGTGGACACTGTCGATGTTGTCGATGTTCGGAGCGGAAGTGATGTGTATATTTTTTTGTATTTTTTTTTGATACGCTATATACAAAGCGCTAAAGCGGTATAATAGGTTTTGGTAATCGGTTTGATCAATCACAGTCGGAGATAGAATTGGAGAGAGTGAAACGCATATAAACGTCTAGCTTCGCTAACTTAATATAATGTTGGCAGTGACATTCATTTATGCAATCTTTAATATATCACTACTCTATATTTAATAGTGTAGTGCATAACGTAGTCTTCTATATACAACTGCGATATTCTTATTTGTTTTATTAATAAATTAAGCAAAGCCATTGCCATGCGCACTTTATGCAGCATGTACGGCATGGATTTCGCTGTCGATCAAGCAAGTTGAAAATAATTGAAGTGCGTTCGAGTACGAAAACCTTATGCTTATGGCTTGCAGCATGAGGCGAATATAATTTGGGTATAATTTATTTTGTATTAAGGCTTTGTTTACTTTGTTTCAATTTTTTTCTTCACATTTTGGTAGAAGAAAAATGGCGAATTTAATTTTATTTTATTTTATTTTTTTGGAGTAATGAAGTAAACAAAGTCAAGCATAAAATTAAAAACAAAATTTTATTGTTTATATTTGATTTATTTAAGCTGCATTAGAAGTCAGTGATGAGTTGAATTGAGCGTAGTAAGCGCACAACTTAAAGTAACATAAATCAGGTCCCTACTCGGGTGCCAAAAAGAATTCAGTGCAGACTATGTGAAATATAACATTAAATCTATGCAAATATATGTAATAGGTACAAAGAGTCGATTGGGGCCGCAGAAAGTATATGTAATGCCTTGAGCAGCATCAAAAGTCGAGTGGATATGGCTTCGTCCGTCTGTCTGGCTATCCATATAATCAACTTGTATTTGAATAGTATAAGAAATTTTAGATATTAAGTTTTTACTGTACCTTCCTCAGATAACTTGTATTCGATACTCGTTATAATCAACAGACTCGTCACTTCCTTTAATCTAGTTCATTCAATTTTAAAATTTCTAAATAGTTACTCATTGGATTCAACAAACTCGTCAACTATTTTATTCTTGTTTATTCAATTCTTCTAATTTCTTATTCGTTACTCGTTATAATCAACAGACTCGTCACTTCCTTTAATTTAGTTCATTTAATTTTAAAATTTCTAAATAGTTACCCATTGGATTCAACAAACTCGTCAACTATTTTATTCAAGTTCATTCAATTCTCCTAATTTCTTATTCGTTACTCGTTATATTCAACAGACTCGTCACTTCCTTTAATCTAGTTCATTTAATTTTCAAATTTCTAAATAGTTACTCATTGGATTCAACAAACTCGTCAACTATTTTATTCAAGTTCATTCAATTCTTCTAATTTCTTATTCGTTACTCGTTATATTCAACAGACTCGTCACTTCCTTTAATCTAGTTCATTTAATTTTCAAATTTCTAAATAGTTACTCATTGGATTCAACAAACTCGTCAACTATTTTATTCAAGTTCATTCAATTCTTCTATTCGTACAACATAAAGTATCGTAATTCAAGATCCCTGCTCGGGCGCCGTGCACTTCAAAGCAACTATTTCAAGATATATTTAGAGTTCCATTTATTTTTGTACTATTTTGTAAGTTTTATGTTAATTCCATATTTATTTATAAGAAGTAAATATACAAATGACGTGTAGCAGGTGCTTTAAAATATTTTTTTTCCAATAACCAGTGTCAATGCGTTAAGCCAATATATTTCTATTTAATTATTTCAAATATATTTTGTAGCAATGTTAATTTAGAAATTATTACGCAAATGATATACAATCTATTAGTTTTAAACGATTTTTTCAACTTCCTGCTCGGGCGCCACGAAGAATTAAACTGCAAAGTATGAATTAGAAAAGAGAGCAACCAAGCGGTGTTCCATCACCATACTTTCAGTGTAATCCCTGCACATCTCCATTAATCTATCTATAAAATTTTTCATTTGGTTTTCCCAAATTCTCAACATATCATTAAATTTTCTTTGCAATAAATCATTTGACAATTTAATATTATAGAATTAAACAAACTCAATTAAGTTTGTTAACTCCATTGTAGATATTTCTATGCAACACACACAAACTTTCAATTAAATTTGCAAATTCTTGCAAATAAATTTCAACCACGACTGAAGGCTAATTACTATGCTGAAGCAGCTCTCTACATACGAGTTTTCTTTTCCAAGAAACTTTGAATGCCTGTCAGTTAGAGTCTGGCTGCAATCCTTTTTCTTACAAATAATAATATAATTTTTTTTCTTTTTATATTATGTTTCTTCTTTGTTGGTTGTACTCAACGCTTACAGCGCCTGTCTGCAGTTTTACTAAATAAATTATTATCAGAGCTGTCTGTCTGTCTATCTGTCGGTCTGCCACTTGCTAGTTGATGACTTAATTGTATGAAATTTTTCGAGCAAGTGAAAAGTGTGATAAATTTCATGGTGTACCAATGAGTAGATTTCATGGCGTGTTTAGACCGTTGGTTTAGTAAGACATTATTACTTGAGGTTATGGATCTAGCAGACAGTTTAGTACGAGTCAGTACATTCATTTGCGTAGATATTTCTTTTGTTTGTTTTTTGTTGTATAAGCTATACGGAATATAGCATGATTTATTAGGTTTATAGTTTGAAATTGAAAATTTTTAAACAACTTCAAAGTTTGTACTTCATGTCTAACATTAAATTATCTTCAAAATAGCACACAAAAAGTCGCACAAATGAGCAATGACATATTTAAAGTATTTTTTAATAGCTTAAGCAAATTACGCCTAATGAAGTTTATTAAGCGCGCAAGTCTGTTTAGCGAAGATTTACATAAAATATGCTAATTAGATTTTTATGGCGTACTTTGATAAATAATTCATTAATCTAAATTATGTAGCAAGCATGAAAATTAATAAAAGCGAAAGTTTAAAATTTGATAAGCTTCCGTCGTAGTAGCTGGTAGCAATAAATTTATAGATCTAGACCCAAAAGATATGCCAAGTAACTACAATATATCAAGTGACAACAACTTTTGCCAAACTATTGGCTTATAAGTATAAGCCGTGCCGAGGTTATGTATGTCATTTAAAAACGAGTAAAATACATAAACAACAACAACAAGCTGCAAAAAGCCAAAGGATTTATGTTGTTTGCTGCATGTATATGGTGGCATGAAGTTTTCTTTTGTGCCATAGCAGCATGACAAGCACAAAAAACTGACACCTACACATAAAAAAAAAACCCAAAAAAGAACCTGCAACAAAGAAAACTGCAACATGAAGCCAACAACATGTCTACTCTCTGTGCGGAAATGATTCGGTTTATGTTGTATCTACATATCTATCTCATGTATCTGTAACGCCAACGCTTTGCATACGTTGCATGCATATATTATCCACTCACACTCATTGTTTTACTTTTTATTAAAAGCTTTAAAAATGCTCTAAGATGGACGATGTTCTCGAGCCAACATTTATCATACAGTTATGGTTTGTTCAGTATGTTGTAGTAGCTAAAAAGTTATAGCTACAAAAAAAAGCTAAAACTTTGCTTGGCACAAAATTGTGACAAACAAGTTGAAAGAGTTGTGTTGAACAAGTTTAATTAATCGTTTAATTTTTTAATTTCTTTTTATTTATTTGAAATTTTTGCTTAAGAGAAACTTCATGATATTTTGTGGTGCTACATTGCTGTGTAAAGAAAGTTTTTCTCTGCTAAGCTGTTTATATTTTCTGTAAGTTTAAGAAGATTAAGAAAAGAGCGTACATTTTAGTTCACAATTCTAAATGATAGATCTAGTGGCTAAAGCCTGTGGAACCTTCTGGCGCAGGAACTATTATGCAGGAGATTAAAGGCTAAGTTTTTAGCGTGATCAGAGAGTGGTCTCTCACTTATACGTTTGAATCAACAGTACAAAGAAGACTTTTGAATCTTCTGGTGGAGGAACTATTATGCAGGAGATTAATGGCTAGGTTTTTAGGGTGATCAGAGAGTGGTCACCTTCGGTATCTAGCACTTGTACGTTTGAATCAACAGTACAAAGAAGACTTTTGAATCTTCTGGTGGAGGAACTATTATGCAGGAGATTAATGGCTAGGTTTTTAGGGTGATCAGAGAGTGGTCTCCTTAGGTATGTAAATGCTAGAAATAGCTAGAAAAGTGGAATAATCCGAATAAGGTGCTACTACTAAAGGTTCTTCCTATAAAACCGTAGATAGCCTTAAGGGACACCCTTCGCTATAGGCGTGTATTTAGAGAATTCGTGTCAACACCAAACTTAAGCTTGTAGAGCGGGCCAGAATGCCATACTTGTTCGAATGCTTGTCTCACATCGAGGAATGCTGGTGAGCAGTAGACCTTCTCTTTAAGTGTTCTCCACAAATCGATGACAATGCTCTGAGGTCAAATGCTTTTTTTTCCAGATTTGGACACAGTCTTTGCAATTATTTGAGAATATTGTCAATAGGCTCATAGATCGATAGGAAGCTACAGTTTTTCTGGTTTTCCCGGCTTTGATTTACGAAGTAGCTTCGGTGCATTTTCATATAGCAAAGAAGCCTAGTAGAAGTTCTGGACATATATTAAAAATGTTTGTTTAGAAGCTCAATGGTGAGAAGCTGCATCACAACTTGGTGACTTTGTGGTTTTAAGCCTTTCAATTGCTTTCGATAACATCTGCAAGTCTACTTCCATTAAGATTTATTGGGCAAGGGACAATGATAAATTGCAAAGTTCTCTGTTATGGCAGCTTGGAGAGCAAGTATCAAAGATGCTACCAAGGTGCTCGGCGAGTAGCTGCATCACAACTCGGTGACTTTGTTGTTTTAAGCCTTTAAATTTCTTTCTGTAACACCTGCAAGTTTATATACTTGATGAGAAGATTCATTGGGCAAGGGACAATAATAAATTGCAAAGTTCTTTGTTCTGGTAGCTTGGAGAGCAAGTATTGAAGCTGCTACCAAGGTGTTGGGCCATGGCTTCAGTTTAGGGCTTGTCTGAGCGACAGTATTCTTTTTGCAGGTCTCTTTAGATAGAGAGTTCAACTGTTTCGAGAAATTCGTCAATTATTTATTCTCTTAAGCCACTGAGAAGATCTTTGAGTTCTTTGGTTATGAACTGTCTCGTCTTTAGACTGAGGTACCACACTCTTCTCAGTTACCATTTAAGCAGCCTCGAGACATCATAAATGAAGATTCCGCTTTGAGAAAGGGAGTTCTTAGCAGCTTCATGCATTGTCCAAGCCAGTTGTTCAACCTCCATGCCGATATTTTCGCTTAAAGAAAGTATTACATTGGGGTCAAATCTCTGCTGGAGCTTAGTTCTCGATGTCTATATTATATGAATAGTTGAAATTTATAGTTTTTGAGAACTGTTTTCCAACTAATTTAGATAAAATGTCAGACAGATGGACAAATATACCCAAAAAACCCTTAAAAAACCGACATACTTTCCGATCCACACATTTCTTTCGTATTTTCAAACTAAGAAAAATTTTTGTATTAAACTTTAGACTCAAATATGAAACATATTAAATTCAATTTATTTATGAATGAACCTCTTACACGTACAATATGTTTATACCGCTGCTGACAAGCAGGACAACGATACGCAAAAGGATACCATCTCTCCTGTGTGTGTCCTGCCAGTGTCTGCTTTACGCAATTTACAATTTATGTCACATTGTGTTGTCGTTTATTAAAAATTTGCTACCCACTGACGACATTGATGTGCCTGATGCGCCGCCCTGTTAAAGGCTACTGCGCAAGCAAAAATCAAAAAGATAAAATTTATCAATGAAAATATTTTTGCAGAGCGTAAATAATGTATATGACATGCAGGAGCAGGAGGAGGAGCAGCCTTACTTTGCCATGCTTATGAATTCTCTTCTTGGCATAATTTTTCTTTTAATTGGATTTTCATCAGCACTTCACTGGCAGACATTACAAAAAAATAATAATAAAAGGGCATCCTTTGTCGTGCTGCCATTTTCTTAGTTCCACTTGACGCCTGCCTGTGACACCGCCGCAACGGCTGCATAGAACACAACAATTGTTGTAATCATTTTCGTACATAATTATTTGCTGCTATTGAAAATCAATTTCCCATCGATTTCCCTTAAGTCGTGCAGCATTTTTACTGTCAATGTTGACTTCCGCAAATCGATTCGATTCGTGCAGGCAATTGTGCAGGGGAAATTGTTACAAATTTATGATTTAATTTATGTCGGCTTAGATGCTGCTGTAAGATAATTCAAGCTTATGTATATATTTTGGGGGGCACTTTGCATTTTTACGAATTTTAAAGTAACGAGCGGATGTGTCAATTGTGTTTCGTTTACGCTTCGTTGAGCATAGAAAATTTTCTTATACAGAAAGATGCGGAATGCTGCTTATGAATTGGTATATTAAAGATACTTAAAGGATCTATCTCTTATAGGCTCGTAAATTTAGTTACTCAAAATTAAAAAAAAAATCGTGACGAAATTTAGCAGTTGTGTTGCAACGGATATGCGTTTTGTTTTGTATCAAACTGCACATGACCAAACGATGGTCATTTTGTGGTCATTCGCTGTATCCGTCGAATTCGTTATGTGCTCGTGCAAATGCAGTTTTGGATTTAAAGATAAGTTGTTAGTGCATGCGACGTTACGGTAATAAATCCGCAGTACGTGATGTATTATACAAATGATGATGGAGTACATACAGCTTCGTACGAATAATGTGTCTCACCTATATAGTATCTATGAACTCTGAATGGAGAGATATGTTGAATTGTCAGCTGAAGCATCTTAGGGATTCTGCTAAGATATTACCATCTTCAAAAGGTTTTTCGACATATTTATTTTTAAATATGTATCTGTGGATATTTTCATTGCGGAGATATCATGAAATTTTGATTGAACTCGTTGAATAATTTGAAAATTTATTTTGATAACAATTTTCCAGTGTTGGGCTCGTGTAAAGAAGCACTTTGTACAAGAGGAGTACAAGAGTTGATAAGCTAATTCATATTAATGGTGAACTTCTGAGTATGTCACATCGTTGCAGTGTGGAACGATGGCACTGTTCAGGGTGATTAGACGGTATATAGCTCTCTTGGGAGTAATATTATACATTTTCAGATGTCATTTGAGTTTCTAAAAGGTACTCTTATTGGTATGTCTAATGCTATCGGGACTTGGATAGATTTTTGAGCACTTCGTAAGGAGTTGCGCTGGCACCAATTGGAGATATAGTTTTTATTTATTTTCTTTGGTGGAGACTTTTTTTATAAATTAAAAAGTCTAACAAAATTATGTTTCTCTAATTTCAGGCCTTGCTTATATTTGGAAGTATAAACTGTTTGTTCTTTGGGAGGTCAGTTTATATAGAGTTCAGTTTATACGGATGTCAGTTTATATGAAGGACAGTCTATATGGAGGTCAGTTTATACGGAGGTCGATTTATACGAAGTTCAGTTATACGGAGGTCAGATTATATGGAGGTCAGTTTATACGGAGGTTAGTTTATACGGAGGTCAGTTTATACGGAGTTCAGTTTATATGGAGGTCAGTTTGTATGGAGTTCAGTTTATATGGAGGTTAGTTTCTATGGAGGTCAGTTTTTATGGAGTTCAATTTATTTGGAGGTCAGTTTATATGGAGTTCAGTTTATATGGAGTTCAGTTTATATGGAGTTCAGTTTATATGGAGGTCAGTTTATGTGGAGCTCAGTTTATACGGATGTCAGTTTATACGGAGGTCATTTTATATGGAGGTCATACTATACGGGGGTCATTTTATATGGAGGTCAGTTTATACGGAGTTCAGTTTTTATGGAGGTCAGCTTATACGGAGTTCTGTTTATATGGAGGTCAGTTAATATGGACGTCCATTAATATGGAGCTCAGTTTATGTGGAGGTCAGTTTATATAACATCATTATCATACATTGCGACAGATTAAAGATCTTGGTGATTTTTTCTCTGTCATGATTGAATTGTGTACGATTTGTCGGCATATATGCTGGGTATACAAAAATTGAGCGAGCAACAATTTAAAAAAAAGTGTACGAGATGATATTAACGTACGAGATGATGTATGAGATGATATTAACGAGTTGAAAAATTAAACGATTTAAAATAAATAAACGAGTTAGAAAAATGTAACGAGTTAGAAGAAAGTATGGAAAAAATGTACGAGATGATGTTAATGAGTTAAAGAAGGGAAGGAATTTGTATAAATAAGTTAGAAAATTGTAACGAGTTCGAAGTAACTATGAAATGTGTTGTTGAGTATGCTGAACTTGAAATTCTACAGCACGGTATATTAAAATTGAGCGAGTTACAACAAAGAAAAAAAGTATTATGTTAACGCGTAAAAAAATTAAAATAATTGAGAATTAGAAAATTGTAACGAGTTAGAGGAAAGTAAGAGCGCTGTAGGTAAGTGTGCGGAAGTTTAACTTTCAAAGTAGAGTATTAAAAAATTTAACGAGTTATAACAATGAAAAAAAATCTACGTGATGATGTTAACGTGTTGAAAAATTAAACGAATTAAAATAAATAAGCGAAAAATGAATCCAGTTAAAAGAAAATATGAAAAAAAATGTATGATGATGATGTTATCGAGTTAAAAAATGCAGCGAATTAGTATAAATAAGCGAGTTAAATATGTAACGAGTTAGATGATAGTATAAATTCTGTGGTCGATTTGGTAATTTGATTCAGTCACTCTACACTAATGAGTTGCTTGATAGATTGGTACAGTGTTTGTACTCGTTGCATAAAGTTAACGAGTTAACCAATTCAAATAGTAAACGGAGCAATGAATTTAAGTTCAAAACCTAAATGACGAACTTGTACTGAAAAGTAATTAACTTACGACACATAAGTGGGATGCCAACATTTTCAATTTAAAGAAGAACATGTTTCCTATTTTTAGGGAAACTTTTTATACCTGACAAAAAAGTTTCTTTGGCAAATTTAACTTTAATTCAACTGAATGCCAAAGGTAATGAACAAAAATTTCAGCAAAAAAGAATTTCAGTCTCTTCTGCTTTTAGTATGCTTTCAAGAGCAAAAAAATGCTTTCCGATTGATAATAAATTTTCCAGCAGCTTCTTTTACAAATGCTGTGCAAGCCTACGCAAGTTGAAGTTCATATCCTGTAGGTAAGTAAACTAATTTCCAATAGTCATTGGAACTGTATAGCAGGCAATTAGTTATAGCAAACTGAACTCTTATGCTTTTTTGAAATTTTTATCTACCAACTACTGTTCTATAGCATATATGCGTGCCAGATACAAGATACTTTTTAAAGCAAGCTGCTATGCCAATAATTCAGTACGATTTTCGTAATTAAAACTCTGTCAATGTTTGTTAGTAAGCAGCAGCATGTAGAAATATTGCCAGTATAGAAGATAGCATGGAAATTGGTTTTTCACTGAGTTTCATTGAGTTTTCTTCTACTTGGCTGGTTGTTTCTGTATTTTTTTTTTATGCTACTCTATACATTGTTTTTAGTTATTCAACACTTGGCAAAACAATGTTGCAAAAGTAAATAAACAACAGACAGACCGAGCGTTAGAGGAAGCGCGCTGATAGGCATTGTAAAGATTTACTAGTTTAGAAATGCATTGAGAGAACAAAAAAAAATGGCAGCAGAGTATCAAGTTTATTTAGTACTAACTAACTTGTTTGCATATTCTTTGCTTGTTTGTGTTGCTTGAAGCCAGTTGTTTACCCATGAGATAATTCCAGTGAATTGATTATAATTTTCTTGAGTATGGTAATTTGTTGCTGGCATAGATCTTTATTTAAACAAATCTAAGCTGTCTGTCGGTCGGTCCGTCTGTCTGTCTATTACTGCATGCAATTTTATGCATATGCACGCATCACATCAGCATACCAAAGTAAATAAAATATTTTTGTTTGCAGCAGTTCTAAGTTGAAATTTTGAATTTGGTTTGTATATATTTGTTCATGAATCGGAATTCATAAAATTTTGGTGAAAAGCATAAAGGGTTGTCTGAAAAAATTGGAGAATATATGCCAAGAATTAAGGCCAGTTTTTTAAATTAGGAAGCTTACTGCTTGGCATTAATCGACTGCAGTCTAATAGTTAATGGATTTGCTTACTTTTATATAATACGCGCCAATACAAACAGTTCCTTATTGGACTCTCTTCATTGCAAAGGAGTGAGAGTTAAGAGAGAGAGAGTGAGAGTGAGAAAAAGTAGGAAAGGGAGAAAGAGACAAAGAGAAGAAGAGAAATTTGCCAGATCAAAAACAAATAAGCAAAGGCACTCTCTTAATATTAAGTCAACACAAATCTTCAAGCTCTTATTGTTCCAGACAGATTTGTAAGAGCGCTTACCTCTCTAGAATTCCCATCATGATCTAAACGGAATATTCTTTAAGAATTAATATAAGGTAGAGCCATTTTGGCGTTAATAAAAATTGATTTTCATACAAAAGTTCAGAATGCGGAGTATGTTTGCATGGTAAGTGCCAAATCCCCTTATAGGGAGAAATAGGGGGTAATTTTAGTACGCTCATGGAACACAAAAGATCTAAAGAAGGAATAGTAGAATATAAATATCCAAGTTCTTGATTTTCATACGGACATCCAACGGATGGATATAAAACATCGCTGGAATTCATCACTCAGAAAAGATGGATCATTTAGCTGCTTTTTTTGCTTTAAATAAGTCATCGAATGAGTTTGAAGCTACGGTCTTCATGGGGAGAATTCTTAGAGTAGAGTTGGTGTGTCTCATGATTTACTTTCGTTCACTTCTATATTCCATCTTTCGAAACAAGTTTCAGATAAATGTTGCAGGCCCGTCGTCAATAGTACGGTGACATCGCTCATTTGTTCCACACTAATGGGAGTACAAAAGCTGACTCTGTTGACAAGGTAGCATCTTAATAGAGGGTAAATATTTAAACTTCTTTAAAAGTTCAATCATCTAGTAAGATTGTCGAAAAAAAAAGACTGCTCTGGGATGTGTGTCGAACTTGTCATAGTTGGAAGATTTTATGGTTCTATGTTGAGTGAAATCGTTGAGCGAAATTGTAGATCCAAGTAAAGTCAAGCATGTCTTCTTTATACACATAGAGGTGAAACAAAGTGAAGAAATGTTCCTGAAGTTTGGCCAATACTTTAGCATTTTGATCAACTGACCTGCAACAGCCGCGACTTGTATGGGTACACCCTTTCAGCTGGCTTCTTAAGGTAACTAGTAGCACTCCAGACATTTTAATCCGCACTCGAAGGATTAGATTCAGCAAATCAAGCAACAACTGTTTTTATACTATTCTCCAATAGACAGAGTTTTCAGCTCTTTCGTAGCAGAGTTTGATGGAGTTCATGTCAACCTTTTCTTCCCTTGGACCTTGACCAACAAAAATGAAGTTCACGATTCGGTAGAAGGCTTAGACGAGTAGTGTCTACAGTTCGAAGAATTTCAGTTAACACTGATTTGTAACTAACAGTGATATAGCGTCAAGTCAGTTCATGAGAACGGGCTCTACACAGTGCGTCGGGAAGAGATCCAGACCATTCTCAGACTTGGCATTTTTGGGTTCAATGGTCTTGCGAATCTATTCCTTACTCTGAGTATTTTTATGAAAATTTTTTATTGATGTTGCTTTCGTTTTTCGTAGTCGTCAGATTTGTTCTCGCAATCAGTTTTTTACTCGTTAGTTTTGTACTCGTTGCTTTATCTAACTTAAAATTTTTGTGTGATACAATTTTTATTAACTTTGCTTTCGTTTTTCTCACCGTGTTCTCATTGCTTTATCTAGCTCGCTGCTTTCATATTTATCATTCTGTGGTTTTACTCGTCAATTTTGCTTGAATTGCTTTAGCTAACTCGCTGCTTTAATTTTCTCATTGTGTTGTATTTCTTGTCAATCTCATTGATTTGTCTAACTCGCTGCATTTGTTTGTATCGCAGCGTTATTTTACTCGTTGATAGTATGCTTTTAGCGTTGCTATATCTAACTCGGTGCTTTAGTTATTCTAAATGTGTGAGTAAGTTTTGTACCCTTTGCTTCATCTAGCTCGTTGCTTTGGTTATGCTAAATGTGTTTCTGGTTCGTCAATTTAATTTTCATTACTTTATTTAACTCGCTGTTTTAGTTATTCCCACAGTATTGTAGTACTCGTTACTTTATCTAACTCACTCTCGTAATATCTTACTCGTTAATTTCGTTGAAGATGTTTTTTTTGAAATCATTTTTTTTACTTATTCTTTACGAGTTGATTTACTCATCAATTTCCTGTTCTTTTCTGCGTCTAACCAGCTTCTTTAGTTATTTAACTGTTTGACTAAAATATGCTACCTTCATTATGATCAACATTTTGACTTACTCGTCAATTTAAATTTCGTTGCTTTATCAAGCTCGCTGCTTTCGTTTGACTCACTGTGTTTTTTTACTCGGTAATATTATACTTGTTGCTTTGTATAACTCGCTGTTTTAATTAGTTTCAACGTGTTCTACTACTCGTCAATACTAAACATGATGCATTATCTTAATCGCTGCTTTACTTATTCTCAACGTATTGCTATATTTATTCGTCAGTTTTGTTCTCGTGGGTTAACCTTACTCGTTGCTTTCATTTATTAGCCTCTTTTATTAGTCAATTTCAATCTCGCTGCTTTATTTAACTCGCTGATATTTAGCAGATTTGTCTTACTTGTCAAATAAGTCAAATCACTGTTCTATTTATTCGCAACGAAATGATTTACTCGTCAATTTCGTTCTCATTGCTTTATATACTTCGCTGCTTTCTTTATTCTAAACTTGATGTCTTATTCGTCATCGATTTTGTTCTCGTTACATCAACTAACTCGTTGCTTACGATTCTGTCACTGTGTTGTCTTACTCGTCAATTTCGTTCTCTTTGTTGTATCTAACTCACTGCTTTAGCTATTGACGTGTTGTCTTGTCTGTTTAGTTTTATATAACTCGCTGTTTTAGTTATTTCCACCGTGGTGTTTTACTCGTTGATTTCGTTCTCATTGTTTGTTTAATTCACAGTTTTATTTGTTCTTAATGTGTTGTCCTGTCAATTTTATACTCGTTGCTTTATCTAATTCGCTATTTTACTCATTCTCAACGTGTTGTCTTACTTCAGTCTCGTTGCTTTATTTTTTCGAATATTAATTTTTCGAATATTATATTAGAACTACTCGATCTCACCTCCAACCTACGCTAGGCCACTTAAAAAGCATAATAAAATTTATTTAAACTTATTATAGATCTAACGCACAACCCTCTATCTTTACTTCTTTTATATGCAACCACTGAGGCGTCTATTATTTCTGCCTTGTGAGCATATGGTTTTTTTGTGGTCGAATTTTCTATGCTGCTAAATTTCACTGCACTACTAATTCGGAACTGTGGCTTTAACGAAATATTTTTCTTCTTCACCCTTTAAAAAAGCAAACCATTTTTTGGTTTTTCTTGCTAAATTCGTTTTGCATGCAGAAAAATGGCTGAAAAGAAATTGAAGCAAGTTAAATATCAGTTACTCAAGCACGTTCTCCATTGGGGATTTTGGCATCCGGAATGCGTTCGGCGACACAATGACTGCCTGCTTGCTTGCCTGCCTGCCTGCCTGACTGACTCGCTGACTAGCTGAGTGAATTGAGTGAATGGTGGCGGCACAGTAGCTGCCCTCATAACATTTTACTTCTTTTATAACTGAGCCTGAGGAGCTGCAACTGAAGTTTATTATGCAAAGCACACAATTCGGCAATAGAACAACTTGAGTTGAAATAAATACGCAAGGCTAGAGTAATGTGGCAGCTTTTGTCTTCGCTTTCTACTATATAGATATATATATTATGTATTATTTTTTATGTAGATTTATATCCACTTTTAAACAACATTTTGTCAGCACAATGAAAGGCTTACTTACCAAGCTTCGTTGGCATCATAAATTAAATTAAACGCATTTATTTAAAGTGTTCAATTTTCTATAGATTAAAATTTTTATTTGCACATTGTTTAATTAAAGCAGTCGGTCGGGCGGACAGATATGGTATTGCATTATAAAATGCTGAGATGATTAATCAGGAAATGTTATTTTTTTTGTATATTTCATATAATTAAAATTGAAATGTTTATCTCTGCGGCGGCACTTGATGGTTGATGACCAACTGGCATTGTATATAGTTCATTATGAAGCGCAATATGCGTGTAATTTCGTTGATTGAATTATGGTTTTGACTGCTCTTCTTTGAGTATTTGTATGAGTATGAGCAGGGCTTATTGGTTTTCGGTTGGCTAAAATGCTTATATTTTTTAATGATGCTAGAAAAAGAATAGAGAAAAGTGTTGAAAATTGTTCGGGAGGTGTTTTACAATAATAAACTTTTTTCGCCAGTTTATTAAATTTTTTACTGATCACCGAAGATTAGTAGACTTACCACTTCCTTTCGATATATGTCCTTGATTGTTTCATTTCGTATAACTAGGCACTTCAGTTAGGTTCAAAAAGTGAGTTTTTAACAAATTTCGTTGTGTCTTCTCACTTTTAGTTAAATTTTGTAAATATTTGTGGGAATTTTCATTGCAATATGAAAGATATTTCAGATATATATGTTCGAATAGTATTTTGGCTGGTCTCTTCTTACTCGTTGCTTCATCTAGCTCGAATTTTAGGTATTCTCTCAATATATTGTCTTGTTAATATAGTTCTCGTTGCTTTATCTCACTCGTTTTTTAGTTATTCTCAACGTGTTGTCTGATTCATCAATATCATACTTGTTGCTTTATCTAATTCGCTGTTTAAGTTATTTTCACCATGTTGTTCTAATAAATTTTATACTCGTTGTTTTATCGAACTTGCTGTTTTTGTTATTTTTAGCGTATTCTATTACTCAATTTCATACACGTTGCATTATCCAAGGCGATGTTATATTTATTCTCAACGTATTGTCTTATTCGTCGATATCATACTCGTTGTTTTTTCTAATTCTCAGTGTTATTTTACTCGTCAATATCATATTGATTTTTATAACTGTTTTATTTATTCTCAACGTATTGTCTTACCCGTCGATTTTGTGCTTATTGCTTTAACTAATTCGTTGTTATAGTTACTCACTCAACGTGTTGTGTTCAACATTATTATAAGCGCTACTGTATCTCAGCGTATTGACTTACTCGTCAATTTAATACTCGTTGCTTTATATACCTTGCTGTTTTATTTATTATCACTGTGTTATATTACTCGTTTGTTCTCGTTGCTTTATCTTATTTACCGTTTTTGTTTCATTTCATTTCATTTTTTTTTTATTTAATCTGACTCGCTGTTTCAGTTTTTCTTAACGTTTTATCTTATGTTTACGTATCATACTCGTTGCTTTATCTAATTCGCAGTTTTATTGTTAATAAAATAATGTGTTTTCTTGTTCGTTGCTTTAACTAACTCGCCATCATAGGTATTCACAACGTATTACCTTACTTGTCGATCATTTCCTTCTCGTTTAGCTCGCTTCGTTAATTATTCTCAGCTAGTTCAATTACTCGTCAATATTACACTTGTTGCTATATTTCTCCTCACCGTATTGCTTTACTCGTCAATTTTGTTCTCTAGACTTTGCCTCCCTCGCTGCTTTCGTTTTCAACTGATTTTCCTTACTCGTCAATTTATTTCTCGGTTCTTTATTTTAAACACTTTTTTATGTATTCTCAACGTGTTACCCTACTCGTCTTTCATTTCGTTCTGGTTGATTTATTTGACTCGACGCTTTAGCTATTCTCAGCTAGTTCTATTACTCTTGACTATGCCTTACTCGTTGCTTTCGTTTTCAACTGATTTTCCTTACTCGTCAATTTATTTCTCGGTTCTTTATTTTAAACACTTTTTTATTTATTCTCAAAGTCTTACCCTACTCGTCGTCCACTTCGTTCTGGTTGATTTATTTGACTACCTACTTAAGGTATTCTCTGCGTGTTCTCTTTTACTCGTTAATATTATACTTGCTGCTTTAGTTATTTACACCGTATTCTTTTGCTCGTCAGTTTTGTTCTCTTGGCTTTGCCTTACTCGTTGCTTTCGTTTGTAACTGATTTTTCTTACTCGTTAATTTTTTTTCGCGCTGTTTCATTTAAAGCACTGTTTGTTTATTCTCAATGTATATCCTTACTCGTCGTTAATTTCGTTCTCGTTGATATTTAAAAAAAAACAGTTTTAATTATTCTCAACGTGTTGAATTTACGTATCAATATCATAATCGTTATTTTATATAACTCGCTGTGTTAGATATTTAAACTTGTTTTCTTTCTTACTCGTCAAATTCAAGCTCGTTTCTATATTTAAATCGAACTTTTATTTATTCTTATTATGTTGTCTTACTCGTCATCAATGTCGTTCACTCTAACTCGCCTTTTTCGATTCTCTCACTGTGTTGTCTTACTCGTTGTCAATTTCGTTCTCGCTGCTTTATCTATTTATATCATAGTTAGGTTAAAAAGGAAGAATTATTTTAAATTTTGCGAATATTATATTAGAACAACACGTGCTGACCTCCAACCTAGACCTCCAATACTAGGTTACTTAAAAAGCATAACAAAACTTACTTTTTCGTTTTACTAGTTCTTCAACTTGGTAAGGTTTCTCTATTTATTCTCACCGTATTGTTCTTAATCGTCAATTTCGATCTTGTTGCTTTGTTTTTTTTAATTCGTTTTTTCATATTATTCTTGTCGTCAACTTCGTATTCGTTACTTTATCTAACTTGTATGTTGTTTTTCGTGTCGCTTTTTCGTTTCAATGAGTAACATGAAAGTAAAAAGAAACACTGTTTATCTGCATTCTAGCTCATTCTCTCACAGTTTAAATTTTGTAGATACACTAATATATTTGTCTATTTTAAGTGTCGCTTTTTCGTTTCATCGAGTTTTAGAAAAGTAATAGAAAATATTGTATACAATATCATACTCGTTGGGTTATCTAACTCGCTGCTTTAATTATTCGCTAATTGTTGTCTTACTTGTCAATTTCATACTCGTTACTTTAAGCATACTCGTTACTTTAATCATTTATATTTTCTTGAGCTTTTTTGGACATATTAGTTGATTTCGACTCGCTCGCTTGGATGCTGCATAAATTTTCTATTATTTTAAACAGAACCACGGTGGAGTAATACTTGTATAAGCTGAACCATTCCGCACATTTCTGTGACTGTTTCAATAACAAAGTACTGTTAGCGGGTGGTTCTAAAAAACGAAATGCTTCATCTTACTGTATTGAATTATGTTTGTAATTCTGTCTAATATTTTTCACGTTTCACTTTTTCGTTACTCTTACTTTATTCTAGATCTTGTTACTTTAACTCGTTCGTTGTACTAGTTTCTCTTTCTATTACTCGTTTTCTCAATATGTAATTGTTTCTCTTGCTCGTTGCGCCGCTTCTCATTCGTTCCACTCTTAAGTTGCTCTAATTCCATTTCGTTGCTAGTATTTGCTTTTCTTTAGATTTATTTAAGAGATTAATTATAACAAAAACTATTTCAAGCATATCTTGTGATTAAATCTAAATAATTTAATGGCATGTTCTGCAAATGTTTAGCCTAATTTGAGTACACATCACTGAATAAATTAGTTTATTATTAATTTTATTATACTATGGACTAATTTTTGTAAATTGTAGTTGACACAAAAAACCATATAAGTCGCAACATTTCTGACACGCATCAATAAACATAAATTACTTATTAATTAATGTGCTTTAATTGCTTTATAGTACAACTGCGACATTGAGGACAAAAATGACAAAAAACAGAAGAACAAAAAAGAAATAAATAAAAAACGAGATACATTTCGTTTAATTGAAATGATTAAACATGAAATATCAATATTTAATTGATGCTCTGCTGCAGATTAACACGCATTGCCATTTGTACAAAATTTTACAATTATGCAATTGAAACAAAAAAGTATCTTTTATTTGGTTTTAAAGCAAAAACTACAATGATTGGCTTTATTTTGTAGCAAATAAAAAAAAAGTTAATACATTCATACAACAAAACTTTGACATTTATAATAAATTTACACATTGACGCCTATCGGAGTCAATAGAATATATATCAAACTTTTTGTATCTAGCTACATTTGTATACAGATCTGCCATCTAACAATGCAATAGCTTGTTCATATGTATGCCAGCGATATTTTATTATTATATTCATATCGATTATGATGACTGATGATGATGACGACGACGACGACTGTTTCGCATGAACTCGAAATCGAAGTAGACAAACTTATAAATTATTAAAATTGCTTTTACGAAAATGATTGACTTATTCATGTTCAGCCTAACGTTTAGCAGTTAGATAGATAACAACATGACTAAGTTAATGATAAGCTGTGGCTGTGGCTGTGATGGCCTTTAAAATATTACTGTACTGTGTTAGCTGCTGGCTGGAATTGAATTTTCCTTGCCTGCTGCTGCTTATTTGGTTTCCGGCATTCACTAAATAAAATATAATCAGCATAATAAAATAAGCGTCCCATGTTCAGCGCGACACGGGCAAATAAACAAAATATATAAAAAATAATAAATAAATAAATAAATAATAAAAATCCGCAGTGTGTGATTTAAATTAGTATGTTGCGGCGTTGGATTCTCTTTGGGAATTCTCAATGTGCAGCAAAAGTTTTACGCGCAGATACATAAGTATCTAGAAGATACTTGAAAGAGAAATATTTTATATTTGTGTACGTTGTCTTGCCACCCAAAAAGTATTATGGCACAAGGAATATACTTTGTTTAACTAAGTTGTTTGGAAGTTTTTATAACCTTCATGTGTGACAATCTTCAATTTAATAATATAGTTAAAACAATCTGACCTTAAGTCCTTAATAATCAAGTATAATAGATAAGCAGTTAGCTTTACAAACCTAAAATAATGCAACAAGGATTTTATTTGCTATACTCATCCTTTTCAATGAGCAAAAAAATATAGCAAACAGTATTGACTTCAACATAAACACTTTGCGAATTATAAAATGTATTGAAATTGAATTTAATAATTTAATTGCTATCAGTTTTGTTTATATTATTATTATTGCTCATTTGTTCATAAAGCATATTAAAAAAAAACGGTAACGGTACTTTGTTATCAAAGCTTCTAGAATCTAGATACATCATAAAAATTTGATATGATTTAACAGGTGTACCGTTTTCTTCCCCAAGAACTTATTTTTTGAATAGTTCGATTGCGACTAAAAATCACAAAAAGCGGAAAAGGGGTTTTTATTATTTTGCAAAAGGAAGAATCTTCGGAATTGATGTCTATGCTTAATTTGTGACAAATTTTATGTTGGAACTACGCGCAAAGGTGGACGTAGACTACTGATAAAGGATGCTTTTGAAAAAATAATAAAAAATTAAAAATAAACCAGATTCCCTATAATTTTTTTTTTGAAATTCCGGACATACCTTCTTCAACGCATAACATAGTGCTCACTTTAGACCCTCACTTGAGTGGCTCTCGCCCTCGCTATCAACAAGATGTAGCTTAGAGAACAACCAGGCGGAGTACGTGTTCTGATGCTGGAGCATATATTCGTCTATTTTTAGTGTCGGTTTTTTCGTTTCATCGAGTTATTGGAAAGTAATAGGAAACACTGTTTATCTGTATTCCAACTCATTATCTTGCAATATAAATTGTTTAGATGTATTTATATGTTCGTATATTTTTAGTGTCGTTTTTTCGTTTCATTGAGTTATAACTATGTATATGTATATTGTATATGAAACACTATTTATCTGTATTTCAACTTATTATCTCGCAGTCTAAATAGTTTAGATGTATTTGTATATTCGTCTATTTTAGTGTCGCTTTTTCGTTTCATCGAGTTATTGGAAAGTAATAGGAAACACTGTTTATCTGTATTCCAACTCATTATCTTGCAATATAAATTGTTTAGATGTATTTATATGTTCGTATATTTTTAGTGTCGTTTTTTCGTTTCATTGAGTTATAATTAGGTATATGTATATTGTATATGAAACACTATTTATCTGTATTTGAACTTATTATCTCGCAGTCTAAATAGTTTAGATGTATTTGTATATTCGTCTATTTTTAGTGTCGCTTTTTCGTTTCATCGAGTTATTAGCAAGCAATAGGATACACTGTTTATCTGTATTTTAGCACATTCTCTTGCAGTCTAAATAATTTAGATGTATTTATATGTTTGTCTATTTTAAGTGTCGCTTTTTCGTTTCATCGAGTTATAGGAAAGTAATAGGAAACACTGTTAATCTAAATTCTGTTATACTGTTATACTGTTATATACTGTTAATCATTCTCTCGCAGTCTAAATACTTAAGATGTATTTGTATGTTTTTTTTTTTGTTTTAAGTGTCGCTTTTTCGTTTCATTTAGATATAGGAAAGTATATGGAACACTGTTTTTCTGTATTCTAACTCATTATCTCGCAGTCTAAATACTTTAGATATATTTATAAATTCGTCTATTTTAAGTGTCGCTTTTTCGTTTCATCGTGTTATAGGTAAGTAATGGGAAACGGTGTTTGTCTGTATATTATCTCATTCTCTCGCTGGCAAATCCTATAGTTAATTGAAAGGAAACACTCTCATATTTGTATTTTATCTCATTCTCTCAGACTGTTTTAGTGTCGCTGTTACGTTTCATTGAGTTATAGGAAAGTATAAGGGACATTGTTGTTCTGTATTCTTACTCATTATCTGGCAGTCTTAATACTTTAGATGTATTTATATGTTAATCTATTTTTAGTGTCGCTTTTTCGTTTCGTCGAGTACTTCGAAAGTATTAGGAAACACTGTTTATTTGTATTCTTAGTCAATCTCTCGCTGGCTAAATCCTTATCTGTTTTAAGTGTCGCTATTTCCTTTTATCAAGTTCTAAAAAAGTAAGAAGAAACACTGATTATTTATATTCAAACTCATTCTCTTGCTGGATAATTTCTATAGATGTATATGTATGTTTGTCTCTTTTTAGTGTTGCTTTTTCGTTTCATCGGTAATAGGAAAGTAATAGAAAATACTGGTGACCTAAACTGACAACTCATTCTTTCGCAGTCAAATTTTGTAGATGTATTTATATATTCGTCTGTTTGTAGTGTCGCTCTTTCGTTACATCTAGTAACACTTAAAAGTCGAATTGATAAAAAGATGTCCGTCTGTCTGGCTAGCAGTATGAACAATGAGAAATTAGAGACTATATGAGATAAAGCCTTCTTTCCTATTAGTTTTTCAGTTCACTTAAATTCAATAAAAATGCAAAACATCACACCTCCTCTTCTTACTCGTACTCAAGTTCTGTTTAGACTTAAGTTCATCTATAACAGCACCAATTTTATGGCAGCTCACAGTATTTTACATTTTTTTTTGACTGTAACAAACTTTCTAAAAATATTTATAAAACCACTTATTACCTTCTATAAGTAGCGCACTTAAAAAAAAAAACAAATAAAAAAATATTTTTTTTTTATATAAAAAGACAAACTCCATAGACACTGGCTGCCACACCATTGGGGAGCAATGTTATTTCATTAATTAAAGGTGTTAAAGAAAAATAAAAATCTTGCGCGGCTCACCTGAGACAACACTTGCGACTTCGTCTACAGCGTGCGCTGAGGACGCTTTTAGCCTTGTAAGTGTTTTGGGTTGCTGTGGCTGCTGTTGATTTACTTTTATGATTTACTTTACTTTATTTGTTATTTTAATTTTTTTATATTTTGTTTTATGCACGTAGCGTATTTTTAGTCGTCGTTGGCCTATTTCAGTCGCACCACTGATGTTGACGTTGCGCCCTGTTGAAAGTTTGCTTGCAACTTTTCTTTGGCAACGTTGCCATTTGTGTTTTTTTTTAGTTTTATGCACTTCATTGTTTTAAATTTTGACAGCATTTTCCGCGCGTAATTATTTTTTGTGTGCACTTATTTTTTTTTTGAGGATGTAATTAATTAGGCGCACTGCTCTCTTTTTTTTTTAAATCTTTCTTTATAGGATTTTATTTCAGCATTACAACTGCTGGCGGTTTTGGCATTGTCCGAGAGAATATTTTTTCAGTTTTTTATTTTATTTTTGTTTATATTTTGCTGCAATAAAGCATAGAATTGAAGTTAATAAACTAAACTGACATAAACAGGCGTTAAAGGAAAATAAATTGCAGGTGCAAGCGAATTCTAGGCAGCGCATGCTGCATGCTTTGAAATTGTATTCTTTCGATTTTGTCCTTGGCGTCTTTGAGTTGAGTGAGAAAGCGTTGATGCTGCCTGTCGCTAAACGTTATCAAAAGCTTTTAGTTGGGCTTGTCTGCTAAATCTGCGATAGTTGTATATCGCAATGCACCCCTTAAACGCCAAAAAAAGTACTCAACAACAAATGCAGAGCAAGAAATATAAATAAACTTAACAGTGCCACCTGCTGTTCTTAACTCACTGATTGGGTATGAGAAAAATGTAATAAGGAGAGCGAGAGTGAGTAGAAAATATTAAACACACGTGTTTCCACTAACATAATTTTGTTCTTTTCATTTGTTTGTTTGTTTGATAGTTTCTTTCGCATTACTCTTCGCCCACATTTTAAAACGTTTTATAAAGTTTATTGATGCTTTCCATTATTAAAACAAATAATAATATCAAGTTCTGTTGATACTTTAATACATTTCCTGCCATTTCACTGCTCAAATGTTCTTAAAATAGCTCAGCTATAAAAAGAAAAATTAAATAAAAACAAACCATGCTGAAAATCTGAACATAAAATTAAATCATTTCAATCAGCAGTCAATTGGCTGTTAATCATTAACGTTTGTTAAATTTTTAATCAGCAGATGAGCACTGCTTAGTGTTTAATGTTCGATAGGCGCTAAATGAATATTGAGCATGTGATATAGTGTTAGCTGGCAGCATAATGTGCAGTTATACATTAGCAAGATATTGCGAAACTGGGCCTAAACAATATTCTTCGACAAAAAAACTTAATTTCTGTGTACTTGCAGGTGCTCTTTTTAGGCCCTGTACCGAAGGTACAAGAGCCTATTGGTTTTGTGCAAATGTATGTAACAGGTAGAAATAATAATCGGAGACCCCCAAAGTTACCCCCATTATGGTCAGGAGCGATAGAGGAGTCGATATAGACATGTCCGTCTGTCCGTCTGTCCGTCTGGCCGTCCGTATGAACGAAAGGATCTCGGAAACGGTAATAGATAGAGACTTCGTGTTTTTTGCATTCGACTAGGACTGCTCCGGAATTTTACAAGTTTATTTTAAAAACTTGCCCCTCCCCCCCCTTCCCTATAAAATCACCCCCAAGGGTAAAAATTTCTTCGGCACAAAAAAAAGTAAGTATGCCAGTATAGAGATATCGTCTTTCTTAGCAAAAATCCGAAAAGTTCATCAAAATCGGATAATAAATGACGATTTTATAAGCAATTGAATTTGAGCGACCCCCCTTTTCGTTTCATACATAAAAAAATGGTTTAAAAGGCACTTAGTCGTGCAGTGAGAAGTGGTCATGTGTTTGGTCATAAGCTTGGGGAACATTTAATGTGTTTGTTAGGCGACCTGCACTGGTACAGGGCCTCTTACAGTCGGTTACGCCCGACTGTGATTTTCTTACTTGTTTTTCATTATAGTTGGGTTCTGTAAGTGCGTTCCTAAAAGTTTTTAATTTTGCTGCATATCAACATTAAAATTCTCGAATTTTGACTACCATGGACCCAAAGTCTTGGCTTTCTTCAAAATCCAAACCATACGCAGCTAATGGTTATGTATTACAATTAATAAACTTCGCGTAAAAAGTATCGATAGACATCAGCGAATCTAGAGACACAAGATACATGTTCCTATGTGGTCACATAAAAGAGAAATACGTAACTAAGCATAACGGGTCAGCTAAGAATCGTAGCATGCAATGTTGCATTAATTATTGTAGAATTAGACGTAAAATTTTTATCTCGTCGATGGCTCACATATAAAAAAACAAAGCCAAAGAAGTAACGTAGCCACGAAAGCCTAGTTCGCTAGTAATTTGATACATGTTTCAAAAATAAATCTGGCAACGTCAGTAGCAGCTTTAAGTTGTTGGCTGCTACTACCCTGTTCCCATACTCAAAAATGTAATCGTTTTTTTGATACTTGAAATAAACTCGAACGATTGCATTTTAGCTGTTCTGTTGTGAAAAACTTAAACAATTTTTTATAAAGTCGTACACAAAATCTGCAGAAATACTGCGCTGTTCCTGTACTCACAATTTTACGCTCTTTTTGAAATTTGAACGAAGTCGAATAATTCCATTTGAGCTCTCTTATTTTGAAATGAAAGAAAAGATATAAATCACTTTTTATATATTCAATTTAAAATATGCAGAACTACTGCTGTGCTGAGGCTGGGACATATTCCTAAGCAATGAAAGAAGGCAAAGATCTGCATGATTCATAAGGCTGCAAAAAGTTCCTTTAACTTCAACTCGTACAGGCCTATAAGTTTGCTGCCTACGCTCTCAATTGACATGAATCTTTGACGTGTGTAAAGTCAGTAAAAAGAAACACTCGTATCAATTTGGAATTCGTAAGTCCCATGGAACACATCAACAACTTAATAGGGTTATTTCATGCTTGAAGGATTCGAGGCAAAGAAGTACTTGGTTACCGCTTAGCTTGACATTAAGCAGGCGTTTGATCGAGGCTGCTAAGTAAGCTAAAGAGTCTGCTGCCGCCTCAGCTGTGGTTGTTAATGCACAGCTTTTTGCACGACAGGACTTTTTGGTATTGGATGGCGTGGTGTTCAGTGTCAAGGACATACGTGTAGGAGTTCCACAGCACAGTTTGCTGGGCGATGGAACATTGATAATAACCCTAATAAGTGTGCCAATGTGACTTATGCTTTACTTTCAGACTCTTGTCCGAGAGTCTTCATTAATAACCAGCTGATGTGCCAACAGACGGATTATAAGTACCTTGGCTGACTTTTAAAAACCACAACCAAAGCAATTAATGTAAGATTGAGTTAGTTGCATTGGCTACTCAACAGTAGAAACAAACTTTCGCTGATGAATAAAGATGCCACTTACAAGATATTTATTGTTCCAGCTTGGCGGTACGGCTTGTAAGTTTATGGTATGAATGAAACCTGCTAAGGTTAGCATACTACAGGACAAGACATTGCGCATGATTTCTGTTGCCCCTTGCTATATGTGTACTTCCGATCTAGAAAACGATTTGAATGTCGTAAAAATTGGCGAAGATTGGCAAAATATTATTGGTATTGGCTTGAAAACCATTCAAACGAACTTGCGAGGCACCTGCTACAACAGCGCAAACTAGGAGCTGTTAGAGTGGCGAGAAGGCTGAGAAGATTGCACCCGGTCGATCTCACCCATAGATATCTAAAGCTATTAATAACTTATTAATCATTCAATTAGTGTAATTTTGATTGTTGCTACTTACTCTCTAAGCGAATTAATTTAACTTATTCCATCAGAATAAAACTTTAACAAATTAAAAAAAAAAAACAGAAATACTGCCCTGTTACCCTTAAATTTTTTTTGAGCTCTCACGAATGCAGAAATACTGCCGTGTTCAGGTACTCACAAATGTATTAATTTTTTTTGAGATTTTTACAGGATCGAACCATAATGTTTGAGCTGTTCTTATTTTATTTACTTATTTTTAGAATACATGTAATGCATGGATACTAAGTTGTGCATGTTTTAATGGACTTTAAAGCAAGGAGCAGTACATATTATGGGTGTTTCTGCCATTTAAAAAAAAAAAACAAAAAAAAAAAAGATATATCAACCAATATTTTCTTTGTTTTTCAGTTATTGTTTCAACAAATCCTTGAGGGAGATTGAGATAATTGTATTCTTATAAAAAAAAAATGAGTAAATAATAAACTCGAATTTTTTTTCTTAAGTCCTACTCATATATATCAAGCACTCTTATAGAATAGTTTCCAATTTTTTTCAAACTCCAAACTCCAAAAAGTTTTTTTTATAAATTTGTTCTCTGCCAAATATCTGGCACAGTAGGGACCTGTTATTAGTAATTTATTTGAGCTAATATGACACAAATTATATGAATTATTTTTTTAAATTTTTTCAGCGAAGAAACTCGAATGGATCAACATTTTTTTTTGTATCTGCCTTTATCAATGCATCAAGAAACATTCATGCATGAACTACGACATATTTATGCTCAATGCATAGAAGTTCTATTCCCTCTGGTATGCCAAACCATTAATAAATTCTGCAGAGTTGCTATTTTCGATTAGCTAAAGCACTTCACTGTTAGCACATGAACAGACAATTTGTTTTTTTTTTTTTTGGAGTTTCGAAAGTTTCTAAACTCAAATTTAAAGTTTTTAATTGGTTTTTGTGCTATTAGAAAATCTTATAGTAACAAAAAACTATGAAATACGACGGAGCATAGTAATCACAACTTTTGTCCCCCATTTTGTATTGCTGAAACCGAATTCGTGGACAGTTAGGAAATTTTTTTTTTCTTAAATACAAGCTTCTATAATAAATCTGACAGAATATTAAATAAGTCTATACAAGGGGGAAGAAAATGGGAGACAAACGTTTTATTGTAATTTTTTTGAAGCTGCTGCAATTATGAAAAATGTTTCAATCACAGCCATCAGACACACCAAATAATATTAATGTTTTTTTTTTTCAAGAAAACTATTGAATAATTCTGCTTCGTCCGGTTGCAGCATTTTGAAGCCTGTAAGCTTTTCTTCTTTAAGTAGCAAACTTTTAAATTTATAAATACGAATGGAGCTGTCATTTTTGGTATTTTTGGTATTGAAACTGAATTACTGAATTTTAATTAATTAAATTAGAGATTAAATTATTTGTTGTAGAAGAAAGCCCAATGCGAAATAAAGGAGACTATATTATACAACAAATTTAATGTTGCAAGTTTATTAAAAATATTTAAAAAAAAATATTTTCTTCAATTTTAACAAACTTTAGTAATTGCATGAAAGACAAAATAGCAACCAAAAGAGACAAGAAAGACAACAAAATAAAAATTTTATTAAAAATCACGACAACTGCAGTTTAGTAACACAGATACAAGTGCAAGCTATGCGCTACAAAAGCTGCAGCTGCTTAAATACCACGGCTTAATGCCTGCTGTGGCCTCAATGTAAAGCGCTGATTTGAACACTTCACTAACTGCAAGTGGAACTATTTACCAGTTTTATCTGTTTTCGTTGTTTATTTTTACACTATTTGTCGACATCCTTTCGGTTGTTCTGCTGCTGCTGCTGCTGCTTTAGCACAATGTTTAGCATGCCGCAAAAAAATCACACAACAACAATTTGCAAGCAAGTATCTTTAAGATACAAAAACAAGCACACACAAACACACATAAATTTTATAGTGCAATATATTAACACGATTTCGACATATCCGTCCAAACAAACTTTTGCAATACAAACAACGGCAACGACTTCAGAAATGTTTCATCATTAATTATGGCGTCTGTGTGCTACTTCCGACCTTGTTGACTGCTTGCAACAAACTGATAGCAAAATATTTCGTACTAAGTATTCGACTACAGCGTCAGCATTGATGCCAAAGAATCATGCGCACTGCCTGAGCGACGATGGGTCGGCAGTCGATAAAGCAGTCAAATAGCACGGCATTGTGGCGTGCTCTTAAAATTTGATTTTGTGCTCTTTTGCCATTTTGTATTAACCAAACTGTTGATTCAGTTAGCGGACATTTTTTTTTTTTTGCTTTTTGTTGTTTTTGTAATTTTCATGCATTTCCGTTTTGAGTTTTTTTTTTTTCTTTTTTTTTTTTGTTATGCGTCCTTCAAGCGGAAAGCAAGTAGTAAGGCTGCTTTTCTTTTGTCTAGAGCGGGTGAAAAAAAAAGCTAATTTCAGAGTTTACTGACTTTCAAAGGCGATTTTACATTGAAAACTTTTTGTATGGCAACTGCAGATTAGCAAGCCAACTGCGGACTTATAGAGCCGCCGCCGCGAGTGCGTTGCCAGTTTCTATTGATAGATTATGAACTTGCTATAAAGTGTGTGCGATGCATAGTAGAAGCTGACTTAAAGTCTGCCTTTTAGTCTTTGAAACTTAAGTGTATGGTGCGTGTATGGTAGTTCTTCAAATTTATATGTTGTACTGGCAGCTGAAGTCCTTTTAGTGTTAGGTAGCGCAGAGTAAGGCATCTTTATCATACGACATTAATTATTTCTTAGGATCTGTACAGAAGGCACATGTTTGGAATGCGTGAAGCTTAGTGTAAAGTATTCGCATGAATATTATGAATTTTTATGCTCATAACAGTAAAATATTTTATAGTACTTTTTTTTTTTGGTAATTTTCATCAAAGTATTACAACTGAAGAAGAGCTACAGACACATATATGTATTGTTTCCAGTACATCATCATGCTAAGCTGCACTTTTCATGCAGCATTTAATTAATATTTCGTTGTTGTTGCAACAATTCTTGCTGTCAACCGCCAATTAGAACTCTAATAGTTGCATGTCATTGTAAATTATTCAGCCAGGCATGTTCACACTTTGTATGCATATCAACGAAACTTAAAGCAGCAAGCAACATGCACGTCGACTGTCTGTAGCTGTCATATTTCTATGAATGAATGCATATACTAATGAAGACTTTTGTGGTTTGGTTTTTCACAGCACGTGTAGACTCAAAATACTAACCAAAAGTTGACATTTGTCAGCTTTTATAAGTCAAGATTTGGAAAAGTAACTAGCAGACCAGCTCATAATTCAAGATGATTATACAATTTAAATGTCAGCTATGTGAAAAATGTATACAGCAGCATATGGCTTTAGCTTATTATATAAATATAAAATATTTATATATATATGTGCACAACTGTGCATATATATTTTTTGGCTCTATGTCCCTCTAAGGCTACAAGCTTTATGTACGGCTAACCACATTATTTTCACTTTATTGTTGGACAATTTGTTGTAGCACATTTAGCAGTTAAACGCATATAAAAATGGTTACTCAACTTTTTGCCTAAAATTAAAATACATTTAGGACTTTATATTATATTTATGCAACCACATATGAATTAACATATATAAAATTTGCTGCCTCTTATATCTTCTGCTCACATTCGGAAATGTGGAGCGAAAAATTTATAGAAAACTAAAAGACATTTGTGGTTACTGAATGCTACAAATTGGCTTAACTAAAAATGTTTGTAGGCGTGTGTAGACTGAGTAGTTTTGGAACTTAAGTGAAAATTAATTTTTAGTTAATTTGAATCCTTGATGAGTTTATGTTGTTACAGTTTGTTAAACAGTTTAAGAATTTATATTATTTAAGTTCTTAAAAACGTGCATTGAACTGCAAATTTTAAAAAAAATTTATCGAAACGTAGCGTTGCAATATTAATTCCTGGACTGTCATATTTTTTTGGCTATATATCAGCTGTATAAATTGTACACAGCACCGGACTCAAAACGCTACGTTATTTCTATAGCACGGAACGTAGAGACTTCATTGCTGCAAACAACTTTGAACCATCTTTCCTTAAGGTATAAAGCAAAAGGAAAAAGTATGGCGTAAGAAACCATTTTTCCTAGTTGAAAAGCAGCGTATCGTACCAGACACGATGACGATATACTACAGACCACAGTTTCAGCACATTTCCACTCAGAATGAAAGTAATGATTGCGAAGTAACATAATTTGGAGAGCTGTTTTCAATTCAACTCTGCGCTAAACTCTGGAGAAGATATCGAGATGGCGGTAGATATTCTCAGTGCTGCAGCTGCTGCAACACCTCTCAATCCTCCTGCCAGGTTACATATTATCAGTTAACAAGGGAGGCAAGAGAGCTTTTTGAAAATAAAAGGCTTCTCAAAAGAAGAGCAATTCGATCTCAAGACCCTTAGGACCGAATTCTGTAGAAAGTCTTAAAAGCACTTCGAAGCAACTTTTTTGAGGAAATACTAGCGGCTATGAAAGTATTCTCTTTGGAAGTGTACCAAATCGCTTAAAAAACAGCCCTTCAGGCAGGTTCCTGTCCAATTTCTTGGAGGTGGACTGGCTAAGAATGAGATGGAACAGGCTAATGCTTATGCACACCACCTGGAAGCACGTTTTACCATTCATGACTTTGCCACAACGGAACAGGTCAGCGAAACCCAAGGTAGCCTGTAGACACAGCTGCAGATGTCTCTCCCCATTAAGCCAAAGACGATTGAGGACATAGCGGAGATATTTAAGACACTGAGACCAATAAATAAGGCTCCTGGAATTGACCGGGTTTGCCATGCCACACTAAAAGCATTACCAACAATATTTAATGCTATACTTAGAACACAAGCCATGACAGTGGAAGATGGCTGCAATTCAGATGATTCACAAGCCAGGAAAATCAGAATCTGAATGCGAGTCTAGTAGGCCAATTAGTCTCCTGCTGTCCTTATCCAAAGTATGGGAGAGGCTTGTTTGTCAATCAGCTAAAAACAATTTATTGCCGAATCATCAGTTTGGCTTCAAAAAGGGACACGGAACCCTGGACTAGATCCACAGACTGTCGTTGCATATTTTACAGGCTTATGATAACGTTGAGTACTGCAATTCAGTATTTATTGACATACAACAGGCATTTGGCATGATGGACTTTTGTTTAAAATAAAGAAATAGTTGCCAGCACCCTACTATGATCTCCTAAGAGATACTAACGCTGGAGTACCGCAAGGCAGTGTGCTTGACACACTACAGTACTCCATATATACAGCGGATCTACCTTCTCCCAACGATCAAGAAATGAAGGCCCCCAGCAAAGCTCTATTTGCCACGTACGCAGATGATAACTCTAAATGCCGAAATTAGGCTACAAATGGACTTCAAGAGTATATAAACTCATTGACAGCCTGCTGCAACAAATGGAATTTGAAAGTCAATCCATTGAAGACTACCAATCCTTGCTTCATCCTAAAAACAATAGTAGATCATACACCACCCATACAATTGGAAGGAGTCACTCTGGACCAATCTTCAAAGGCAAAGTATCTCAGCATAACAGTGGATAAGCGACTTACTTTTGGCACACACTTGAAAGCCATTAACAAACAAGTAAGGAAATACAGTCGGGCGTAACCGACTGTAAGAGGCCCTGTACCAGTTCAGGTCGCCTAACAAACATATTAAATGTTTCCCGAGCTTATGACCAAACACATGACCACTTCTCACTGCGCGAATATGAATGAAAAGAAAAGGGGGGGTTGTTCAAATTCAATTGCTTATAAAATCGCCATTTATTATCCGATTTTAATGAACTTTTTGGATTTTTGCTTAGAGAGACGTTATCTCTATATTAGTACACTCAATTTTTTTTGTGCCGAAGAAATTTTCACCCTAAGGGGTGATTTTATGGGGAAGGGGGGGGAGGGGCAAAATTTCAAAATAAACTTGTGAAATTCCGGAGCAATCCTAGTCGAATGCAAAAAACACGAAGTCTCTATCTATTACCGTTTCCGAGATCCTTTCGTTCATACAGACGGACGGACGGACGGACGGACGGACAGACGGACAGACGGACATGGCTATATCGACTCCTCTTTCATTCCTGACCATAATGGTGGTAACTTTGGGGGGTCTCCGACCATTATTTCTACCTGTTACATACATTTGCACAAACCCAATAGGCTCTTGTACCTTCGGTACAGGGCCTAAAAATATGGCCAGCGAATGCAGCAACTACGGTGGATAATGAACAGAAAGAGCTGTATATGTGCATTGCGTAGCTCTGATATGGCTAAACGGTATTAAAATATGGAAGATTGCTATAAAATCTAACTATAAATGCATTCAAGTTCTGCAGAATCGCACCCTAAGAAGCATATCGAATTGCTCATGGTATGTGTGCGGCTCCACTCTTCATCGTGATCTCAATCTGCAGACAGTAGAAGAACAAATAGAAAGACACACCAGCAGATACAATGATAGGTTGCTGAGACACCGCAATATGCTCGCAGAGGCCTACTCCCCAACAGATCTCTAAGACGGTTAAAGAGAATGGGATTTGGCAAGACAGTTTGTGAACCATGTCTATATGGATTTGCTTTTTGAAGCTATGCAAAAATACATATTATTTAAGAGATCTGCCTTGCCCATATTTCGTAGCAAAACATTGAGATTAAATAAAAAAAAAAAAAAACAAAGCAATAACTTCTTATTCTTTGTTATTGAACTAATTGTGAATTATAAACACTTTTGAATTTTAAATGTTAAATTATATATCACGAGTACAATTCCACTGCCGTGCAAGCGTTGAAACTCAAAACTTTCTCCAAAAATTTTATATATTATTTCTAAAGTTTCTTATTTATTTTTCTTTGCACACCAAAAACTTTTCGAAAAACCCTTCTTCATAACAAATTGACTCAATAGCTTCAAAAACATTTAATGTACAAATGATACAAATGAATGAGTTTTTTCCACTCCAATCTTCCATTTGTTATTAACAGTTCAATACGCAATTTTGCCAAGAAAGAAATTCTAGAAATGGAGCAACACCAAAAATGTTGCAACGAAAAATAGTTTCGCAAAATAGTTACAAATTACAAAATACAATGTCGAGATGGCATGCTGCTGGTTGGCATGTATTTACCACAAACCAAAAAAAAAAAAAAATTAATATATATATATATATCGTATACAAATGCATACAAAGATCGATTTGGAATTGGAGCAAAGTACTTCGCTACATATTGCTGCGCTCTATAAGTATAGATTTGAAATATTTTTACTCTTTGGTGTTTTCCAGCCAATTGTCAGCAGTTGCAATTGTGTAAAGCAATACAAACAAATGAACAAATCTTTTGCATGCTTTGGAAAATTTTATGTGCCATCATGTTTGGGGGGCTTTGGTGGCATTTGATATTGGTTCAGAGCTGACATTTACACTGGCTCTGGTTTGTTTTGGCTTGGCTTGGCTTGGTTTTTGTCTTTGTTGGTTGCTGTTTATTGGCTTCGTTATTTACAGCAAAAATATCTTTGAATTATTTTTTGTTTGCTGTTTTTCTTTTTGTCCGTTTAAATTTGGTTTATGTGCGAAGCATTCAAGTAGCATTTTTTTTGTTCTGTTTTGGAGATATAATGCTTAACATAATCAATGTTGATTGTGTGATTTGTTCATAAGCAAAAAAAAATTACTTTTAAATCAGGCTTATATGCATTAGTAATGCTTTATGGAGATAAACTTCTATAAACTTTTTGACAAAATTAATTTACAATTTAGTGAAATTTCTATAACAAAATTTCGTACAATATATCGTTTATTGAACATGCAAAGAAACATAATTGGAATGCCTCTATGTTAAAAGTTTCCACTAGTGAAAATAATTACTATTCGCCATTATTGACTTGTAACAACAATTTGCAGCGCACTGCATTTTAGTAGAAAATTAATTAAATTTTATCAAACAAACTGCGGCATACACTGGAAAAGTTCAAAGTTATTAAATTGCAAAGCACTTCATGCTGCATGCAGCGTTCCTGTCAACCGAAAACTTCAACATTCATTGGCTTCATTAAGCTTTACTTTATTGCTAAATATTTTATGATCATAATTTTGACTTGTAACATAAAGGTCAGCCTTTAGCATCCTTTAAAGGTGTATTTAATTAATGTGGGGCGTGTTTTGCTGCGCCAGCTGTTAGCTGTTAGCTGTTCACTGTAAACTGCGAACAAAGCTTGAATTTCAATTGTTTCAACTCTTGGCGCTGTCACATTGCTCAACCATTTTTCCACGTAGAACTTCAAATTGAATTTCATTGTCACCCTTGACACACAACCTTACTTGGGTACACTTTTGCTTTGTAGAACAATAGCAAGCAATCTTTTACATAAATTATTAACGAAATTAATTAAGCTCAGCGGTCAAGCTTTGTGCCACATAGAAAAGGATATTATATAGGATTTTGTTTCTTGCTGGGTGGTGTTTGGGTAATGAGTGTTCATTGTTTGGGTAATGAGTAATGAAAATTAATTTTTACTGTGTGTGCTTTTCAGCTTTTTTTTTTTTTGAAATCTAATTTAAATTTGCATTAAAATATAATAGTTGAAGTGTTTTACAAGGAAAAGGCTTTAATGTTTGTCGTAGGCAGATATTCCTCCACTGTTCTAGCTTATTATTTCTGCCACATAAAACGCATTGAAGCCATTACACAACAGCACAACAAGTGCCACACATAATTGATTTGCTATTTTGAGGTCACATTACATTTAAGGACACTCAATCATATTGGCTGACCATACTCAATGTATGCACTTCAATGTAAACACGAAAAGTGTAAAAACAAAAATAAACATGAAAAACAAAGCCACTTAGAATAGATCTATAAATATAGACATGTGTCTTAAATTTCACATGAATTTCCAAAACAGAAATTGATAAACACTTGTTAGCTAATATGCATAGCAAATAACATATTTTCTACGAAAAATTTCCATTATCGATTAAATAGCAAAGGATACGCAAAGGATATGCGTGCAGCTATTTGATTGCCGAAAAATTTCGTAAGAAAAAGAAAAATATTTGCTAAAAGCTTTGACCCAAATATGTATATATTCTTTGGAAATGCGTGTAAATCCTATTTTAGTTGTTTTTGTTTTTTTTTTTTTTTGGGTGTGCATCAAATTTCCTGCTAAAGGATGTTGTTAAAGCCTTTTTGTGCGCCATGTCATAGCCGGAAGCATTTTAAGCGCATGCCGCATGCTTTAATGAAAAGCCAGCCACAGACTTCCTGACTTTTAATTGTATTAAACGAAAGTAAAAACGGAAGTTCTGCCCATATTTAAGCTGAAATTTAATGGTTGCTAGGTAGGTAGTTGGGCGTAAATTACGCTGAGTGTGACATTTCCGCTGTTTTAAGCAAGAAATGTCTTCATTAAAACCATACAAAAACGCATAGAAAGACAAAGGATATATTATAAAGGATATATTATAATGCATGCATTTTAGTGATGTGTGGAAATTTGGGTTTAACAATTAATTACAGTAGAATTTCTATTGTTTGATTGTTATATCAGTAGATACAGTTAGCTTAGTTTAGCTACATCTTTACAAGAATTCAAAGTTGCTCCATTGAGGGTTTTATTTAATTTGCTGCTGGTAGCAGAGGGTGTCTGTCGTTGCAGATTGATATACATTTCTTAGTTATTCGATTTGGCTGTCATTCAGTTTAATCGACACGCCTTAACAGAGTATAAAATCTATGATGGCAATTGCTGTGTCCACATTCTTCTGTTTCTCTTTCATTCTCCCATTGAAAATTGAAACATATTCAACCTTCTTAATTATAGCCGTATTATATACTAAATGCAGCATAGTGCTGTGTCCTTCAGCACATGAAATAAGTAGATTTAGCGCCTGAAGTATAGCATTTTAGTGATGTGTTTTGAAATTTGGGTTTTACAATTAATCATAGTAGAATTTCTATTATTTGATTGTTATATCACCAGATACAGTTAGCTTAGTTTAGCTACATCTTTACAAGAATTCAAAGTCGCACCATAGAGGATTGTATTTAATTTGATGCTATTAGCAGAGCCTTAGTTGCAGGATGTCTGTCGATGACACGCCTCAACAGAGTATGAAAGCTGTGTTGCCAATTGCTGTATCCACATTCTTTTGCTTTTGAGCTTCTCTTTCATTCTCCCAATGAAAATTGAAACATATTCAACCTTCTTAATTATAGCCGTATTATATACTAAATGCAGCATAGTGTTGTGTCCTTCAGCACATGAAATAAGAAGATTTAGCTACTGGTGTATAGCTACATTTGAGGTCTAAAGGTGCTTGGTACGCGTATCGCTAGACAGACTATTTATATCTTCTTGAGCTTGAGTAGCTGCAATTTGATGACAGCTACTTGCCACCAGACGAAGTTTCCATAGGTAAGTATAGACCTGACGAACACTTCGAATATCTGGTTTCAGTCCTTATATCCCTTCAAGAGTTCTTTTATAAACGCTTTTTGATTCTTTCGTCAGAGATTCTCCTTCAAGAGAGGGTTGAATAAAAAATTACATGGAAATGAGATAGACTGTTCTGTTATACTCATTTTAGGTTTGCGACAAATAGTACTTTCCAAGAGAGTGGGTCAGACTTTTTTATTACTAGTAGAAACAGGTCACCTGCATTTGTCGAATGAAGTTTTGAGTTGTTCACTCGGCAGTGAAGTACTTTGCTAAAGCCATCACCATCAGATGATATCGTTCCAGATTGATTGCCGATTTGGCAGGCGGTTAACCAACTGTTAGTTCAAGTTTGTTAGTTCAAGGTCCAAATTGACACTTCTCCGCAGCTCTTCTGCAAGTATGCTTTGGAAAGTAATTCACTGAATTGGAACACTGCTTACAGCATGAGTGGTTGAATATCATACGGTTAAGGTGATTTATTGGATTGAAAGGAAACAAAAGTACAGATTATTTGTTCCCATAATACAACTGCCACGTTTTCCTTCGAGCTCCATGCAATTGCTTCTCTGGCAATTAAGATCGCGAGCTTTCTGTTATTAGTATAATATTTTCTGTTAAAATCGCTGTTATTTCTGTTAAGCTTGTACTGTTATTTTCTGCTTAAATAATAGCTTTTCCTATTTATATATTATCAACTGTTACAATCACTGCTGCTATTTATAGAATTTTCTGCTAAATTCACTGCTATTTCTGTTAACCTTGTACTGCTGTTGTTGAAATTTATCACTGAAGTGATATGTATAAAGCACATCACTAATGCATGCACAAGCAATAAAACAGTTTAATTAAATTTTATGTTACATCCTGTGTAACTACAAACAATATTCGCATATAATAAGAACACATAAACCACAATTTGGTGTACAAAGGACTAAAACTAACTGAGACAATGAAAGAAGACAGACACCGGCAGTAACTACAAACATTGTTGTAACTATTTCAAAGCCTTACAACTGCTACTCTGCTGCTCAACAATTCAACATTTCTGGTATTTTATGCAATCTGTGTTTTAAGAAAATGTCCTGCTATAACTTATGTCCGACAACAATTGCACGCGTGTAGCTGACTTTGACTTAACTTCCCTAAATGTATGCTGGCCCTACATTCTTGCTTGTTTTGTGGCAATTATTGTTTTAATGTTCTTCCTAGTTCAATTACAATAAAATGTGTTGGTGAGCACACACACATGTCATGAAGTAGAACTCTAACTCATAAACTGTTGTGTCTAAACTACTTTTGTCTAGTTAGACTTTGGCTTGCATAAAAAACACAAATGTCTACTATCCTAGTTGCTCCTTAATGTCTGGTACTCTAAGGCTTAACATGCAAGTCTGTGTGCTTTTGTAGTGGCTTAAGTTATTGTATTTTGTCGGCAGTTGTCGAAAGTGTAAATGGAAAACTTAATGCTAAATGAAGGCAATTTGTATTTGATGCTTTTGAATGGAACTACATAAAGGTACACTGAAAAAAATAGACATTTGATTAAATTTATATTAATATATCCGGCTCGAACTACATAAATAAAACACATTTCTTAAAGTTATTTGAATGTATCCGGCTCTAAGTACACAAATAAAATATATTTTTGAAGTTATGTTACTATATCCGGCTCGAAGTACACAAATAAAACATATTTTTAAAATTAAATTAATATATCCGGCTCGATGTACACAAATAAAACATATTTTTAAATTTATATTAATATATCCGGCTCGAAGTACACAAATAAAACATATTTTTAAAATTAAATTAATATTTCCGGCTCGATGTTCACAAATAAAACACATTTTTAAATTTATTTAATATATCCGGCTCGAAGTACACATATAAAACATATTTTTAAATTTATATTACTATATCCGGCTCGAAGTACACAAATACAACATATTTTTAAAATATATATTACTATATCCGGCTCGAAGTACTCAAATTAATCATATTCTTATAGTTATATTACTATATCCGGCTCGAAGTATGCAAATGAAACTAAATTTTATAATTGCATAAATATTTTTTTAATGCTCGCTCGGCGTATTATTCTTTCTACCTTCAATTTTTTGCAGTGTCGCACAGCATCTGCTGCATGTCTGTCAGCTTGCATAAACTTTCAAATATTTTAAATAATTGAAAATACTCAAATATTAGCACAGCAATTGCTGCAGGCGATACTTTAATAAATATTTGATGAAAATCTGTAGCATCTCTGCAGTGAGCTATGCACAAGTATACTCTTTCAATTCAAATTTAAGAGTACTTAATGTGTAACATATACTCGTAAGTAATATGGTTTGCTTTGTTTGTTTGTTTGTTTATTATCTCAGAACTTTACTAATTGTCACTGGAATGTACTAAGGCTAAGCCGCACTTTTGTGCATAAACAAGCTTAAATATTTTATATACGAGTATGTATCTGTCTCATCAGCTTGCTTATTTGTCATTATTAGGTTACACATAATTCGATGCTGCTACTACTTCTTCTGTAGCCAATTAGCATTGACAAGGCAGTTGCGTAAGTTTTAACCAACCATGGCAACTACTACTCATACAGCAAAAGAATCCTTGCTTAGAAATGCTATTTGTTTTGTTAGCTTCCGGCCGCACATTTACTTTTCCGCATATTTACTCGGCTTTCACTTGTGCAACGTGCTTAAGGCTAAAGTTTCATGCGAGTGTAGTACGTAAAGTTGAGAGTACGATAAGCACTCATACTCAAGACTTTTCTGCACACCCAATGCGTGTTAGATTTCTTTATTAATTATTTGCAGTTTGACAAGGCACGTTTACGTGGTTTTGTCTTGTAGTTGCTAAGATTTTCTAGGATTTTCACCTGAATTATTGTGGTAAACCTAAGAAAAAAATGGTTAGAAAACAATGCCATTGAATTAACGCACTGATTTTAGTGCTGCGGCACGTGTGACATGTTGTTTGCTGCTACTGAAATAGCTTGTCACTCGGTTTAGTTTGCGACGCACTCTTTTGTAAGCAGCAATAAGTAGCTCTAAATGCGTTGCACACTGAGTAGGTATTAGTTTTGATTAGATTGAGGTTTATCAAAATGCTTTTGGCATTTCTTTCGTAATGTAATAGCTTCGATTTCTTGCAAAGCGTATGTGAAGATTGACATATGAAATCATTTGGGTCAGCATGAAGATACGTAATAGTGTCCTTTTTCTATTTTTCAGCTTTTATTTGTGAGTTTGAATCATAAAGTTTTATTGTGGTTTTCATACGCAGTTTGAATTTAAATTATTTAAAAAAATAATAGAATAAATGAGGTAATTTATAAATAAATCGAGAAATTATAATTAATATAAATAATGAGCATCAGCTTCACTTTCAATCAACTTTGGCGTGTTTTTTCATCGATTTGGCACGCCTTTCTACTGCCATTCGAATGATTGCTGGTTCATAACTGTGTCGTACTCGTACACCCATGTCTCGTAACCAATACATATGCGTTCTATGAAAGTAGAATCCGAATTGGCTCGATCAAGCAAGTCTGCAGCTACCTGCTCTCGAAGGAAATTCAGTTCTGTTGGAACCATTCATGCAGCAACGCGTTGTATACCCATTTTTTCGTACATCATAGTAGTACTGTCATGTGTGATATCTCCAATACATGACAGATCTCTCTCAAGGTCACAAGGTTACTTTCCGCAAGGATTTAAATGCCTTAATAGGCGTTAACGTCGGCCACACTCGCTGAAGGCATGTCTTCCACGATCTCTCGAACATCCATTAACGTTTTATAGCACTCCTACAAGCATTTCATTGTTTCGGTAGACGAAATTTCGTTCGCAACCCAAAATTTAACACAAATACGTTGATCAATATTTTCACAGCTGCTTAAACGGCTTAAACAGCTGCTGTAGACACACAGGAGCTTGCTCCTCAGTCTTTTGATAAGCAGATGATGTTTCCTTTCTATACAACACCATGATTAGATAGTTTGCTGTTGTTCTGCTTGATATGGCTGTTTCGTCGAGATAAGCTTGGGGACAATCTCCTCTTCTCAGCGAAAATGTCGTTTGAGTGAACTTCTCGGGCTTCACCACAATGTTCCACCTCTTAAGCAAAATAATGGTGCTGTGCAGCTGCCTTTGAAGAATGCCTGAAGCTACCTGTGGGAAAACGACGCATGCCAGGAAAGCCGTGTCGTTGGCTTATGTAACTGTCAGCAGCTTATCTTCCTCGATGATCGGCAAGTCTGATGTATAGAACGTATAAAGGACAGTTCCAAGTACGCTATCCTGAAGAACTCCGGCTCTGTCTTCTTTTATTTTTGAACTCTCCTCTCCACATCTCAAAGAAAAGTTCCTGCGCTCAATGTAGGACCTGTTGAAGTGAGTTGTCGTTAGCTTGTGGAGCAGACCGGCATGCCATACCCTGTCGAAGGCTTACTTTACGTCCAGTAAGACGGTCGAACAATACTTGTTCTTCTCAAATGTCTTCAATATCCTCTTGACTAGTCAATGGTATTGTTCAAGCGTCTCAAGGCATTCTTTGGAGCTAAACTGATAATCAACGATCGAGCAGGCCTCTTACAGAATTGTTCTGACTCTACTTTGGAGAGTATCGTCAATAAACTTATTGACAAAATGGCCTAGCTGGAACAATTTGAATACCATTCAGAGGCAAGGCTTTAATAGCAGGGACATCAATCGTACCCAGGTGACTTGGATGCTTTTACTTTGCCAATTTCACAGATCAGTTCATCCGTCTCAACTGCAGAAAGAGGTATTGCCATTTGTCACGGCACGTCTAGAAAATTTAGAGATTCCTCTGTCTCGAGTTGGGAGCATTTTTCAAAGTGTGACATTGCTTCGTATAGGTGGTCAGCGAAGACTGCAGCTCTTTCTGTAACCGAGCAACAACAGATTCCAGTTGTATCCTTTACTGACTACTTCCTTTTTCTAGACATTTTGATGTTCTTGTTTAGCTGCAACAGTTTGTGCTAGAGGTCGCCTGGCTCAACTTCTTCGAGGAGTTCCTCGGACCACAGAATACTTGCACAGACTGAACAAAAGTTCCTTGACGTTCTTGTCGGCTCTGTTAAACGCTGTTATATCGCTTGGGTTGCGAGACTTGTGCCAGACTCGGTGAAGGCATATTTTCTCAACAACCAGAGCTACAATTTCCAGGGAGCAAAGCTGAATATCCCTGCGCGGGATGCGGTTAAAGGATCTGTTGGAAGGAGTGGCAAACGACGCTGCGTTGTGAATTTGTGTCTTGAGAAGCTCTACATCGTCCTCAGTGGTAGGCTCGGCCTATTGATTATGATTTCTCTCCAGCCACGACTTGTACCGTTCAATGTTGGTGTTGGGCCTGAATAACCTGCTCCTCTTTGAATTGGTGCTTGCTTCCACGTTCACCATTGGTTGAACGGCACAGTGATCGAAGCACAGCTCAAGAATATTGGTGCTAGCTGCAAGTTTTTTATGTCTATCTATGCCTTTAGAAATAGCTATGGTTTCCTTTTGTCCTGAAATATTTTATGTTTATAGATACAGTTTGAATTGAACTGCGTACAGTTTGAGTAGCACTTTGCAAATGCCATTGGTTTCAAAAGCGATGTCAATGCAAACAGTTTGAACAGCGTTAGTGTTTAGCAATTCTTAAGCTTATATATCAGCATTAATATCTTTTGACTCAGCGTTTTGATTTTGATGATATGAACGCTAAATGTTACACACAAAAAAGCTGCTCATATTTCAGTAATTCGATTTTGAATGCAATGATTGGCTTTTACGTGATACGCGCACAAACATAGAATGTTGATTTAAAGCAGCAGACTGAAATGTGCTTTTAAAATGGAACAAGTTTGTTGTTGACATATGCAGTGACATTTTAAGTTTAATTTTTATAATCGTTGATAATGGAAAAAAATCAAGAGAAAATGAGTTAGACTACATTCACCAGACTGTTGAAACGTGGTCGTACATACACAAGTAAGGTTTGTCGAATTGAGATGTTACTAAAGGTTGACCACCAATTCAAGTTGCTTGAGTTAATTGGGATAGTAAACAATGCAAAAGAACGTGTTGCGAATACTTTGCTTGACATTTGCTGCGCATGAAGTACAATGATTGGACAAAATCAAATGCCATTTCATCAAGACAATACAAGATTGCAGACGTGCGTAGTGTCCCAGTTGCCTCAATAAATCTCGCAGCATATGCTTTGGCTTAGTGGCGAGCATAACATTGTCAGGCTTGAAGCTATTACTAAAAGTACTTAAAAAAGGTTTTCATGTTGCTTTATGCTGCAAAATAAATATTCTATTATGTACTATAAAAAGCATTCACACACAATTTGAGCAGGTTATAAATTGTTTATTTTGTGCTCAAATCGCCTAAAATTATGCAACAAAAAATATTTTGTCAATATTGAAATACAAAAAAAGGATCTAAAAATAGTAAACTAAAGCGAAATATTATATTATTGACATGTCAGGAAATTTAAGTGGATTTCTATTTTTATAAACAGTAACAGCAAGTCATAGCCGAAGTTTTAATGCCCTACACACACAAAAGCTTGATATTAATTAGACTCTAAGCCAAGTTTTACGAAATAACTGTAATAGACTGTGGGACAGACGTAAGTCACTAGATCGACTATGGTCTTTTTATGTGTTTTCTAACAATAACTTGCTAGTATTATAAAATATCTGATAAACTTATAATAAATACCATTTTCGAACGCGTCATGAAGTGCAGAAACGGTTGACACAACTTAAAATTTCATAGAAATTATTTACACAATTAAAATGCCTATCGCTACTAACAACCATAAAGGTTCAGTTTCTAAACATAACTGTTTAAATATAAACAATTTTAAATGAATGAATTTAGTCTGTATTGCAAAATGGGACTAAAAGCTTTCAACTACCACAAAAGCCGCATGGGCTTATAATATACTCAAACTAGAATGGCTCGAATAGAGCGTAGACAGGGCTAAAGTAAAAACAGCTGCCGTTGACAACAACAAAAAATGGCAACAAGGACAACGACGACGACGAAAACTATGAACAGTTGAGTAGAACAGCAGCAACAGCAGCAGCAAGAGCCAAAGGAAATTGAATTATCACTTGCAATTGAAGTTGTTGCTAAGCAAAACTAGGCAACAATGTGTGTGGCACATGTTCTTCAAAGCGGCAATGTGGCATGCAATACTCGTGCGTGCCACATTACGACACTTTTGTATGTGAGAAGGAGCGGAGCCTTCACCATCAGGCATTGTTGTCAGCCATGTTGCATGGAGGCCTACCATGTTGATTGAACTTAAATTGCCACTTGCACTTTGGTGCCATTGGTGCTGCAACAGCCTTTGTCTTTTTGTTAATGCTGCAATGCTTGATAATGATGATGCCTGCTGCTGCTGCTCGAGTAGCACAACACACATTTGCTGGCACATGTATAGCGCATATAGCAAATCATACAACTTATTGCTATCTTCTTTACTTCAAGAGTTCAAGAGTTCAAGAGTTGCTCTAATGAATCAGTTTCAATTTGAAGTTAATAGTATTTTGATTTTGTAAGCCAACACAGTTTTAAGTTAACTAAAGTATGTTTACTTAAAGTTTCTATGCAATTCTCGCAATCCAAGAGTTAAAAGACCCTTTAACAGAGCCGCTAAGAACGTCAAGGTACTCTTGTTTTGTCTCCGCAAGCAGTCTCTGAAGCGAGGAACTCCTTGAAGAAGTTGAGCCAGGTAACCTCCAGCACAAGCGATAGCAGCTAACCAAGGGCATCAAAAGGCCTATAAATAGGAAGAAGGATGCCAGAGGAGCTACAGCCTTCGGCATTACCACCCGTTGAAGATGCTCCCAACTTGAGACAAAAGGAAACTCTTAACTTTCTAGAAATGGTTCCAGCTAGGCTTTTTTCCCACTCTGCAGCCAATCTCACCTCATATCGCCCTATAAGTTTATTGAAGTACTCTTTAAAGTAGGCTGAAAGAGGCTGATTCGATCTCTGATCATCAATTTGGCTTCAGAGAATGCCATGACATGCCTAAACAATGCCTTACGCTAGTCGAGAGGATACTGAAGACATTTGAGAAGAAAAAGTATTTGTCGGCAGTTTTGCTGGACGTAAAGCAAGCCTTTGACAGAGAAAGTCGGTCTGCTGCATAAGCTAAGACAACTCTGCCAGCACCGTACTACCACTTCATCAGGACCTAAATTGAGCAGAAAGATCTTTGTAAGATGTGGGCAAGAAAAATCTGAAAAAAATGGTGAGCCGGACTTCTACAGGAAAACGTACTTGGACCCGTACTTCATACGCTCTAAACAGCTGACATGCCCATCATGAAGGAAGATAAGCTGCTGGCTGCTACGCCGGCCCGACAGGTGGCTTCAGCCATCCTTTAAAAGCAGCTCGCAACCACTAATATTTGGCTTATAAGGTTGAATAATGTGGTGAACCCTGAGATGTCCATTAAAATGACTTTCTCGTTGAGAAGAGGAGACTGTCCCTATGTTTATTTCGATGGAACAGCTATTCCGAGCAGTGCTACAGCCAAATATTTGGTCATGGTGGTGGATAGAAAGGGAAAATGGTGTCCTCATCTGCTCACCAAAAGAAATGAACTCAATGAAAGGATAAAAAAAAACATTTATGGCTGATCGGTCGAACGTCAGCTGTTAGGTTGAGGAGCAAGGACCTAGTAAACAATGGCTTCATCATGAATCAATTCGTACGTGTCTTTAGTTAGTCCACCATCTATAAGCATACCTAAGGCTTCTTTAGGTGTACAGGAAGTAGCAATATCTGGCGATGGCTTTGCAGTTTTAAGAATCTTCGTTGCTTATTTCAATCCTCAGGCCACCATATAAAGATGTTGTAAAGCGCTCCTATTCCTAGCTTTAGCTGATCTGGTGCGGCTTCTTTTTTCAATTTCCGTGTATTTTCCATGGACGCCTTTTTGACATTGATGGTGATATAGTTTAATCGCTGAAAAACCACAAGGTTGCCTGGCCTAAACCGGCCTAACTTTCACTTGTAAGTCAGTATATTTAATTTTAATGTCCTTGATTTTAAGATTTAAATTTCCAATTTAATTTTTTCTTTCGCTTAGTATTTCAATGCCTTAAATTTCAACTTCATTTTAGACTCTCAAAATTTAACAAATATAAACAAATTTATTCGGCAAAATTGAAATATCGAAATTTGAATAATGCAAAATATTTCGGTCTAAAAAAAAAAAATTAATATAAAATATTCAAGCAGCGACGCTTAAAATACTACACAAATAGGCCACACTACCACACACCAAAATGCTGCCCCTCGATAGAGCCAATGAAACCGCGTATTCATTCGTAATATTCGGCGCTTCCGGCTGGCTGGCATGCCATGAAATAATGCCGCATCTGTGGAAGTTGTATCAACATCATCGACTGCCGCAGGGTACACGCATCTACGGTTTCACGCGACGCAAAATCGATCCGCGTTTCTATAAAGTGAAAGTGTCAGGTTTATACGACTGGGACAAGGAGAACGAAAAGAAAAAGCATGAAAATTTCTGGAATCTATTTAAGTTACTGCAAGGCGACTATCATGTGCTGCAGGACTATATGAATTTGCGTAATACAATGGTTGAGTACGAAACGAAGCATAATATGAGCATAGCAAATAGAATCTTCTATCTGGCACTGCCGCCCATAGTTTTCGATGCGGTAACGCTGAATATAAGCCGTAAGTGTCTGTCGGTAACAGGCTGGAATCGCATAGTTGTGGAGAAGCCATTTGCGCGCAGTGATATCAGCTTTCGCTACTTTCAGACGCAACTGTGTCAGATATACAAAGAGGAGCAGATCTATCTGATTGAGCATTATTTGAGCAAGGATGCAGTGCTGAATTTGCTGGCGCTACGCTTTTCGAATGTCATCTTCAGTAATACATGGAACACTGAGAATATTGCCTGTGTTATGATCAGTTTTAAACAACTCGAAGGTGTGGGACGTCGTGCAGCATATTTTGATAGTCACGGCATTATACGTGATCTGGTGCAGAGTACGCTAATGCAAATACTGGCATTCATTGCAATGGATGAGCCGTATTCAACGCGTGTTGAGGATATACGCGATGAGAAGTTAAAGCTGTTGCGCTGTGTTAATACAGTTGATCTGAGTGATATTGTGTTGGGGCAGTATGTCAATAATAATCTCGAAACGGATGTGTGTAAGGTTGGCTATACGGAGGAGAAGGATATACCAGAAGATTCACTAACGGCGACCTTTGCACAAATTGTCATGCGTATAGCCAACAAACGCTGGAATAGTGTACCCTTCATCTTACGCTGCGGCAATGGCATGAATGAGACAAAGAATGAAGTGCGCATACAATACAAACCCTTGGCTTGTGATTTCTTTCCGGGCAAAGGCAGTCAACATGAATTGGTTATAAGTATTTATCCAAAACAGGAAATCTTCTTACGTCTGATGGTTAAAATGCCCGGTGATGATTTGAATTGCATAGAACAGGTTTCGATACGTTTGGGCGATAAATATTTGCCGAACAAACAAATGTCGTGTAATTATGAGCGTTTGTTGCAGGACATCTTCAACGGTACACAGCTAATGTTTATGCGCAGCGATGAGGTATGTGAGACTTGGCGCATACTTGCGCCCGTACTGTGGAAAATCGAGAATGAACGTATTAAACCGTGGCGTTATCCTTTGAATTCACGTGGTCCACGTAGGGCATACACTATGGCTGCACAGCAGGGTTTTACGTTTTACAATAAGAATTTGCCAGATGTATGAAATGATGGATGATGGATTGTCAAGTTGATAGGCTTAATTAATTACTGTGTTGTATTAGCGGCGGCTGTTTGTAATAAATTTGAATTCGGAAATTTGAGTTTAATAGTTTGCTGATGACATTTTAGGTTTGTAGTGTATTAGCTTAGAAATTAATTGCAAGAGTAGCACTAATTATTTTTGCGATAAAGCTTTTTTTAGTTCTTGTTGGCTAAGTTGGCGCAATGAATGCGCGTAAACGTGACGAAAACGGGGACGGTTTGGAAAAATTTAAGTGTAAGAGTGCTATCTTGCATGAATTAAGCTATGCGCTATATTTTGGCAACTAACACTAATTTTTATGCATATAAAGGGCACTTGAAGAAATATAAATTATGGCATACCCTATAAAACTTTAAGAAATATGAAATATTGAACACTATATATAAAAAATTTAAGTTTTAATTTATATAAAGAATGAATTGTAACATATTTCTCTGAGTGCCCTTTATACATGAATCAGAATTTCAAATATTTCCGACAAAAACTTGCTGAGTCGAAATTGATTTAACTGTTGCATGAGATGCCATATGTTGGCAAGCTAAAACGCAAAAAAAAAATAAGAAAATATCTTATTTTATTATTTTTAAATTTAAGCCACTCCAACTGCTGTGATGTACGAATTCATTGGAAAATAAAATTTTCTCATCAAATAAATATAATAGAACTTGTTCAACGATGCTTGAAAGATTTTATAAACTAAAAATATGCAAAGTGCATTTCAGTGCTGTATGCTCTATAAATAAACATAAAAAATTTAATATTTTACAACACTGTTGTCGACACTTGTCAAGCAAAAATCTATACGCTTCAATTGACACGTTTGGATACTACAGACAAAAGTCTTATTTTTTGTTTGAATAAAATTAATAAAAATTTAAAAAAATATCTGACACGTATTACTATAAATTTTATATATCCTAACTACAAACTACTCGAACATCAACATACACAAAGTTCATGCTGACGAACATTAAGTCAAGCAATTATTTTGCCATATCTATAGAAAAATTTGCATACTATTTGCTGTTTTCGTTGCTCACAAAAAAGGATGCCAGAATAATAGCTAGCACAGCAATTGCCATATATGTATACTCAAAAAAAAAAAAAAAAAAAAAACTAAAAAGGATAATAGCAAACAGCCCAATAGCTGCCTTTGATTACAACTTTGTCGGTTTTACTTATTTCACTCTAAAGCATTTTTTAAGCTACACTGTCAAGTCTTCTATTTTTCTGCCACTTCTGGCCACAATCTCCGGTGTATGTCTTTTTTTTTTTGCATTGTTTGTGTTGTACATTTTATCTTGTAGCACTTTTTATGTTGCTCGTTTTTTGGCTCAGTTTTAAATTAAGCAATTTCCAACGTTAGCCCAGAGCAGCACCACAGTTTGTGGCTAAGTTGTAGTGTCATGTAGTGGTCTGAAGCGGTAGCAATTCGAGATACAAACGCTACTGTGACTTTGTTTCTGGTTATGTTTCTGTCTGTCTGTCTGTCTCTGGTCAGCTAGGTAAGTATAGTACACTCTATTTTTTGTAATTTCCTACTCTGCATCTGCAAAGCAGCTAGTTTAATTTCACTTTACGGTTTTCACTTTGAAACGTCGCTTTTTTTTTGTTTTTTTTTTTGATTTCGGAAAACAATTTTCCCAAGCTTTGTTGTAGGTGTAACAACACTTTCGACTATTAAAGCAGAACAAGCGGAAAATGCGATAGTAGATTTGTTGTTTCTTTGCAGAAGGACAGTTGAGAAATTACAGTAAAGATATATATATACATAAAAAATAGATAGTTCTAGCATTGAGTAGGGGGAAAAGGATTCATTGTGTTTGTGTGTTTGTGTATCTGTGGCATTTGATATGCGGCAAAAAGGTTTAGGTTTGTTTAGCATTTCAGCATAAAACTTCGAATTAAATTATTTGATTTTAAATGAATGCATGAATGTGTATTTATTTCAATTGTGGGTAATACTTCGAGCATATGCTTGATTTAGTATTGGAACAGGTTGTAGTAAAGGAACTTTGAAAAGGACATCACGGAAGCTAAATGCTGAATACCATGCATCAGCAGTAGCAAAGGAAGATGAACATTAAAAAGAAGATCTACCAAGCAAAATATAAATATAATACGAAACATTCCTTTTTTGCTTAAAAACTCTGAGTCAACTATTCTGATTGCTGGTGATTGGTATGCCAAATATTGCTTTTGCGGAGCTAGTTGTGCATGTCGAAGGGGCAACACATTGTTTGATCTCATTTCAAATACAAATCTGTAGGTTTTGGCTACACATTTTCCGTATAGTAACCAAAATCCCAGAGCTATTGACTTAGCGATTTATGCGAAGATTCCATCATCAAGACTTTCTATTAATGAGGTCGCTGATGTATGTAAGTTCTGACAACATTCCATTGATCATCGAATTAAGCGTGAGTGCTCAATTTTCGGGCATAAGGCCTAAATTGTTACAATCTTACGCGACGATCGATCGTTTTCAGTTAAAACTGGATCAGTTACTAAACCACAATTTAGAGATCAATACTTCTAAAGACTTTGATGACACTGCAGAATTATTTCTAAGGAATATATACAACACAGCTAATTTTGCTACACTTGGACAACGTCCTCATAATCCTAGCTCTGCACATAGGACGCTTATGACATCTGAAGTTCTGGATCTAGTAAGGCTCAAGCGTAGGCTTAGGCGATGCTCGGAAACGGATTGCTGTTGATTTATGCAAAAAACTTTTCGAAGCAAAAAGCGACTTCTTCGATAAATTGCTGCGCAACGCGGAATCAGACAAATCCCACGGGTATAACTGGTGAAAGTTTACTTGAAAAATCAAGAGAGCATCAATGCGTAGATGTGTTACGCATTGATTTCCTAGCATGTTTGATTAATTCTACAAATTCAAAGTTAAAGGTGTTGCCGCACTGTTGAGAAGAAAGCTGAAACTTTTGCCGACAGTCTAGAAAATCATTTGAAACCATTCAATCTGGCATCACCAGTAGATGTTTCGAACACTTTGGATCAACTTTTAATAACATGCTCTCCACCTGTCAGTATCAGACCTGTATCGTTTAAAGAAGTTTAACAGAAAATCATTGCACTAAAACCGTGAAAAGCTTCAGGCTGCGATGGTATAGACAACAAGACTGCCAAGTGACTATCAGTTCATGGCATTCTGTTCCTCGTGCTCTTATTTATTGCCATGTTGCGTAGCAGTCACTTTCCATTACAATGGAAAACCGGAAAACCCAATCAGTTTACTCCAATTATTCTCGAAGTTATTCGAAAGAATATTTCTGGACGTATTATTGCCAATTTTGAATGAAAGGAACATCATCCCCGATTGTCAGTTTGCTTTCAGACATCAGCACGACACTCCAGAGCAAGTTCACAGAGTTGTTCATCACATTCTTGATGCATTTGAAGAGAAACAATACAGCTCTGCTGTTTTCTTAGATGTTCAACATGCTTTTTGACAAAGTTTGAATTGAGGGACTGATGATAAAAAGCAAATCTACCAACGGCTTATTACAGTATCTTAAAATCTTTCTTATTCTTAATTTTGTGGCAAAGAAATTTTTAGCCTTGAGGGAGATTTTATGGGGAAGAAGGGGAGGTACAACATTTTAAAATAAACTCGTAAAATTCCGGCAAAGTCCTAGTCGGATGCAAAAAGTTCGAAGTCTCTATTTATTACCCTTCGTTCATATGGATGGACAGACGGACACCTGTTACCTGTTACATACATTTGCACTAAGCCAATTAGCTCTTGTACCTTTGGTACATACCCTGTCAAAAGCCTGTCGAATGATTAGGTAAACTGTTGCCTGGATTCGATCAAGGATAAAGATAATCACGCTATTCAGCTCATCAAGTTTCCATCCATCCACACTTGGAAGTCTGAGCTTGCAACTAAGGATCAAACGCTTGGTGAACCGAATTGGTGGTCTAGAATGAATTTACGGAACTCAATGAAAATTTTAATTCTGGCAACGAGAAGTCTCTCAAAGCTTCGATATCGAGATAAATCGGCTGCTATGATACAAGGTCACTCTCCGACTATGCAGATTTATGTATCATCGACACAGCTGCGAACTATGACACAGTAGGAAAGTATTGCACTCTTAAGTTCGGAAATTTAGTGCATCATATCGTGTCCCGATGCTTTGTTGGTCCTAATGCTTTAAAGTGGTGATGGGAACGTCTATATGCAACGGCGTGGACAATGGCTCTAGCTCACCAATAAGATGGTTTTTAGTTTCCTAGCATGTTTGTTTGTTTGTCTGTGAAAACTCTTAGACTTTTTGAAATTTGCTAGAAGTTTTTTGTGAAAATCGAGCACAGTTGTGTTCTTAGAAAAGTAATCCTTTTTAAAGTATTTATTCTGGTGCCAGTTGCCTTATGTTGCTTCATAAGAGATTAGTGAAACTAGTTCGTATTTGCGTCTGGAGTGACCTATTGTAAAAACATGTGAGTATCCTGCAGTTAGCTTACTAGCAGCTAACTATTAGATACTCTTCGGTATACTCTGTTCATAAAATATGGCTGCGTGTGTGAACGGACTATCTTCTGAGTCGCGTCTTGATTATGAGATGCACTTCAGCGGCTGGGTAAATCCTTGCTTGTGCTCTGAAATATTGCGGTTAGCATTGAGTACAGTCAAGTGCATTATATTAAGAAAAAATGCATAAGCTCTATTATCTAAAGGTTAAAGTCCAGTGTTCCTTGCAGAAAATAATCAGGTTTTTTGCTACTGTTGCCTCCTCCTAACGATAGTAGCCAACATTAGTAAATAAAGCAGCTCAGCTAAAATTCAACAACAAGAAAGTAATACGCTATAATAAATTAATGCAAATACTTTTAAGAAAGGTTTTTAAGTTTCAAATTCATTTCATAATATGACATTCATACTTCTCTGACAGTGCAACAAAACATTTCTTCTGGAGTAGTTACTACCTGTAATTGCTCAACAACTAGCAACGCTCGACTATTGCAATTTAATAAATAAATAACGAAAGTTTTTTAATTAACTAAGAGCATAGTGACGCTGTATAACAGGTTGCAGTGCGTGCTAGTTGCTTGTTAGTACAACACCTCTCCTTCGCAACTAACAGCAGCTAACTTTGTTTGGCTTTGTTCTTACGAACTTAGCAACACTGGCTGCAGCTTTTTGTTGAGTTTTTGCGCACTGCTTACTTTGAAAATAATACGCATGATTCGGTCACAGCCAGCAAAGACACCAAATAAATCTGACATTTCAAACTTAAATAAAAATAAAAACAATAAAAAAACAAAACACAGCACAACAAATCGTAGTAGTTATATAGAAATCAAGTTAACTTATGCTATATCTTTAGCAATATATATATTTCCTTACTTCGATTTGTACATTTTCTTTCTATTGCTTTACTATTTTCTCTTATTTTTTTTTTATTTTGGTCCTGTTTAAGCTGAAAACTTTTCAATAAGTGCGAAACAAACGCTAGCCAGCAAACTGATTTTTATTTAACTTTTTAACTTTTCTGATTTTCTTTGGCTTTGAACATGCTTTGGTAAAAGTTTCTCTATTAAACTATTGACTGGGCGTCGTCAATATATATACACTTTGAAAAGATTTGTTAAGAAGAATTTTATGTAAAGCAAAAATAGAAAAATAAAACTCGATACTGCTTGCAGTTTAATTAGTGCGCAACACCTTCAGCTGCTTCTATAATTAGGCATAATTAGAATAATTAAAGCGTACACATCCTTAGCAGCTGTGTTACTATTTATATTGAATATTATATGCTATAAAATGGTAGCAAGTGTGTGTTTAAAACAAATTGCAGATTTAAAATTTAACAAGCGAACACGTTCCACACAACAATGCTACACAAGAATGTCTTTCTGCATTATTAAATTTAATAGATACTTAGCTAGCAAGTTTTTTTTTTATTATAGAACAGCTTAGTTTCTTTTGGTTGGTGGGAGGCTAAAACTTCACTGTACACGTATCATCGATTTCTTCACCAAGCGTATATTGTACTCTTAAGCGTATTAAATGCAAATAATTCACTAGCCTTCACAGTAGTCATTCATTTTTAAGCTGGAGAGCAACGACTTCGAGGTAACTGCCCTGCTTAAGTGGCTTATCGGATTGGATTTTTGGTTTTTTCATATTTGACCGAAATTATGGTTTATAGTTTATCAGTCGCTATGTGTTTAGTGATGGATAGTAATTGGCCAAGTTGAGATTCTCGATTTATGATAATTTATGTTTTTTGAAAAGTGAGATAGGAATGATAGATAGATTATTTTCTGGAGAGGAGCTCAAATTTCACCGAGAAAGCGTGAAAAGTATATACATTCGTGATCAGCCATGTCCGTTCTACTAAAATATGATGTGTACAATGCATCCCATTTTCCCGAGAGTCGAAAAAAGAAACCCAATTTACTGAAATAGATGGTGGAACGATGTTATTGGAACGAATACATTGTTACCTGTGACATTTGGCGTATAGACTTTATTGGGTCTTGCCAAAGGTTGTAGGGTGTGTTGAAGTACACGCCCCCCTGTTTCTTCTGCTTTGTAGCACCTTTAGCTGCATATAAGTTACCATTTCTTCGCTACTTTATTGAGTCCCACTCTAAGTGAGTCAAGTGGGCCGCAAGGAATCGGGTTTGTAGCTTGTAGTCATTCTCTTTGAAGCGCTTCATTTAAAAAGTGCTCCGCTTGTTTGATTTATAAAAAATTTAACACATTAAAGCTGTTTCATAAGACATTCTTAGTTCTGATTATTGCTTTTCGTAGATAGAAAGTAGAAAAGAAAAACTTCTTTAAATTATGTACTCAGTTGTAGCGTTTGAGAACAGCATTTCCATGGAAGTTTATTACTCGCAAGAGTTTCGCCTACAAAGTTTATAGAAACTTTTTCACTACTTTTCTCGGAAAAACAATCTAAAATATGAGTTTTTATTTTCGCTGCCATTTAAATGCTTACTTTATATATTTTTGTAATTTTCACAGTAGAACCGCATTAAAATTTTGCCCAAATCCTAAAATCCAAAGTCACAATATTGCATGCAACAATTATTAACATTATATAACCCTAAAGTAAACACAAACAAACATAAACTCCATAGTAATACCAGTTAATAGCACTAATTACACAATATAAACAGAGTTTTTGTTGCTGTTTTGACCTTTGGGCCAACATGCAATCGACTAAGTCGATTGCATGCCAGTCCAGACCGCAAACAATTGTTGCCACTTGTTGCCAATAATATCAGGAACAGGTAAAAACAATTGCATAACTAGTTAGTAAAGCTAAACTTTGTACATTACAACACCTTAAAACAAATGTCGGCAAATTTCCGCACGGCAGGCGAAAGGCAACAACTTCACTTTAACTTTAAGGCAAATGTTTGGTATTTTGTTGCTGTAAACAACTTTTGCTATGTCCTTCCGGAGAGACCACAAACTGAGCAGAACTTATTATACTGAATGCTTGAAATCACAAACATTATGTACTGCCAGCAGTGCTACTTCATTTTCCAGTTTGTGGCGCTTGCAATGTTGGTCAGCAGCAGACGGAAGTCTATACATATATAAGAAAGCTTCATACAGCAACTTGACTTGACTTGAAGTTTATGCAAGTGACTTGCTGTCGACCTTCATTATTGAAGGCCAACAATTTGTGTTAGAATGTCGCGTGTCAGTGTTAGTATCTGCTGGAAAATATGTGTTCTGCGTTTTAGGGAAAATGCATGAAAAATTGCTTAAAAAAAACGAACACAATGTGCAAGTATGAAGAAAATGCCCCGTAAAATGACCTGGGTTAGCAAGTGTAAAGCTTGTCCTTGCCGCTATTGTACTAGCTGTGCTGTGCTGCTTCGTAGTGTCGCTTATTGTCATCTATCTATTCTTGAGTTGACTGCATTTGCCGCGCGTAGAACGTGCATTTTTGCATTTGACAGTTTGTTAGCAAACAAATAGTAGGTATGCATGAAGTTTAGCTTCTTGGAAATATGGTTTTTAAAGTGTGTTGACTGTAAGTTGACGCACATTTGTTATATTAAACTTGAAATAGACTTCCAAAGCTACTACTTACATGACTCTTAATAAATTACTTCGCTTATGGTTAGCAAGGAGTAATAAAAAGAAAGTCACCAAGGTGCTGAACATATGTGGGAAAATATGCAGAATTTATTTTAACGAAGCCTATATGGAACTTGGTGGTAGCGATTAGAAATAAACAGAAATAAATAGCGCATTTCAAAATGTTTCTAGTGAAACTGAACCCTGCTCGTGCGCCGCAAGAGTTAAGAAGATTTTATAAATGACTAAACTTCACTCGTCCTACACTCCATTATTCATGTGGCATGAATATCTGCGACCATATCAGATAACTGCAAGGAGGGAGTAAATGTGAAAACTCACGCGGCTTAAAATTTAACAACAAGTATTGGCTTTCATCATTTAAGCCAGACCCTGGCCAACATTACACATCCCATTACATTGAGAGCAAAATGAGTAACGACCAAATTGAGAAACAAACGGTCGAGTAGAGGTCCCCACTAAATCTAAATTTTTTGGACTTTAAACACGCTTTTGAATCCATCAACAGAAACGTGATATAGAGGTGACTGAGCAGCTGAAGATTTTCTGCCGTATCTTCTGACCAGAAACGATCTCAAGCACTTACCTATGACACCGAAATAAAAAGGCGCAAGTAAAATTGGATAGCTCACACCCTTTCGTAGTGAAAAAAAAAAATAGCAGACAGCCGTCAGAGAGGCAGTCCAAGGCAAACCTACTTTGATATCGGTTTCAGGGAATTAAGATCCCAAGCAATTGATAGAAGTTTTTGTAGGGCATTTCTTTTCACCCTATGCTTAAAAATTTTGAACTTCTAAAGCTTAGCCATGCAAAAACTTCAAAACATGCTTCAACTAATTCAATGAATATGTGGAAAATAGAAGCTGATTGACAGATTTCTAGCATATGGTGATGCTACCTTAAGATACATTTAAATGCAAAGCAGCTTAAACTATTTTATCTAAAAATAAAATTATTTTACAAAAAAAATTGCACACTTTGTGGTTCATATTTTCCCCAGATTAAGCATATAACATATGCTAAATAATATCCCATTCAAATAACAACAACAACGACAACAAAACCACCAATAAGCAACCAACAAAGCACAAAAATTTATCATCATCAAACAAAATGTCAAAGGAAAATGTTTTATGACAACGAATAATAGCATTTTTGTGGAAGTTTCTTAGCAGTTTTCGTAGTATTTTGTATTTTAGCCATTCCACATGCGAGCATAGTTCTTGGTGCTTGTATGAATGTATCTTAAAGATACATTTATATGCAAAAAGCGCACCAACCAAGTCGAATTGCTAAGCGTAACAAAGTGCTGCATTATACTAATAACCTTCACATGAGGAAGAAGAGCATCAGCCGGAAAATGCTGCATTTGCAGATAAACAGCGTAGATTATTATAATGTTGTAATTTTTACTTATGTTGCACAATTCGTGGAATACTTGTACTCATAAATGGGAGCAAACCAGAGCCTGAGCATGCTTATGCAATAATAATGTGTGCAGTTGATGTACGAGAAGCGTTTGCTGGAACAGCAATTTAAATTAAATATTTTCAAATATGAAATATTCTACGAAATAGATATAAAAAATATATTCAATGCAAAGCGTTTGTTATGGATTTGAAGTAGATGATTCTTTCAAAAATATTTTGTATGGAAATGTTCATGAAATAGAAGTCTGTGTATGTCTTCGTATTATACCCTTCTCAAGAAGCCTAAGTTTATTCAAATATATGTAGCAGGTGGGATTAACAGCAGCAAGAGTCATATACCGTCTGTTACATATATATATATATATGCGTGCAACACGATCGGAAATTGATGGAGACAATCGATTGGGGAATAGTTTTAGTACTAATATGCAAAGATCATAAGCTAATTGGTACTTCTTTCTTTGAGATTAAAGGCGATTTCGGTCTGAAGACATTACATACTCAAATTTTACTGAATTGACATTTTTTCGCTACAGCGACTTAGCAGAGGGTTACCCTGGTTGAGAATACTTCGTTTCGAAACAAAAGTAACACCGAAACTGAGTACTTACAAGTAGATACTAGAATTTATCGATAAAACTTATTTGAAATACTCCAAAGCTGGTATAATCATAGATAAAACCTTACATAGACTTGCGGCGCCCGAGCAGGTTTCGATTTCATTGCAATCATTAAGCTATGAACTGCATTAAAAGCTTATATATGTACACAAAGACTTTTCGCATCAGCCATTTTCGACCACATTTATCTGTAGTCATCGAAAAGATCTGCATATTTATTATGGCGCCCGAGCAGATTTCAATGTGTAAATAGAAATATTTCGCCTAGTACTGAAATATTATGTAGCTTTGTAATGAACTCAGAGACTTCGCGCCAGTTATTTTGTGTATTATTTATCTATAGTAATGAATAGAATCGGACTAATTACTACGGCGCCCGAGCAGATTTCAATTTGTATATAGAAATAATTGGTTATTTGTTATGAACCCAGGCCTCGCAGCAATCACTTTCTACATTATTTATCTATAGTCATGTATAAAATCTACTTTACGCTTGCGGCGCCCGAGCAGATTTCAATTACGTTTTTCCATGATCTACTTCTGAACCATAATATTGAGTTTTTATAAATTTACAGGCTTCGCAACAGACATTTTCTGCAACATTTATCTGTTGTCATGTGTAGAATATGGCTTATTTTTGCGGTGCCCGAGCACATATCAATTTTTGCCATGTACTATGTACTTTGGAAATATTATGTAGCTATGTTATGAACTCATGGCACCAGCCATGTATAGAAACTGCCTTATATATGCGGCACCCGTGCAAGTTTTAATTTTTAAATAAGTAGAAAAATTTTGAAATATAGCTTTTTAATGAACTCAGAGGTTTCTCATCAGCCATTTTCGGCATCATTTTGTTTTAGTCAGCGATAGAATCTTTTTTACTCTTGCGGCGCCCGAGCATATTTCAATTTCGTTAGGAAAATTTGTTTATGAACTATTTTGGAAATATTATATAGTTTTTTTATGAACTCAGAGGCTTGTCACCAGACCTTTTTTGTGCATTATTTATCTATGTCATGGAAAGAATCTTGGTTTGAGTATTTTATTTAGTATGGAGCAGTTTCGGTGGATCTGCCAGATCTATACGCATGTGGATTTCTGTTCAGTGGTTCATTCATCAAGCAGTCATTTCTGATGTGATTTTCCACCATTTTCTCTACAGTTTTCAGAATGAATGAGCCAAGGCTTATTTATCTAAAAGATTTACGATGGAAGGAGTCCTTCTTTCCTGCCTATATCAATGTGGTTTTTGCTTGCTTAGCACATCGGTAAAGGTTGAAGGTAGTCTGCTATACTTACTTCCATTATAGGAATATAGTTCGGCAGCTGAGTTTCGAGTAGAAAGTGTCTTCTCCGTCTCATGCTTCGTAAACGTTACATTTGGCTTTTCCATACATAGGCCTAAAACTCTTTTAGTTTTAGATAGAGCACTAAATACTCTAGTTGCAGGTGGTTGTGTGCCAAATATTCGCAAATTATATAATTTTGTCCACGTATTCTTTTGTAGTATCTAGTTAATTTGGATTCTTTAAAGACTACTTACGGACTACTTTCCTAAGTCTGTCTACATTCTTCCGCCTAACTTCTTTCAATTCGCAGCTTTGCAGCGTTCTAGCCACCAACCAAAAGTTCTCAGTTTACCAGTGAATTGGCTTTCTTATAAATCTTTAAGTTCTTTAACAAAGGAGTTAGCTGATGCTCAAAGAATTCCTATGGAATATAATATTAAATCCCAGACCACTCGCGTTGTATATAAAAGCTTAATTTTTTTTTTGCTGTAATTTTGTCGTTGCTTTGCTGTATGCTTCTCGTTTCTTAAGTTTCTTTAGTGTGTTAAAACTATTTTCATTTTGTTTTCTGTGACTAAATTGTTTTCATTTTTCCACGCTTAGGTTTGTTGCAAATCCTTTGATTGCTAGTTGCAGCGAGAACGTTTTGAAGTAGCTAAGTGCATAGAGCTGGCACTTGAACTTTGCTACAGATTAAATGTTTAAATTGTAAAAGATACAATGATACGATAAGAAAGTATATAAGAAATATTGTAAATGAAATTCAGAAAAAGTAATAGCTTGATAGACGATCTATATAGATGCTGATAAGCCTTTTTATTTCAGATGCCAACTTCATGCCATTGTAAATAAAAAATTGTAAGTAATAAATAATAGCTAAGCACTTTAATTAATCAACGAAAGTTTAATTCTGTACTTTTGGCGTCGATTTTTGCTTTTCAATTCATGTCATGCCAATCTGTAGCTCTTAGATACAAATATTTATATCAAAATTTAGGTTAACGTCAAAATGGCGCCACTATTGTTGAATGTATATGAATGAATGCCAATATTAGGAAAAAAAAAAAAACACAATACATATAAGAATTTGCACTAGGCTAGGCGCCAGTTTATTAAAAAAAAGAAAAACTATTCACACAATAGAAGAAAACTTTTTCAGCTATTTTTTGTTCGCCATATAACAAGGACACGTAACAAATTTTTACGAGATATCTTAACTTTTGCTTTTCAATAAACAGCAAATTGTCTATTTTTATGTGCGAAATTTATGGCGAAAAAATGTTAATTTATTACATATGCAAAAAATATATATGTGAAGCATTATATAGCAGTCAAATTATATATATTATGATCTATGCATAATGAGCATGTTAGCCTATGACAATACGCAGAGATTAGAGAGCAGCCATAGAAAGCAGCACTCATCATATTTAATGGCTTTTGTGGAAAAATTTCGCTTAGAAATTATAAGCTGTCTTGCATATTTGCTTCAAATGAAATGCAAATCAGCTTAACTTGCATGAAATGAGCAGCAAAGCATTTTGCTGTGACGCTAATTAAGCAGAGCGTATAATGCGGTAAGCATAGCTAATATCTAGCACAGACGAAAGTACGAATGAAAGGACGCATAGACATGAGTTGCACACGCAAAATTTTAATTGGAATAGGTTAGACTAAGTGGACAACCTTTAATGATGTGTGCGAGTATATGTAATATGAGATTATATAGTCAGGAGAATTTTTAAATAATTTAATAAGCTGTAGGATATCATTTTTGGGTAGCATATGGCATAAAAATTCTGAAAGGATATAATTTATTTACAGGCAATTGTGTTCAAATTCTATAAATTCTTTAAAAAATGTAATTTTGTTATTGCAAATATACCAGAGAGCACCGGTTAGTATTCTAAGTATTTTCGAATGAGCCCTTTGTACTATATCTATATTGCTGACACTTGCATAGCCTCATAATTGTGAGCCGTATGTCCAAATAGGCAAGATTACAGAGTGATAAAGGAAGACTTTGTACTACAAACACTTTTTCGTCGTCCACGAATCCAGTTAGCCCTTCAATTAACCATGCATGCTGGAGCCTTTCATCCGTTCGAACGATCAGCCCAGTGTAGCTGCTGCAATTTTATGCGCTGGACTATGTATGGGAGCTAAACTCATCGTCGACTCAAATAGGACCGAAAAACATGCGAAGAATCTTCCTCTCAAAGACTTCCAACGCTGTTTCACTTTTGACTTAATCACGATCCATACCTCTGCGCCACACAATAGGACCGCGAGTATCAGCGTCTTATAGATCTTTATTTTCGTCTTTCGAGAGAGGGCTTTACTTCGTGCGAGAAGACACCAAGTACTTCGTCTTGTCCTCATTCACCGCTAGAACCATGAGCCGAGACTGTTTTTCAATCTCTGAGAACGCCTTGCTGATTCGCCGTTCCTGGGTGAAGATGATATCGATGTCATCGGCGTAAGCGAGCAGCATTACTTTCTTTTGGAAGATCGAGTACGATATGTTCTGTATGTACAGGCACTGGCGTAGGATGTGTTCCATCAGTAGATTGAAAAAATCGCACGACAGGGCATTAACCTGCCTGAAACCTGTCTACGTATCAAAGTGTTTAGAGAGGTCCTTTCGTACCCTGACTACGCTCTGTGTATATGTGATACCGACATCATGCAAAGTCGAACGATCTTGTCCGGGGTTCCTAGTACAGACAGGGCGTCGAAAAACTTCGATCGTATCGGCATGTTGAAAGCGGCTTTGCAAGCGACCATTTCCAAGATTTGTCGTAATGCAAATAATTGGTCATTGGTCCACCTTTTTGGTCTGAATCCACACTGAAATTTTCCTTTCCGTGAATCTGTATATGGCTTCAGCCTATTACACTACACGCGATACAGAATCTTATTTCCGATGGAAAGAAGACTTATTCCGTGGTAGATGGCGCAAACATCGGGGTCTCCATTCTTAGAGATAGACAAAGAACACTGAGATTCCAGTCATTGGTTATCCGTTCATCGGACCATGTCTTACATAAAAGTTGCTTCATACTCCTTACAAACTCTTCGCCACCAGTCTTGAATACCTCAGCTGGCAGCTAATCGGAGTCTGCCGCTTTGTCATTTTTCAGCTTTTTAATAATTGAATCGACCTCGTTATAGTCCGGTGGCGCTACAAAAAGGCCATCATTAACTGGTGGTTCCGGTGTCATTTCTCTATCGGCGGAATTGTGCGCTTCATCGCCTCCGAGTAGGTTGGAGAAATGACTCGTTCATAATCTCAGAGATTCCTGTTCATCCGCTACCAGATTTCCATTGTGATCCTTATAGAAAGTTACTCCGGGCTTAAAACCTTCAGCCAGACGCTTGATCTTTTGATAGAATTTTCGAGCTTTATTACTGTCACGTAACATCTCAACATCCTCAAACTCCCGCCTTTCTTGCTCCTTTTTCTTGCGTCTGAAAAGGCGTTTCTCCTCTCTCCGTTTCTCTCGATATCACTCTCTAACAGCTCGCGTTGCTCCCGACTGCATAGTTCGCTGATAGGAAGCGTTCTTCTCTGCAGTAGCATGGCGACACTCCTCGTTGTACCAAGAATTCTTCACAGATTTTGTTTAACCAATGACATCCTTGGTAGCCCTATCAATGGAGCGGGTGATGTGTTTCCACTGCTCACATATATCTCGAGAAGACGGAGAGGTTTCCCGGAGCAGTCGGGAGAGTGTGTTTGAAAGTGCTGCGGCGGTCTGTTCTAATTGCAGCTTCTAGCTTTTGTTGCATGTTGGAAAGTGCGGCGTGTACTACTCTGAGCCTAGTGACAAGATAGTGGTCCGAGTTGATCTTGGGACGGTCGCAAGTTCAACGAGCTCGTTGCGTCCCTTCCTTCAGTCACAACTTGATAAACTTGGTTGCATATAATTTCATCGGGACTTAGCCACGTAGCCTTTTGGTTGTTGATGTGTTGAAATCTGGTGCTGCTAACTACCATGTTCCGACCTGCGGCGAAATCAATAAGTCACTCCGCTTTATTGGAGTCTAAATTTCCCAAAGATTCCTTCCCAATTTTATCGTTGCAATCGTCAAGCATGGTTTTATCATCGTGTTTGGGACAGCGCTCCAAGATCTTTAGCATCTTCGTCTTTCTCTTTCGTCGTGGCGTGTGCTAATATCAGACTTAAATTAAATTACTAAGCCTTGGTGCGTTACGCAGCTATGCGCGTGAATCTGGAGTCGAGGATACATAGTTTCCTACTTACCGCCTCCGTTTTTAGTCTCATGGCAGCTATAGTAGATGCCACAGGATTTCATCGTATTTCCTGGATTGAAGTGATGTCAGCCTTGCATCTTTCGAGGTCATCAACCAGCTGGATATTGCACCATCCGAATTAAGGGTGCAGACATTCCAGTTGCACATCCGTAAATCGTGGTCTTATATCGTTTGCGAGGGTTATCATCATAGAGGCTTTCCGAGGCTTTCTTCTTGTTTTCATTGGAGTGATTTTTTGTGGCGGTAGTGAATCCCTAGGCCAGTTCACCAATCTCGAATTAAAAGAGGATTTGTATCGCCCTCTCATAGTTAGTTCACCGCCGAACGGCTGTTCAGAGGCTACCCAAGTGATATATGTCCTAGCAGATGGAAACTAAAAAAGAGTTTCAAATAAATTGTCACGATTTTGTGTGACTTGTAATAACTTTTGCAGTGGAAATGGATTATAAAATTTTTTTTGGTTAATTCATTTTATTTTAAACATAAGAAGAAGGCTTTAACTCTTAAATTCTTCAAGTTTTTGATGTTCATATTTACAGTCAGACAGACGGACATATCTATATGTCGAGTCTACTTTTGATGTTCAGCAAGTTCTGCTTCACATCCCACTACCTGTTACAAACATTTGCACAAACTTAATATAACCTTTAACCTTATGAAGCTACAGTGTATTAAAAATTTTATTCCTCATACAAATTTTCCATTTTCTATGCACATTTCTTTGCGTTGGGAGAATGTTTATAATTGTTTTGCTGGATTATATGTAAAGAAAGAAAGTGCGCTGTCAGTTTTTATAGCGAAATATTTTATGGTTGCTTTATGGCAACACGTAAAACGCACAAATTGAAAAATAGTTTCTAGCTGCGCGTGAAGTATTCACATTATTTCGTAATTGCTGCTCAAGTCAAAGTTTTTACTTGACAATAACTTCCAGATTAACATAATGGAAAAAGTTTGTTTTATTTTTTTATACTTTCGCCGCAGTTGATGTAAAATTTTTTTTGTTTGATATTTTTATTGCAAAAATTTATATATGAAAAACTTTATGAGTTAAAAGCCAAAATGAAATATTTTAGCTAAACAGAATTATAAATTGCACAAAAATTAAGGCTAACTATGCGCGCATGCAGATTAAGCTACTACTAGTCTGTCTGTCTGTATGTCTGTCTAGTGTATGCATAAGTACCCAGGTTTATATGCCATTTAGCTGAAGACTTTGTGCCGCACACAGGATATGTGCAATTTGCATATTTATGCAAATTATTTTCTTTTTTATACACATAATTCTTTCTGTTTAGGTTTTTTTTTTCATATTTAGCAGCATTTTCTAGCTGCATTGAGTCACATTTAGTAGCAAACATGCAAAAAACTCATTTTGTCAACGCAGACAGGGATATGCCACGCCCACATGAATAAATGCATATGAGCACGTATCTTGTGAGCGGGGCATAAAAAAAAGTAGGCGTCTATATGCCAGCGAAAAAATTTGCACATAGCTTTGCACTTTTTTTTCCAGAATTTATATGGCACACATTAGTGGTTCGAGACAACAGCTGAAGCTGAGTTGCTTAGCTGAAGTAAAAGAGTTTACATGTCAGTTGCATACAAACAAATACAGCTAAGTCCTTTTCAGTAGAACGGTAGCCAACGCAACTCACTTGGTATCCTTAGGCATGAAATGACGCCTTTGAATAGCGTCTGCTGTTGGCGCTTTTGAAGGTGGTAAGGAAGGTCTTGGAAAACAGTTTACTATAGATTAGTAGTATTTTTCTCAAAGAGTCCTGCAGACTGCAAAATAAAAGGCGTCACGATAAGTGAAAGCATCACGAAAAGTGAAAGCTTTTTGTGAATACATTTGAAGAATATGGTAATTTGTAATGTGTAACTTTTTTAGCAAGCGTCACGAAAAGTGAAAGCATCAACTAAAGTTAAATCGTCACGAAAAGTGAAAGTGAAAAGAAAATATTTTTAAGAAAATTGTTTTAGCTTGTAAATCTTAAACTTTTGAGCGTTATGAGCATCACGAAGAGGGAAATGTTTTTTGAACGTCACGAAAAAGTGAAAGGTTTTGAATTGAAATATTTGAGGAGAGATTTTTGAAGCGTAATATTTGGGATATTTTTTTAGCACATAACATTGGCTGAAGTGTTTCATGGAAGGTCAACGAATAGGATGACGAACGAAAGCATTAAACTTCCGAATGTTCTAGGATTCGTCACAAGAACTTGATTTTTTTTTAAAAATTCCATAGACATGTTGGCTGTAGCACCAACTGGTGTTTCTAGTTTTAATTTAAAATTTTTTTGAAAAATTTACTAAAAAAATTACAAATATTTGAAAACTTTTCAGACTTACCCCTGCTATAAGAAAATAAGCTTAAAACTATCAACAAGCACAGATGACGGCTTAATGGTATTCAGAAAAGAAAAAAAATTGTTAAAGGGTTACAAAAAATCCCTCTTGAAACTCTTCAGCAGTAAAAACAATTCAAACAGCTTGCTTAAAACTCGATTATCGCATGCGATATAATAATACAAACAATGGCTGCTCGCATGCGATTTTAATAATATGTAATGCAGCTGAAGTCATGCAGCAAATTCTGAATGAGTCTTCTCTGCTTCTTCTTCTTCTTGTGCAATTGTTTATGTGTAGGTGTAAATGTATGAGTATGTGGGAGTAGCAATGGCGTGCACTGGGTATTTAATAAAGTGCAGACATTTTGTTGTTGTTGCTGTTGTTGGCTGCTACTGTTTGTATTTTGCACCTGAAGGTGTTCGTAATTGTATAAAACTTGTTGAAGGCTTCAATTATGATGTGTTTACGCTGCACATAGTGCCACCATGCCATATTTTTATACTTCCGTGCATGATTTTGTGTGTGTGTGTGTGTGTGTGTGTGTGAGTTGTTCATAACAGCCTGCAATCGAAGCAGCATACTATATATGGCCAGACTCTTGCTATGCCCCATCTTCCTGTTGTTGGTTGGCGTTGTTGCGTTATTGCATTGCAATGCGCTCGGTTTGGCTGTACATATGCAACTTGCATGTCCTTCTCGAATCCTGCGCACCATTGATGTTGTAAATACAGGATAATTGGCGTAAATAGCAAAACAGCAAATTGCCATTAACTATTGGAAAAATGTTTTTAAAGCACGATGCACGATCGTTGTAGCTGCGCATAGCGGTATATACTCGTTTTACCGTAATACTGTGTAGTTGTGCGTATTTTGCAATGCTTACATGTTATTAAATGCGAGGGGTGTTATAGAGGTTTGGTAAATTGGTCTGCTGGGAAATTGGGAAATGATTTAAGCGAAGCGAAAACCAATCGCACTATTCATGAGATATGAACTGATAAGCTCAAACAGCGGAGAATAATTGGACCTCCATATTTCCTAAATAGTTTTCTAATTACACAAAGTAATGGATACCTTGATTCAAGTACATACTACATTTGAGTCTTTGTATACCTAAAACTGATATGTAGTAGGTGCTTCAATTAGGGTTCTCTACAACTTTCTATGCCTCATAGACCAAAAGCTAGGGCATGCATAATGTTTTTTAATATGTCTAAGAACGAAAGTAAATGTCTTAAATTCCTTAAATTTTGCCATGAAATGCGAAATATTGTAAAATCCAAACAATAAATAAGTCATAATAAATCTTTACACAGCTCCACGTTGGGCGCCGACAAATGTTTTTCTCTGTTAACCAAAATAAAAATTGGAATCATTCATGTTTACAACAAATATCTTAATGAGAGAAAATCAACTAATTTAATTAAAAAAAAAATATATAAATTGTTAATATTTTTCATTTAAAACAATGTGCGGTGGAAAATGTACGAAATATAATTTTCACAGCCTCACGTTGGGCGCCAAAAAAAGCCTTGAGTAGAAGTAAGACTTTTCCTCTTTTAGCCAAAAGATTACTAATCATGATGATGTAAAATATTATAAAAAACTGCATTGTATTTGACATAAATTAATTTTTATAGCTGTTCATATGAGGAAAAATTTTTTTTTAATTTGTTTTTTTATGAGATATATTTCTTAATTGTTGTGGTTTATTTAGCTAGAAACGCGTGTTTCTAGCATGATTCTTAAGAAAATATTCCATAAAGGCCAAAATTGGACAACTAGAAGGTGTTGTCCTCAGTGAAATTGTAAGGAACATGGTATCTCGTGGTCGAGCCCACTTGATTGCATCATTCTTTTCTTGTTAGAACTAAGTTGATTCAAGAGACTTGATCCAAAAAAAAGGTTAATTTTCATTTGTATTCATCAATTTCTATTTTTTCTGTTTCAAAGTAATCCTCTTCGTTTCTTTAATCATTAAAGAACTCTGATATGCGCTTCATGGTATGGTCTAGAGTTCTTTCTAGCTTTTACCTACTCAATCGTGGCCAAACGTGGTTCTTTCATGCATTTGTTTTTAGTTTTCATAACCGAAAAAATTCGCAGGGACCACAACCGGCAAATATGGTGGTATGAGGAGAGCCTATTGCGTGAATTGCTGAAGCCGAAATAATATGAGTTCCGTGAGCTAATATTTTATGAGCATTGGAGACATTGGATACCTCAAACAAAGTTTCATTGCAGCTACCATAAATAAAAATTTGTCAACTTGAAGACTTTGGCTGTTATAGTATCTGATATTTCATTGTACATTTAGTAGACCCATGGACATAGCTATATTGACTGAACTTTATATACGAGGTGTGTCCGAAAAGTATCCGAGCTTCGTTGAAATCTTCGTGTTGGTGCTATTCTTCGACATCAGAGCCAGCGGTGGTTCCACATCTTAAAACAGTCCTCGAATGCAGATTTTAAAATGGCTTTCAGCTGTCGCCGCGAATTACTCTGAATCGTATCGATGTCATCAAACCACTTTACTTTGAGAGCCAATTTTAATTTTAGAAACATCCAAAAATCGCAGGGAACTATGTCGAGGCTGTATGGAGGATGGTGAAGCTGTGAATGTTGTGTTTCGCCAAAAAAAGCTGCACCAGGTTCGATGTGCGCGCTAGCGTGTTATCGTGGTTAAGAAACAAGTCGCCGCTTGATCAGAAACGCGGTCGTTTTCTTCTCACGGCATCACGTAAACTTTTCAGAACTTCAACGTAATATTGTTTGTTTATCGTCTGACATTTTGGAGCAAATTTGTAGCGGACAACACCTTCACAAACGAAAAAAAAAAATCAGCATTGACTTGATATGGCACCGACTTTAACGTGTTTTTTTTCGGCCGTGACTCGTCTGGACGCTTACACTTTGAAGATTTCTATTTAGTTTCAGGATCGTAACCATAAACCCACGATTCATCACCAGTATGTACCTTCTTAAGCAGATATTCATCATCACTGACCATTTCCAAGTTGTCCTGAGCGATTTCAGAGCGAAGGTCTTTCTGCTCGATCTTGAGCAATTTCGGAATGAATTTCGCACACACGCGAGTCATTTGCAAATCTTATTCAATATTTCCCAAACAGTAGCTTTTGGTATTCCGAGATCATCTTCTAGTTCACAAACAGTCAATCGACAATCATTTTCAATCGCAAGTCGCATACGCTCGATGTTTTCCGGTGTTGTTGTCAGCGAAGGTCAGCCAGAACGATGATTTCTGTCAACAGATGTATGACCATTTTTAAACCGCTTGTACCACTCCTTTATCTGCGTTATTCCCATACTTTGGTTCCCAAAGGCCTTCTGTATCATTTAAATCGTCTCCGTATAACTCTTGCCGACATTCAAGAGATTCAAAACTTAATGGAAATTCGTTGATCTGTTCTTTCTGCCATTTGCAATAGTAAACAGATGCGACGAATGCATTAGGCCGGTAAATACGGCATATGGGCAGCTCCTGAGGAACTACTAGTTATGCTCATACCCTGAAGAGGCCGTTCGATCGACCTGGTGGAAAGATATGAACGTATGTCGGATACTTTTCGGACACACTTCGTATAGGGCAGCTTATAATAAGTTATTATTAAATATTACGATTATTATATTTTTTTATATATCATAAAATACTTAACAACAACTTAGCCAACTTTTCTGAACTCCCTCATATATTGTGCGCGCGTGGGCGTGTGTATCTATGCTATAACTTTACAGTAATAACACTTATACAGATACATTTGTAGCTGTGTATCTGCTGTGTGTGCTGCATAACTTCGATGTGCATGTGTTGGTTATTACGCCGAATGCAATTAAAAGTATTTAAGCTGGATTTTTCACTGCATTTTTTTTTCTTCCTACATCACTGCTAAGAGCTTAATTTCACACACATTCCAGCCATGCTTTTTTCCATGATGTTGTAAATTTAAACTCAAAGCATGTGCGCGCCATTTTTATTTAAGCAAAATTAACAGCATTTAGTTTGCATTTTTAATAAATCGTAATTTATTTTCTTTTTATATAAGCTTAAGCTTATACACTTCATTGCCATTGCATAAAGTTTAATTTATTGCTTTCTTAGTAATAGCCTTTGCAAGTTAATCCAATTACTGCTTGAATTGTTTTTGTTTTTGTTTTGCATTAATTGTTTTTCTTGTACTTTTTGCTGTTGCTGCTGCTGCTGCTGATGCCTTTAATCAGTGATTTTATTAGCGCAATTAATCTGATTAGTTTAGCATTGAACACGTGGCAGCATTAGCAGCTCAAATTGAATGGAAGAAAGTCTATTATCGTGAAAAGTTTTCTCCGTGCCACAAGTTGTTTAAACTTTTTAATTGGAATGCTTAACAGGCTTAATATGATTAGTTAGTGCACCTATTTACGAGTTTTAAGTGGTAAAGTATTGTAAAGTCTTGTAATGTGTGCTGAGTGTGATAAGTTGTAGTAGTAAAATTTAACGTTTGTGGTTTAGAGTTGAGTTTAGCTGGATTAATGATTAAATTGGAATTTTTGCAGGAATTCATTAAGCAGAATTTCTTGGCTCATGCTGACAGTTTAATAGATCCTTAGTCTCTTTTACAGATATCTCTAATAAATTTGTAAAGATGTAACTTCTGAGTCAACTTCTACTGAAAGTCAGACAATGGCATAGCAGGTGCTCAATCGTTTCTTCTTATGTGCCATACTGCGCTACTGAAATACAATACCTTTTGAGTACACACTGCGCTATACACTAGCAACTACACTGCACAGCAAAAATTAAGTCTTCTGAAGTATGCTAAACATTATTTTTCTCTAGCAATCAATCACATTACGCATACGCCGTGTTGTCATGTTTCTATTTTTATCGCACGCAATTATTTCCGGCAGACTGCATGTCAAATTCTGCTATCTTTATTGTTTCATCTCGCACCTCATCTCAGACTTACGGGCAAACTATAAGTCAAATTAACAACAACTCCCATAAATTATAGAGATCGATAGTAGGCAATTCATACAACAAAGCGGCGGCTGACAGCACTCAGCTTCCGGTCGTCGGTTGTCTAAGGTTTCTAAGCGAATTGCAGTAGTAGAGCTGTCACACTATGAAATACTAAATGTCAACAGCATGTGATAAACATCCATTGAACTCAAACTTCAACTATGTACGTACGTACTCCCACATGTTTTTGGTGAATTTTGTCTGAAATTGATGTCAGGCAATAAAGTATCTAAGCATCGATTTGTGCGCATGTAAAAGTGAAAGTAGTCAGTAGTAGTCTCTGCATGGCAAGCACTTACTATATATATGTCTATATACAGAGTGCCCTTTGACATATTTATACCAAATTCCATACGAATTTGATTTGTAGAAATACATTTGTATCTCTTTCGCATTCATAACTGTCATGAGTGATTGCATTTGTGATTTATCAACAATTATTTTGATTGATTTATTTGCCAACTATTTGTTGCAAGCTTTACGTTTTAATCGCATCGCACATGTAAAATAGAATGTCATGCAGCTTATTTCAAACTTAATGCAACTGTGTGGCATTGTGGCAGCATTTGTCAAAATAGATTTGAAAATTTTGCTGCTGCAGCGCGTTGATTGGTTGTACAATATGTATATAGTATATGCATGTGGCAGCCAGTTGGCAGTTGCATTTTGTCTGTCATCAGCAACGATTTAGCATTAAGTAATGCAATTGAGTTGAATTTTCTTTGTTCAAAGTTTTATAAGCCGTATAAATGCTGTCTGCTTAAAGGGTTTATAATATTGGTTAGTTGGCTTAGAATTGTAGTAATGTAGACTGAAAAGATGACATAATCAAGTGAAGACTGCAATATTTATAAATATTTTGGTGCTTCGAGCCATTCTGTCTGGCTCTAAAGTTAGAGTCTTCATGTTTTGATATTTAATTTGCTACGAATTGATTAGTATTTAATGGATATATCAACCCCGATATGATACGCCATTAGCAGGTTTAATGTGCGCACACATCACAAGCTATCATCGAACCACTATTCTGCCTGGCATGCACACTATGCGGCTGAACAAGCCTCAATGCTCCCGTTTACTCGCTCGTGGTGCTGTTGTAGAGGTTTTCAAGGCTCATCTGACGCAACTGATCGACCTAAATATGGAAATCCAAGAAGCAGTAGATATTGACGCCATTAATTTTTTTATGAAAAAGTTGAAACTAGTAAGTACCCAAGTTTCTCTACAGCCTCATCTATCTCCTACAATAGCTGACCTCCTTCGCCTTAAACGTAAGGTTAGAGAAGAATATGCCAGAGCTAGAGAAGCTCGAATCCAGCAGATTTAGAGTAGAGTAGAGTAGAGCAGATTAACAGTATCAAATTGACGAATTGTTAGAGAACTTGGGCATCGACGCCTCCATAAATTACTCTCTGTGGCGAATTACTAAACGGTACAAGTCTCAGGCTTCACCTCTAACGGCCTCTAAGGGACCTGTCAGGAAGCTGGTGCCACACATCTCTGAACAAAACAGAAGTGTTTGCTTGGAGCAATGCTTCAGGCCGCACGCTTTTGCGTATTAGAGTCACCTGTCACCTTGAAACGTCGTTAAAGCATAAGAAAGCTCCGGGGTCTGACCTTCTAGACAACAGAACCATACGGATTCTACCAGATCACGTTCTGCGGTTTCTAGTGCTCATACACAACAGCATCTTATATGCAGGTTACTTTCCTAAAGTATTATCATGATTCAGAAGCCAGAAAAACAGCCAACTGAGGTGAACTCCTGCAGACCAATCAGCCTTCTCCCCTTCACTGGGCAAAATGATGGAAAGGTTGATCCTGAACAGACTATGCAAAATTGAGGCTGCTATTTTGGCGTTCCGAGATAACCAGCAACAACAACGTCAACCTGGAGAACAGGCGAAGAATCACGTTTGCAAACAGATGCTTCTTTGGGCTTAGCAAGCGAATGAGAAGTAAAGCCCTCTCGAGAGAGACAAAAATCAAAATCTATAAGACGCTGATACTTCCGGTCCTATTGTATGTCGCAGAGGCATGGACCGTGATTGAGTCAGATGAAACATCGTTGGAAGTCTTTGAGAGGAAGATTCATCGCAGGATTTTCGGTCCTATTAGAGTCGGTGACGAGTTTAGGTTCCGTATGAACCGCGAGCTGTACGAGCTATTCGATGAGGTTGACATAGTCCAGCGCATAAAATTCCAGCTGCTGGGAACCTGATTTGAATGGATGAAAGAGCTCCAGCTCGTATGGTTTATATGAGGGGGCCCAAACTTGATTGGTGGACGCTGAAATAGAGAACGACCGGGCACTCGATGGAATGACCAGGTATGGAGAGATCTTTCCGTACTTGGCATTCAGCGAGCCAGCGAGCACTACACTATGGAGGCTGGCGCGCCTAACCAGATGAGGCCATGACCGGTAGACGGTTGATGGCCATTTAAGTAAATAAGTACTTTGGCGATACCAAAATTCCAATTTGGATTCTGGATGCAGCATGGGCACACCAGAGCAACTGCATAGAGTAGTTAATTTCGCGCTAGAAGCCCTGGAAAATAAAGAGCATGCGGTTGCAGCTATCCTGGACATCCAGTAAGACTTCAATAGAGTGTGGCACCCCGGGTTTCTGTACAATGCCAAGAGCTTTCCAACTTCACAACTGTTCCAGCTCATAAAGAGTGTCCTGGTAGGGCGCACATTCTGCGTGGCGGCCGATGTATTCAAGTCTTCCGATAAAACAATTGAAGCTGGCGTTCCCCAAGGAAGCGTCCTAGGAGCCAACTAATGCTAAAGGAAATATTTGTGGGAATTTAAGCCTAGACCCGCAGTCCAGCAGTTCTTGACAGTGGTGGCGATTAAGCCTTCTTCTCGTTCCAGTTAGTAGATGTTAGAGCTTAGCTATGCTGTTTGGATGAGATTCCAGCCATTCATGGTATTTTTTGGCCACCTCCTGGATTCTATTTCCAAACGCAAAAGGAAACATCTTTAAAATCCATTTTGTAGCACAGTGTATCTCGATTCCTTTTTGATAGACAATTTATTTTGATTTATTTTTGAACTTTGCTGCTAAATGCTATTCAATTCTTGACTCTCTGTCTGCTGCAACCCTAATAATGTCTTAATTAAAAAAATTTTATTTTTAGACGCTATAAAGAAATAAACAGAAAAGCTTTTAAATTATTTTGCACCACTTAAAGCTAACTTCGCTTTATTTATTCATGCCTGAGGCAAGGACGACTACAAGCCAAACGAGGACGTTGACAATAATGTCAACAAAAACCAAACGTAATCCTTAATGTTTCGCTTAATCAAACTGAACATTAGATTACTAATTGGATTGAGTTTAAAGTGCAAATACTACTATAAAATTCAGTGCACGGAAAACAAACAGAAAAGTTGAGAATGAACCAATGAATGAATGAATGAATGGATGGTTGGATATAAGAACAGTCAATGCGCAACGGAACGGACAATGAGGCGCCAGTTGAGCTAAACCACAAATGCCGCAAGAACATTATCTACTCGTATATTGGCTTTTTAGTGTCGCCGTAGTATCGAATGGTATTAAACCCGCGCTGAGTAGCTGTGTGTGTCTATCTGTAGTTCTATAGTCTGCGTGAACGTGGTCAGATCCATTATCAATTTAGACATCGATGTTAACTTAACGCGGCGGCGGCGGCGGCGGCAGCAAGTGTTCTGATGTATACTGATTGATTGAGTGCACAGCCAAGAGTTAACATTCGATTGGGCGTTTACTAGTTAAGTAGACAGAACTAGTTAGTGTAGAGTAAAGACAAAAGAAACATAACCTTCAAAACAAGTGCAAGGCAGTACTACATATATTCGAATACGTAGTAGACAAGAGCATGTCAAGTGCAATCACGTGTCAGTTACAAAGATACATATTGAGATACTTCGACTTACTGCAGCGTCTTTTCTTTGTCTTTAATGCGGCAGCTCTATATAGTACTTCCCTACTACTTGTATGTATATTCGAGCATGTGTAACTGAGTTGCTTTCTTTGACTTACTTTCGCTTTGTCTACACTTACAACAGCAGATACTCACTTCAACTGCAAAACTGTAAGAGTGCCATAATTGCATTTGAGCATTGGCAATTGATTTGCGCTTCCTTTCAATTTCGAATGAACGAAAGAAGTTTCTTTGAGCTAACTAAAAAGAAATTCTGTTGAATTTATTTCTTCCTCAAAGTCATCGTTGAGGAAATCGAGTGGAAATTGATTTTCAATTGCAGTAAATTTCTTTAGGGGTAAACTTATATGAAGCAGCAGCAAAAAAAAGAAAATTTCAAATCAAATAAATGAAATACGATAACTGTTTGAAAAGCGCAAATCGTTTACTTACTCCGTCTGTCCGTCCGTCGGTTCGTCAATATACTTTATAACCACAGAAAATAAAATTTTAATTTGCTCTTTTGAATTTTTGTTAGTCTTAGTTTATATGCTTTTATATGCTCACATATTAAGCTAATAACTCAATTATATAAAATTTGTTTTTTTCTTTTTGTTTGCTTTGCACTCGAAATTTTGCATACTGTGTAGGTACACTTAAAAAAAATTACAATTGCTATACACTTGAAAATTAGTTGTGAAGTTTTTTCTGTTTGTACTTACTTGAAGCTATTTTATATTACATGTAAGCGACTAACTTGTGTAAAATTCAAACATGTTAAATGTGTTTTTCTAGATAGCACTGTATAGGCATAGCTGTAGCAGGACTATATTTTATTGCAAGGGGGTAAATACCTAACAATATCAAAGGAACACTCTGTATAAAGCTTACCATACACAAAGTATGAAGTTTGACATGAAATTACGCTTATTAAAGTTGATATTGTTTAAATTGTACATTAAAAGACTTAAGATTTAAATAGCTCAACTATCTAGCATGCTTGCTAAGTAATGTCACAATGTCACAGGTTGGTTAAGTTCACTGGCCGTTCAAGATATATGGCGTCAGAAACTTTTTTAATCGAGACCAAAACTTGAATAGGGTAAATTATTTTCTTGGCAGAATAAGAAAATAATTAAAATCTATCAGATAATTAAGGTTATTTAAGTCTATTTAAATCAATTAATTTATAATATTTCATTTGTCCTCACCCTTTTTTGTGTAGGACTCTTCTCTAAAGGTCGCCGTTCTCGCTAATGAACTCTTTTTAAAATATCTTTCATATGTTTCCAGTTTCTTCTTTAAGTCTATAGCGCTTAGACCATGCTTGCCGGAGCCACGCCTACTATTTAACTACAAAGCAACCAAAATTACTAATAAAAATAAATCTGTTCCAAACTTAACAGTAAACTCTTATACTTAGTACTTCGCTAATTGGCCGCCGAACCGCACAAAACTGACTGACTTCTTCTTTTTGGAGTATACCTGCGACCTATACGCCCTCTGATGATCGCCATTCGTCCACCAGACAGTAACGCGATATGGTAATTGTCTTGGAATACAGGTCACGCTACTTATCGAACGCATGATGTATCACTTGTTCGCAAATATGTTCACCGTTCGTGATATGTTATTTATAGGCACAGTACCGAAGGTGTATGTTTGTAACAGGTAGAAATAATGGTCAGCGACTCCCCAAAGTTACCCCCATTATGGTCAGGAGCGCTAGAGGAGTCGATATAGCCATGTCCGTCTGTCCGCCCGTATAAACGAAAGGATCTCGGAAACAGTAATAGATAGAGACTTCGTTCCTTTTGCATTCCACTAGGAATATTACGAGTTTATTTTAAATTTTTGAACCACCACCCTTCCCAATAAAATCCACCTCAAGGGTAAAAATTTCTTCGGCACAAAAAATTAGTATGCCTGTATAGAATTAACGGCTCTCTTATCCAAAATCACAAAATTTCTTTAAAGTCTGACAAAAAATGACGATTTTTTAAGCAATTGAATTTTAACGACCTATGATACTTCCGTCCTCCCTTATTTCGTACATAAAAAATGTTTTATTAGGCACTTATTCATTGAGTGAGAAGTGGGAGGAGCAAAATATTAAACATGATTCGCTGATTAGAATTGGGAATCACATATTTTTTTAAACAAAATTTCGAAAGCAATACTGCAAAAATTTTTGATAAATCGAGGAGTATTTTTTTTTTATTAAAACCATAATCGGCAGCCATTGTTTAAATTTTTTGATATATAATTAAGGATTATGTTTCGATAAGTACATGCATTAAGGAGGGGGTGATGTTAAAATTTTAATTAAATTTCTAAGCTTAAAAGCGGTTAAACACTGACGCTATTCAAACTGTTTACATTGCCAGCGCCTTTCAAACCATTGGCATATGTGCTATTCAAACTGCAAGCAATTCGATTACCTAAAAATATAAACAATTTTTCATTCTTGAAGCTGCCTCACCTTTACAAAAGGAGAACCTTTACAAAAGGAGAAAGGCCCGATAGTACAGAATATGTTGACAGTTTTTTAAAAGTATTGTAACAGATTGTCTAAAAGACTCCAAGCAGATGGAACTTGTAGTTCAAAAATCCTTTTTTTTTTTTTTTGGCTAAACTTAGCTGAAGTATTTGGAATTTAAGCTTGAACACTACGAAAACGTCTCAATTAAAGGTTTTTTTGGAGCCATTTTTAGAAACGCTCCAAAAATGTTTCAATGGAAATTGTTTCATTTCAATTAATCAGCAAATGATGATGCTGCTTGGCTTACGCATGCTTCACTTTCTTCATGCAAATGTTAATGAGGTACGTAATTGTTATTTTTTATGCTTAAATTAGAGCAATTTATTTCAGTAATACTTTCGTTTGCAGAGTGAAATGTTCTATTGCCACATCTACTTATGTACGTCTATGTATAAAGTGCCCCTGTGTATGTATGCTGCTGTCTGTCCGTCTGTCTGTACGTCTTTCCCTCCGTCTATTATGTGTTTACAGCTGTTAATATTTTACTTGTGCATAAAAACTTTGCTTTGGCTCTATTACTGCTTCATTGCGCTACTCGCCCCTCTATGCTTACAAAGTATTACTTTACATTTTGTTTTTTCTCCTATTGTTAAATTTTTCACTTCCTAGAAAAAATATTTACCATTTATTTTTTTTTTTTTTTTTTTATTGCAGCAAGCGCCATCATAATTCCATGTTCTTCGAGTGCATGCCAAATAGCTGCATATATGAGTTATGCATAAAAATTCATGCAGTTGCTATTTGTGCATATATGCAGGAGCAAAAAAAAAATATATATAAACAAAATGCATAGCAGACATGTTCGCGCATACATTCCATAAAATATAAATATTGTAGCATTTCATACTGCCACAATTCGTGCAATTAAAATGTTGTCAATAAAAGTTCTTTTGGCATAAAATTGCTTCAATGGTTCGCAATGTGTGCACTATTTGCATGCAATATGCGTAAATTGCTTTATGCTATATAATACTAGTTGCATTTATTTTTATTTATTTCCGGTATTCAATTTTTTTCTTCTGTAAATTCTACCCAAAGATTTGTGACTGTTTTTGCCAATAATAAATTATAGATTTATGTTATGAAGAAGTTTTTTGCATTTGGTCATTTGTAATAAAAATTTTTTCACATTTTGCTTATTGATTGCTGCTTTGATTTCGCTGCTGTATATATGCTACTATATAGTACGTCGATTCCATACATATTTGATGTTCTTTAAGCATTTTGTATATTGCTAACTGAGTGCTGATTCTGCTGCTGTTTGCTGCTTTTAAAACGCCTGCAGTATTCGCTGATGAATGAGTTTTTCTATGCAGCAAAAAAAAAAACAGCAACTGCAAGGATCTTCTTTTGTTAGTAATAGCTGGTTTGTATTTTTGAGCGTTTATTTTTTTATTTCAGTATTTTATGTTTTTTTTTTAATCGTTTTGAAATATTCCACAGAATAGCAGAAATCGTTATGAAAATATTTACCTTTGTACCTTTCGAGTTTGAACATTGAAATTTGACCGTTGTGCACAAAGAGGCAGTCAACTAATGAGAATAGTGCTATTTCTTAATATTTTATTGAATTTGAACTATACAAGAAGAGCTTAAATGCTTGCTGTATGTCCAAGGAGATAGTAGAGCTATAGAACAGATTCTCAAAGTTAACGAGAATATGCGGAAAAGCTCGAAGGATTTTTCTGTAGTACTCGTAAATGAAATTAAGCTACAACGTTGCAGTTAAAAGGAATACTAGGAATACTAATACTGAACTGCAGAACTATGCCGTCCCCGTTTTCGTCTCGGTCCATGCTTTTATTCAACCGACATACGCTACTGGCGCTATAAAAGTTTTACTTCAACAAACTGTTTAACAAACCTACTTCCTTCGGGGATTGCTTGCTTCACTGTCAGTGTGATGAGCTTTGTTGCGTAGTCTAAGCGCTGCTTGTGCCCATCTCACAACGTTTCATATTTCTCGTTTCAGACATAAACATCGCAAAAGAAATTTGACTACAAAATGAAGTGTTTATACTGGTAGGTGACTAGTACTAAACTATTTTGCCTACGCTTATGTATATATTATATAGATTAATAGCTTTACAGTCTATGCTGCCGACCGTTTTTTAGTTTTGTCTGCACTTCTTATAGTACGTCTACGAAACCAGCAGCACACTTGAAATATAAAACTGCAGACAGTGCTGTATTTCGAAAATTGTATACGCTGCTTTGCGTTTTATTTATTGTAACGAATTTCCAGAGAAATTAAATTACGCTGTGCAATTTATAACAGCGGCAACAGGTAGTGTTCTACTGTAACAGTTTCTAGGGCAGCATGCGCTATCCTTAGTACTACTAAATTTTAGCTACGACATTTCCGACGCATAAACCATTGCAAAGATACTAGCACAAAATTAAAGTCGACTATAAACTTTCGCAGTTGAATGGAAAGTCGCATTTGTCGCATGCAGGAAGCCGCGCAGAAATGTAATCCTTTGCGCTATGCTCCAAGCAACAACTGCAGGCAACTACGCTGCTTCCTGTGTAGCACAACACAACTTGAGACAGCATACACTTTGTTCTATGGTTACTTTCGGATTTTACTGCAAAATTTTTGCGGTAGTATTTAGTTGCGTCTAATTTGTTGCAATTTGTTTCGAAATTAAATTGCGGCAGCTGAATTACCTTTTGCTGTGCAGTGTTTTGTTCTGCAGTGTTAACTTAAGGCGGGTTGTATATTTTCTTATAAGCAATTAACTACGGTTTGTCTGAACTTAGCCAATTCAAAGACTTGAGATTACAATTATATAATATATTCTTTATACTTATATGTTCTTCTGTTGCTACGCCAACTGCCTGCTCTTTTGCTATGCATCCTGACATGTTCATCATTGCACAGCATGCAATTTATGTCAAGTCAAATGCCAGTCGCATTTTTGTTGACAGCTTATTTTCGTCATTGAGCTAAATTACTTGCTGCTTGTTGCATGAAAGTAGTACAGCTGGCATGCAACATGAAATTAAGTATGAAATTTACATTTCATGTCAATCAATAAAAATTTTTATATTGCGAAATAGGAAATATTTTTTGTAAACTTTTAGCACGCAAAAGACTATTCAGTTTATTTTAAATCAACAACAGCTATTCATGATTTTCATTTTATATTTGCAATTGGAATAGAAATGCGCAAAGAAAAGGTTAATATTTGTGTATGACATCTTTCAAATAGATGCTCCTTTGGGATTTAATGAATTTAATGCATACAATCCGGCATTGAAACAACATCTTTACGACGAGGCTTATTCTAAAAAGTAATTTTAACGTATCGCAGGAAATATTGAAGATGTGATGTTATCATGTCATAGATATGATCAATAATTTTTTAATGATATATATGCAGCGTTCGATTTGCTAATAACCAATTTATTTGCTGATTTAAATATATACTTTTTTTCCAAAGTATATATTAAAATGTCTCTCGTAATCCTACTGATATATACCCTTACAATATTTCTTCACATCTCCTCCTACTATCTCTATTCAAACCATTTTAACATGTCTTTCATCCATCAAATTTTCCTTCTTACCTGGATCAGATATCATTCCCAGCAGTATACTAAAACAGTGTTCTAGCACTATTTGTTTCCCTTTCTTTTCAACCAATCTATAAGGTTATGCAAGTATCCATCTCTTTGGAGAGAATCTTTCATAATTCCACTTCACAAAAAATGCTGCAAATCTGATATATCTGATATTATAGGAGCATCGCTAAGCTGAGAGCTATACCAAAACTGTTTGAAAGAATCAATATGGACCAATTGCAACAGTCGTTAAAGTCTGTTGTTTGTCCTTACCAACATAGCGGCAAAGCCATTTGCACAAATCTGAATCAATTTTCTACTGTTGTGAATTAATGTTTTGAGTCTGGCTGCCAAACTGATGTCATATACACAGCCATCAGTAAAGCTTTTTATAGTATATGTCACAAAAACCCTTTCTTTAAATTGAAAACTATAGGCTTTTCACCATCTTTTTGTTCTTGGATTGAGTCATACTTATATGGTAGAACACAAAAAGTATTATTTAACAAATGTTTATCTTAAACCATTGTCATATCTACTGGTGTTCCCCAAGGGAGTCGCTTCCTATTGCTACTAAACATGTTCATATACTAATGTATGCAAATGATGTCAAATTATGTTTGTCATATTCTGATGTCATATTCTGATGTCTCCAGCAGTCTTAATTATCTAAACCGTAATTTCTCAAAATGTAAATGACTGACATTTCATCGTAGAAATCCATTTATACTAAATTATTCTTTAAATAATAATACGCTCGGCACAGAATATTGTTTTCATGATTTGGTAATCCCTATTGAAGCCAAATTTTTTTATAATAAACACATTGGATCTATGGTAAACAAAGCAAAATATATTCTTGGTTTTGTTAAGCGTTGGTCTATGAAGTTTAATGACCCTTAGGCCACTAATCTCCTCTATACCTCACTTGTCCGCACAATTTTAGAATCTGAATCTTGTATATGGAATGCTTATTATGGTAGATCGTATTGAATCAGTTGAAAAACAGTTTCTTCTTTTTGCCCTTCGCAGTCTAAATTGGCATACACATGTTAATCTTCCATCGTACAACAACAGATCAAAATTAATTGATGTTCCAACCCTTTCAACACACAGATTTATGGTCTCTGTGGTTTGTTTCCACAAAAATTTAATTGGTGAATTTTGATTCTCCTTACTTGTTTCAAACAATTTTATGAAATGTCTCCTTTCGACCAACTCGCCTAATAACGCTCTCAATAACTCACTTCGAGCTCTCTGTTCTATCTATAATAAATTCTCTCCATTTCACTTTTTTCATTTGTCTTTAAATTCTGTAAAAAATACTGTACTAACAAATGACTATCCAACCGATATGTAATTAATTTGTAATTGCGTCCGCTTAGACCACTGCTTAGCTGTGAGTCGGTCAACCAGGCGGCCAAACAAAATTCCTCCTCCGGGTCTGATAGGTCGCAACTTTCCTTCTTTAGTTTATAAGTAACTTAATTTTAAGCAACTGCTTAGTCATGTAGTTGCATTTGTCAATAAATAAATAAATAAAATTAATACCAGCAAAATTTGTATATTAAAGATCTACTATTTCTTTACCCCAACTTCCTCGATCCCTAAAGAAAGGCACTTACAAAGCAAAGCTGTTACCAATTTTCCGTTTTTGTATAAACAAATTTATAAATGTTTATAAATATGCCTAGAAACACTAAATTTGATCTTACCAATGTTAAGTCTTAAAATTATTCCTTTTTGACCCAAATCGCATCCCTAAAAGTGATAGCTCCCATACAAATCTGTTCTAACTTTCTTAGTTTTTGTATGTAAACATGTAGTTGTGGTTGTTGTTAATTCTGCTAAAAACACCGATTTTAATATATTTTGCATCTATTCTATTAAAATAATGTATTAGGCTCCAAATCGGGTCTCCTTACAAAATTCAATATAGACATGTCCGTCTGTCTAGCTATGAACAACAAGAGTTTACAGACTATAAAGGTTAGAGCCTTAGCTATATCTTTTAAGTCTCTTGTTATCTCTCCTAATATGTAGTAATGTATTCAATAAATGTGCCAACTCCTGTCTAAGAGGTTAGTAGCCATATTATACCTGCCCTTACTTACGGAATACTATTTTAGTGTATTGTATCTCCAATGCTCTGCTATAAACTAATATTTAAACATTGTATTCCAACAATTTAAACATTAAATGTATATATTTAAATTTTTCTACACTTGTAAATGTTTGCACAAATCTTGCAGGCTTTATTGAGTCGTGTAGCATTATTTCTGCTGCATAAACTATTTTTGCTGCTACTTTGTCTACGCTAAAAGGACTTATTATATGCAAAGTTTACAGCATTTTATTTTGTATGATGCAAAGTATCTGGATTTACTTTTATGTTTAGAATTTAGCTGACATAACGCTTACAACGCACACAAATCGAACAAACATTTTCAAAGTGTGGAGCAGCACATTTCAACATTAAAAAAGAAATTTGTATGAAATCGTACGCCAACGCAGATTTTAAACAAACAATGACTCTAATTAAAATCACATCGTAATTCGAGTAATTTTTTTTTTTTTTAATTGAAAGCAAAGCAAAAAAGGAAATAAAACCCAAATAAGTAGGTGTCCTATCGAAAATCAATGTGTTGACTCTGTCTGTTCGTACGTCTATCCGCCATGCTGCGTACTGTCATGTTTATACATTTTCACTCATGGCTGCTTTTGTGCTTAAATGAGCATTTAATTACAGATGTCCTTGCCATAGAAATGCCACATATGTGTGTGTGTGTGTGTGTGTTGGGACTTCTTTGCCGACGCGTACTTGCTTTAATTTGTTTTTTTTTTCTCTCTCGTACATTTGCTATAAAATTATTTAATTGGAAAAAATTATATGCTAAAATGTTGGCTTTATATGAAGTTAAGTCTGGCAAAACCCGACTTGCTGCGTGTGTGTGTGTGTGTGTGTGAGAAATCAAATGTCTATTCTACACATATGCAATATTCAGCAGAGACACAGTTTCAGTCCCACGCATACGCTTTTGCCAAAAACCAAATTTCCTGCAAACGAATTAAGAACTCAATTAAAACACTTCATTAACCCATGCATACACAGCACATATGTGTGTATGTATGTATGTGAATTTGTGTGTAATTGTGCCTGCTGTTCATAATCCTTTTTTTTTTGACAACCTACTGAATGCAGGGCATGCTTTTGGTTGCTATTTACTTTATGTGACTAAATAAATAAATTAAAGCACATTTTAAGCGCAGCCTTTAGAGCTATTTACGCTGTTGACTTTAACTTGTTGAAATGGATTTCAAGGATGTCATCTAATAAATAATGAAAGCGCATTTCAGCTATTCAGCACTTAAGTCATTAGCTAATTAGTCCGATTTAAACATTTTAACACGGATCAACTGAGCCGACTTATAAAGCATTATGAAGCTTGTTTCCAGTTCCACCAGTTATCCGGATTAATGCGAGGGTTGCTACATATATTTCTAGCTAAACCATTAAAAAACGGTAATATGTGAGCAAAAAAACTGATTTATTGTTTTTTAAAATATTCATCATTAAGATCGAACCATTTTGTGAAGCAGTTTTGTCACTCCAAAAGAGATACCTCGATGCGTTTTGCAGGCATCTATAGCTTCTACGGGAGTTGAAAACCGCTGTCCGCGCAATATATATTTTGATTTGAGTGAACAGCAAGAAGTCATTTGGTGCCATGGTCATGGCTGTACGCCGGATGACCCATCAATTCGATGTTTTCAACGTACATAATCTCATTTGTTACAGCCGAAGTGATGATTCGTCTTCGTCGGTTGGGTTTCCTCAGTTCATCGTACACTTCAGGCAAACAAATGGTTGTATACTATTCAAAATTGACCGCCGAAGAAATTTGCAATCAATTGCTTCGATGTGCTGCGCGAGCGAGTAATTTTTGTTGGATTTTGCTTGTCTTGAAAGACCCAGATGGTCGACTGCTGCTTTGTTTCGGGCTCATATGTATATATCCACGTACCTCGATGAGCCTTCTTTCGAGCGATTGTCAAATTATGCGGTATCCAACGTGAACAAACCTTTCTGACGACCAAATGTTTATGCAATATTGGATGTGTGCTAGTCATAGTAATGCTCAGGGATGTCGCAATGTCACAGTATGTCACATGACGTTTCAGCTTTATCAGTTCACACACAGCATCGATGTATTCTGGCAAAACGATCGATTTTGGACGACCTTCACGAAATTCGTCGGTTTTTCATAGTAGCCAAGAATGGAGCTTAATCAACAAAAGTTTATTTTAGTTGATTGGTGCACTTTTGTCTTGATAATCGCACAAAAATGTTTACAGTTTAATTCCATTTTATGGCCGAGTTCAATGTTTCAGGTGCCTGTTATGAAACCAAATATTGCTCATATGTAAAAGTGTTCACAGTATGTTAGGCCTAAAAAATGTCTGACTTTAAGATGGAGACAACAGATTGCATATGGCAATATGTTTTGTTGGTCAGGATAGATATATATGTAGCACCCCTCGTGGGGCAAGTCTGCTGAATGAAAGCATGGACCGTTACAAAAACAGAGACGGCTTTGTTGAAGTGAAACTTATTTAGGATAGGGTAAATTGACGAAAACGGTGAGGGCTTTGTTGAAGTGAAACTTCTTTAAACTCTGTATGGTAAGTCGGCTGGACGAACATATGAAACGAGACGAAAACGGGGACAATTTTAATGTTGGACTGAATGAAATCGCGCAACGAGACGAAAACGAGCTCAGTTTTGTTGAAGTGAAACCGTGAAGCGTAAATCGGCTGAATAGAAACGCTGACCGAGACGAAATCGGGAACGATTTTTTTCATTTAAAACTACTTTAAGCTCTTTAGTGTAAGTTGGCACGACAAAAGCGCGAGACGAGACCATATTGGTGAGGGCTTTCCTATGGTAAGTTCGAATAGTGCAGCTGCAATGGTCGTCCATAAGTCTATAAGTCTCAAGTAGGTTCTTTCGAGAAAATCGTATAAGAATATGATAAGAATACAAGTTATTCGCAGACATTTTTATTGTGGCATATTACTAGGTCCTACAACGATTGCAGATTTTATTATGGGCGAAGTCTATCGACAGCAGAAAGAATTTCGTATGCTCTCCCTCAACAAGTTGGCAACGTTTGATGAATCATTGCTTAAATTTATCACCTCTTCGAGCGCATGTTACAGATCTGAACTACAGAGTTGTCAGCAATTCTTTAATTCTACTCTTTTCGTTTTTGTCGCGCATGGTCCGCACGCATCTTCTTGATGATCTGTTCTACAGGCCTGACAATAAAAGTCTCTGTCAAATGAAAATTTTAAGAAATTTGTTTTTAAGTAAAAAAAAAAAAAAAAAAAAAACCCAAAGGAAAATTCTTGGAATAGTATAGTTTGCAAGGTTATTCGTTAGTTGAAAGAGATGACGCTTGACGCTGGTGTACTGATGAATCTAAAAAATATTGAGACGTCAAGTGAGATCTTCGCCATTTTGAAATGAAAGGGTATCTCTTGAACAAACTCACCATCCTGCTTTCAGTTTCTAGCTCTGTCAATGATTTGATGATGGCTACTGAATCATGGTTGTTGAAAGCTCTTTCAATATCTTTCAATATCAATAGCAAAGTACTATATGAGGACTTCTTTTGTAAATCAGCAATAATTTATATGATTTAATATTTCAGTATCACAGCATGCCAACACTAAGGTCATATAGGAGAGCAGCTTATGTAAGGCTGCTTTCGATAATTTAAACCATCAAATATTAAAGTTTAAATTTTATATAAATTTTGCATATTTTTTTTTTTGTTCCACAATTGATGCAATTTGAACGTCACAAAAGGTTGAATTAAATTATATCTTTGATTGACAGACAGCAACACGTGTCTGCCGTATTTGATTATCGAGTTTTTAGGCAGACAACATACAAAATACAAAGCAAAAAGAAGACAAAAAATGGAAAGCAAAGCAAAGACAAAATTTAATATTTATTAACTGCAAATAAGGCGAAGTGAAATATATTATTAAATTAATAGCTGTAACATTTGTAAACGATAAATTGTTTATCTTTCTTTACAGAAATGCCTTAATAAATCTCTTTTTCAAGTTCACAAACAAATCCCAAAGGCATATTAAAGATCAACAAGTCAAGTCAACTCAAAGTGGTTTGCTTTTAATTTGAAAAACAATAAATAAACTTTTTTTTTTTAAATGACTTGCTTAACAATTGCCTCAAGCGCTGCTAAATTTAGTCGAAAGATACTCAATAAAGCTTTCAATTAAAAAGTTACTTTTGGGCTGTTTAGACTGAAGGATTGTATGAAAACCATAAATTAAATCCTTTGTTTATTATGTTTACAAGCAAACAACGGAGGTGTTGCCTCAATTGTATAAAGTAAATTTAGACATTTCGGGCTAAACATTCAGCAACGAATTGTGCTAAAATTAATACAAAATGGCGGCGTCGACATTGTTGGTTTAGGAAATAATGACGAGCATTATAATTGAAGGTTAGCTTATGTTGTTGTTGTTTTTTTATTTTTTTTATTTTGTACGAAATTGATTTGTGTGAATTGTTGCAAAATATCAAAGCGCAGCCAGACAGCAATAAAAAAAAGGTCCTTTGTATATAACAATTGTAAATTCACTTGACTGATTGACAATTTTATGCGAAAAATGACAAGCTAACATGTCTGTGTGTGCGTGTGTGTGTGAGTGAAACAGACTGCAAGTTACAATGACACGTGCACAGTATTAGTTTGCTGTAAAAGGGAGCTTAGAAAAGTTTGAATAAAGATGGCACACTCTTCAAAAAATATTTCGTCACCAAAATATCTCCACTAAATATCTAAAAGAGTGTTTTATATATATGTACATATGTTCCCTATTGACAGCCAAACCAGCTTCAATTTTCCGATGCACTATATTTATTTAACACTTAAACCAACTAACCAAACTTTAATTAACCCCCCTCTTGCATTCAGATTTTCAAATTTTCAATTTCAGCTAACAATAAAAAGCAATTACGTACAAACTATTGTACTTTTATGTGCGCTCTGGCATAAGTATCTAAATGAGCGTCATATGCAGATGCCGATGATGATGATAAAAATGATGATGATGATGATAATGGCAGCGGCGTCAGCACCGGATATAGTTGATACGTCATGTAACAAAATGTTGCTGCTATCACGCTTCAACTTATTGCCGGCCATATTTCATAGCAATGCGCTGCCATTTTGTATTCATTTCTTTCTCTCTCTCTCTCTCTCTCTCTTCTCTGCAGTGACTTGTATTTGATTTACTATAGAATATGAGTACAAAAACAACATTTTTATAACTTTTTGCAATCGTTTGCACTGTATAGGCAACATTTAATGTCATTTGACGGCATGCATGCATGAATAACTCACAAAGCTCAGCCGTTTGCTCATCGCTCATGCAAGCAATTTATTGACAGTTGTCATGGCAAACTGGCTACAATTGGTGCTTTCTATTTTTTGTATCTAACTGGCGATTGTTTGTTGTTTAGTTAGCTTTCAAGTATTTAAAAAATATCGAGTCGAGGTAAGGCTTATATAAAAATATTTAGCCTTTATGCGTATCGCGGCTATGCGCTCATCAACAGGCGTGCATCTGGCGACAAGGCTACGTAGTTTCCTACTCATCACACAACCGCATCCAATTACTCTCATGGCAGCTATTGACTCTTCTTCGGAGCAGACCTTGAAAAGGAGTACTCCAGTGGAATTTTTGTGGACGTGCTGGAACCCTTTGATCGAGTATGGCACGCTGGTCTTTTAGGAGAAATCAAGGCTAATCTTCTATCCCCTTTCTATTTGATGATACGGTCTTACTTGGAAGCCTGACATTTTCAATTGAAAGTGCGAGAGAAGCTCTCAACTATACATCCCGTGAGAGCCGGAGTTCCACAAGGAAGTGTGCTGGGACCGTTGCAGTACTCCTTGTTCACTGCCGATCTCCCTGTCCCCGATGAGGATATAATGCCACCCGAGAAAGTCATATTGAAATCTTATGCAGACGACATCGCAATTCTTTATTACGCCAAATGCGAATACGATGCAGCAGGAGTATATCCACGAGCTGGAGAATTGGACCAAGCGTTGGAATATTAAATTAGGCAAACGACGTCAAGTATCTATGTGTGATGCCAGATAAGAGGCTTACATTGGCACGACATGTCCATAATTTAATATCTAGATGTCGCCTCAGACTAAGGCACCTCATTTGGATGCTCAATAGTAGAATTAAGCTATCCTTACCATGCAAGCGAGCAGTTTACAACTGTGTGGTGGCTCCTATTAGAAGATATGCGATACAAATATGGCACATCGCAGCCAAAACACACAGGCAGCGAACCCAAAAGCTGCAAAATGGAAGTCTTCGTGAGCTTACAGGGTACCACTGGTACGTCCGCAGCACAGCACTTCACCAAGACTTAAGAAATCATCTACCACAGAAGCCACTTCAACTTTAGGCTGCTAAATCATGCCAATTGACTTGCAATGAGTTTGCAACATAGGCGTCCAATAAGAAGATTAAGAAGGGCTATTATTGGATTCGGCACTATACCTAATAGACGGAGATGACTGTTAATAAATTTCGAATAATTTTTACAGTTTGAAGATTATAATAGAAGGGTGCGACATGATATGGTTATAGGATACACCGAATTCTGATTCCTATCAAATAAAATAATTATATATAGAAAAAACATAGAAATAAAAAGAGCAGCCCTTTCCTATCCACCGTATTTCCTAGATTGCAGTCTTATATCTTTCGAGGACATCAGAATTTGCATCATCCCTATAAGGGTTGCGGATATTCCAGGTGCATATCAGTAAATCGTGGTCCTTATATTGTATGCGGGGATCGTCATCATAGCCTTTTATCCTAGGCTTCCTCATTGCTTTCATTGTTGAGATTTTTTACGTTGGCGGGTTCCAGGCCCAGCAATCACAGCAATCCCTACTCAAGGGGGTGTTTGTCGCGTTCTCACAGTGAGCTCACCTCCGAACGGCACCGTAACATTTGCAAGAGCATCTTTCTTTGCTAATTCCAGCCAACAACATCAGCCCTCGTATGCATTTGTTATGATATATATTCACTAAAAAATATGATATATTAATTGAATAAAATTTTCTAAAATATATTTTTGAATTATATTCCTCAAAAACTAACAAATTTAATAAATTTTTTTAAATTTTAATTACTGTTTGCACAACTGTTTACAAAACGTATTAAATAACAAAAAATGCTTTAAAATCAAATAAATATTTATTTTGTATACATTTTGTCTATCAATAATAAAAAGTTGTTGCTATCACATCATTGCAATCTAAATAATATAGCAGCTCTAGTGATTTTAATGCGTCAAATTTCATAAATAAACAATGCAGCCGACCACAAATAGCAAGCCAAGCCAAGGCAAAGCATGGCTGTCAGCTGTATACGACGTCAGAGTCAATAAAAATTAATATATATGCAATATGACATTTTTTTTTTTCGCTGTTGTGTAACAATTTTTTCCATTATTATTAAATAATATTTGAAACATTTGGCGCACGTTGAATTATTTATTTATTTATGCATTTATTTATGCATACAGCAGGCGTTCAAAGTGTTTTTCATTTTATCCGGTAGCTGCTCCAGTTTTGTTTCAATATATATTTAGATTAAATTTGGTTTAAACAAAAAAAAAAAAAAAAACAAATAGCTGCCTTTGCATAGTAATTGAAAATTTTTATGCCCGATAATAATAATAAAATATATATTTTGTAGTTGTTTTCCAATCAGCAATCAAAAATCTTTATATGTTGTATAAATTGCTAAACAAATTGCTGTGACAATTTAATTAGCAACACATTCTGCTGCACTTTCAAACATTTAAGCTGGCAAATGTTGCTGTTGCATGTTGCTATTAGAGAGAACTAACAATAAAAGCTAAAACACAACCTTTTAATCGCAGCTCAATGTTAGCGTTGTTAATTTATGACCTGCCTTCAATTAACACACGCAAACTGCAACTTAAATACATAATCGGTAATTTGTTGGTTTGGCATGAACTGTGGTCGGCAAATAATTCCCGTACAAATATGAAAGGAATTTCTAAATATTTATACGGACAAATGGCTGTTTGCTGTTAGTTTATTTAAACATTTGAAATTGATTTTAATTAGTTGTGTTTTTTTATTTTTATATATGTTTGCATGCAGTAGAAATTTTTAATGGAGAAGCAATTAAGAAATACTATTAGTTAGGCAGACATATGCTAGCTTTGAGTATCAGAGTTTGTTGTTAGGCAGAAAATTTATTACAGCAAAGAGCATCAAATTATTCTCTCAACTAATCAATGAAAATTATATATCTACTCGAATTGTTCACATTTTGAACATTTATAAAGTTGTTCCGGCTTGATAAAAATAGAAAAATTATCATACAAACATATTAGATTCATTTGGTACTGCTATGCATTGATAGAAATGAAAATCTGCTCATACAAGTATTGTTGTATTAATTCCTTCAACAGTTCTGTTCACTAAGCAGCGTTAACAGCATTATCAAGCCGCATAATGATTTAACAGAGCTGAGTCCATTTAATTATGTTAGTAACATAACTTCGTTGATCTTAACAGAGCTGCGTTTATTTAAATATGTTAACAACATTTCTTATGCTGGTTTTCTCTGCAGCTACTGTTACCCGCACCAGAAATAGATGTATCCGAATTTTTGCAACGGATTGTCACTGGTAATGAAAAATGGATTCACTACGATAACCCAAAGCGCAATAAATCGTATGTAAAGCCCGGCTAACAATATCCATTGCGCCAATGTAATACTCTGTATTTGGTGGGATCACAAGAGTGTCTTGAATTATGAGCTCTTGAAATCGGGTCAGACGATCAAAAGGGACTTCTACCGAACACAATTTTTTCGTTTGAAGAGAGCGATCGCGAAAAAACGAACAGAGCATGTGACCAGACATGAATCCATAATTCTCTATCATGAAAACGCTCGGCCACATGTTGCAGGACCGGTTAAAACTATTTGAAAAACTGAGAATGTGAAGTTCTACTTTACCCGCCTTATAGCTCAGACATGGTCCCTACTTGTGCAGATCTATGCAAAATTTCCTCACCGAAAAAAGCTTCACTTCAGAACAGGGTATCAAAAATTGGGTCGATTTATTCTTGACGTTCTTCTTTTGGGATGGAATCCATAAACTGCTAGAAAGATAGACAAACGTCGTAGATTCCGATGTACAATATTTTGAACATTGAATATATAACCAAAGGTCAAAATAGATTTGTATACCTCGCAATCATCATCCAACCAAAGAGTCTTGTTTGGATCATACAAAACAATTAGTTTGCTAACTACTTTCTCAAAGATATTTGAAAGGATTTTTCTTGATAGAATGTTAGCAGTATTAGGTGTGCGGAGTACCAGAAAAAGTTCTTCTGAGAAGTTCTTGTCGGGAACTGTAAAAATCGACTGTTTAGCTCTATTAACTGTTTGGATGTATAGCTAGCATCTCGTTTATCTCGTTTTAGGTTTTTTGTCAACAAGGGTGACTAAAAGGTAGGCTCTCCTGTTGGTCCCTATTAAGGATTCCTATGGCTGGCTAAATCCGAGGAAGATCAGGCTAACATCTTCGCAGCCAATTTGGAGGCAAGGTTTACACCATAATCACTTGCTAAAGAGAATTACGTGGCCAGAGTGGTGTAGTTCCTTGAAGCCCTCATCAAAAGGACTTTCCAATGAGAGCAGCCCATCCCGAAGGAATAATGGGAGTCATACGGTATTTGCCCAGTAACATAACCCCGGGTCACGGCAGAATTTGTCATAATACCTTTAATGCATTGCCAAGGCGTGCGTTTCTTTATTTAACATTAATATTCAATGCAATGTTGAGGATGCAGCATTTCCCCAGTAAGTGGAAACTAGCGAGGAGCACTATGATTCATAGGCCTGGCAAGCCTGAAGATATTGTTAGCTCATATCGTTCTATAAGCCTTTTAAATTCACTGTCGAAGGTTTGGGAAAGAATATTTGGCGATGCGGCTAAAAGTGCAGAGCACCTATTTGGTTTTCGGCGTGGTCATGGCACCGCTGAGCAAGCTCACAGGTTAGGGAGTCACATATTAAAGGCGTTTGATGAAAAGGAGTACTGCAATGGAGTTTTTGTGGACGTGCAGGAAGCCTTTGATCGAGTATGGCACGCTGGTCTTTTAGGAAAAATAAAGGTTATCTTTCCATTCCCTATTCTACTTAATGATACGGTCTTACTTGGAAGACCATCATTTTCAAGTGAAAGTGCGAAAGATGCTCTCAACTGTCCATCCTGTGAGAGCCGGAGTTCCACAAGGAAGTGTGCTGGGATCATTGCTGTACGCCTTGTTCACTGCCGATCTCCCTGCCGATCTTCCGATGAGGATATAATGCCAACCGAGAAAGTCATATTGGCATCTTACGCAGACGACGTCGCAATTCTTTATTACGCTAAATGCGAATACGATGCAGCAGACGGCGTGAATGAGTGTGTGCGCGGGCTGGAGAATCGGACCAGTTTGGAGATTACATATAATAGAAGGGTGCGACGTTATATGGTTATAGGATATACTGATACCTGATTTCTATCAAATAAAATTATTAAATAAAAAAAAAATGTTTTTTGTATCATTGCCGTCCCACAAAAATGACGGCTTCTTGGATGTAACATCTCAGAACGTGTGATTTAGCTGCAGTATTCCAAACCAGTAGGCCGAAATAGTGGAATCGGAACTAAACAACTCACTTGAAATGTATCATTATAAATCGATTTATCATTATTAATTATGTATTAATGACATGTGCTATTTTATTTATTATATCATTGAAACGATAAATTATGAGTAAATCAACTGATTTATATGTCCTTGAGCCAAATTTTTCATGGCACTTCAACAATCAATCTCGTAACTCAGCTGCTTGCATTTTTTCAATAATTTGATTTTATGTCCAGTTTATATTGCTGATTTATGCTGTCTGTGATATTTATAAAGGACAAATAAATCCTTAGAGTATGTCAATTTGACAGCACAACTCAAATTTAGTAATAACAAGAGAAAATGCTGCAGTTGAGTGTGAACGACTTTGAGAAAACCTTTATTTTGGTTAAATTTAGTGAAGCTCTAAACAATATGACTGATGTGTGATATTTTAATAGCAATGATGTGAAATGAGCATAGAAACACTCAAAAATTAAGGAGCTCTTATAATGCTTCGCTTATATGCACATTGAATTTAATATTCATACAGTTGGACAGACGGACAAATAATTAATAAAGGACATATTGCATATAGCGATTCAACTTTGGAAGCAGTTCTGTTATATAAATACTTTATGTGCGATGCCTTCTTCTGACTGTTACATAGTTTTATACAAACTTAATATAGCCTGCTACAGCGCATAGCAATAATAATGGCTCATCAGAAAATTTGTTTGTGATTTTCTAACAAATATTTGTAACTGTCAATTTTTCATATTGTCAATTTCTTTCTCCCTTTTTTTTTTTTTTTGTTGCCTATTGCTTTGCTGCGCTTAAGTCAGAATTTATTACAAATATTTTTGCCTTTTATTTATTATTTGTTTTTTGTGCAATTTATGGATGGTTGGCTGCTCTGTTGCCATGGATATTTGATAAGACGACATTATTATTATTATTATTGTTATTATTGATAATAAATTTCCAATATAAGTTTATGGCTCGTCAACAAAATATTTGTAAATTGTTGGCACAACAAAAATTGTTGTGAAATATTTATGAAAACTCTTTGAAATATATGAATATTTTTTGGCAAATTAAATTATTTTGCAAAATATTTTTATTCCAAAGTTTACAAAAGTTGTTTTAATTAAAATTGTAACAAAATACTTTACATACCATATATTGGATTTGTTTGTTGATTTTTTAAAAAGGTTTGATATAGGAATTTAGTTTTGTACTTTTAGAGTTCATACGAAATTTTTTGCTTCCAGCAATCCACAAACAGCTTGGCATTCGGCTCGAAGGACCAATAAAATTATACATTCATACACTTTATCTGTAATAATTTATTATCAGCTTTAATAGCTAATAATATTTTTTTATATGCTTAGCTTTACTTATATAAATCAACTAATGAAACAATCCGGCTCGAAGTACCAAAGCAGTTATAGATTTCACTGACGTTTAACTTTTTGAAATAACTTGACACTGCAACATCTGCTCATATTATAAAGGGGCAAATTGAAAGCCAAGCACTTTGACATTATTAGACAGTTAATGGTCAAGTCACCATTTAAAAATATCATCACAATGATTCATTAGATACCGTTACATTCTCGAAATGCTTTCAGCTTATTTTTATCTTGTTATTCAAAGTGAAAACCAAACTCAAAACATGCTACCAGGGAGTAGCTGTCATTAAAGAGGATTGCACGCCTATATGCCAGAATATGACACAGATATCTCTCGTTGCGCAGACATCATAAGTATCGATACACGCAATAAATTTGTATTCGATACTTTTTCTGATACCTTTTCTGATATTTTTTCCGATATATTTAAACACTCATCGAAAAAAGAAAAGTGTCTACACTCGGAGATCATATTAGTAACTAAAGCAGTAAACCTTTTTTGCTTTCGATACATTTCTGATACTTTTCTCAATAATTTTGCTGATACTTTTATACACTTGTAGCTGAAAGTAGTTTGTCATAACTCAGAGATCATATTACCGATATACGTAATGAATTTGTTTGTACACTTTTTTCGACAACTTTTCCGATAGTTTTCGATACTTTTAGATACATGATATAAACAAAGAAAGAATTGTGTCTACACTCAGGATCAGAGATTAGTAATTGAAGCAGTAAAACTTGTTTGCTTCCGATACTTTTATAAATGTTACTTACAGACAGACAGAGTATCTGTACACTCAAAGATCATACTTAGCGATTACGCAATAAAATAAAAAATATATTTCCAATTTTTTTCCAATACTTTCATATACACATCGCATAAGCATACGTGAAAACAGTGTGTCTACACTCAGATATCATATAAGTTATATACCTAATACATATGTTACCAATACTTTTTCCGATACTTTTCTTAGATACTTTCTGATACTTTTATCTACATGATTTAAAAGAAAACGAAGTGTGTCTTATGAACAATATACGTAATGCATTTGTTTCCAATACTCTTTTCGATAGCTTTCTCCGATACTTCCCAATACTTATATATAAATGACTTAAAAAGTTAAAAGAGTGTGTCTACAATCAGATATCATATAAGCTATATACGTAATACTTATGTTTACAATACCTTTTCCAATATCTTTTCCAAAACTTGCCGATACTTGATGGTTCTTTTATACACACCACTTCCTATACGTTCTGATAATCTTTTCCGATACTTTTCTATAAATAACTTAAAAAAGAGAAGTGTACTAAAGCTACGTATCGACCGAAATTTTCACAAAATATAGGTTTACAACGTTTTGTTGACTGAAACAGTATTTCGCATACAATAAGTTAAGCTGAACTAAAGACCTAAATCTAGCATGGCATAAAGTCAACCATTTGGGATTATTTTTTAATATATGTTAAGCTTATTTTTTGTCTCCATTTCTGTTGCTATTTTGCATATACTTTATTGTAGCTAAAACAAAGCACAACCCGGATTGCAGTATTTAACCGCTTTGGTATTTGCTGTCTGGCATAAAAGTCAACTTAAGTATTGTCTGCCAGGGTCATGTTTTATTTTTATGTATTTTTTTATATTAAAGTTAAATAATCCAAACACGCACAAAAAATACACCAAGCAGAATCAAAGTCAGACAGTGCTACTGCATTGAGCTTAAGTCTCGGGTGTGCCTCATAAATTACAGTTTATATAAATAAGTTTAAGCTAAAAGGCGCTTGACCTGAACTCCGCTCCGGGAGAGTTGTTGAAACAGTTTTCCGCTGGCAACGGAAACGCTGCGTGTGCGCTTTACTTCTGGCACAAACTTCCTTTACAACAAAATTTGCTATGCACATTTCTAAAACCCAAAAAAAAAAGAAAAAAAATAAGGAAATATATTTTGCTTATTGAGATTTTCACTGCAGGCGCAAATTTTTAGGTCACTGGTTTGTATAGTGCTATATATTTTGCATAATAATAATAATAACTTTTTTAAGAGGATGGTGTGTTAAGTAAGCGGCATGGGTACAAGAATATAACGCGTTTGGAGAGCTCTGATAATCTACAGATGTGAATAGACAATTATTTAAAAGAAGGAAATACAATATTAGCCTCCTTCATAGATAATAATTTTAATTAAATCCAATTAGCAAACAATCCGGCTCGAAGGACACAAATATCTTTACACTTCACTTTTAATTCTTCATGTTATCATTACACTGACACTTTGGATCAAGTGTAAGCAGTGTTCTGCATCCGGCTCGAAGGACCTATAAATTTATATTTTCACACACTTCAATGCTATACTACATGCCTTATTAGCTAATAATACTTTTTATTGATAAGGTTTACTTACTTAAATCAACTTATACAACAATCCGGCTCGACGGACCAAAGTAAATATATATTTTTTACTAACTATTTTGAGCCTTTTCGCTTGCCTATTAGAACATTATCAAAAAAACTTTGTTAACTGACAGATATCCATTTAATTTCTTCCTATATAATTCTTTATTGTCACATCTAATTTTCCATCAACCTAACCTCCAGCGATGTCATAGCGCGCTTTGCATAATGGCTGCTCCGGCTGTTACATTTCAAACCATTTTGTCACTTTATGTTCCAGTGCACTTGAAATTGTTTGAATTATTCTTGTTGCTGGCAAAAGTTATAGAGTCAACTAACTACTAACTACGAATAGTTGCTAACCATCAAAGTAAACGTTTGTATGTGTGTGTATTTGTGTGTGTATGTGTGCTTAGTTTCGCTCTTACACAAACAGTAACTACTCGCGTTGAAGGCACAAACTGTGCAGCAAAGTTAAATAAAGTCAGCAGCCACTTGACTTCATTAACAAAAAGGAGCCGCCAACGCCACTATGCAACCGACTGACAGCGAGCAGCTGCCATTTTTACACGCGCATTGCCAGAGGCTGCAAATGCTGTCCGGAGTGTACGCTATTCAATATTCAGCGCACAAATAATCAAATTCAGAAATCCTTCATACTCATTGAGACTTAAAGTGTATGGTAAACAGTGGGAAAGCTTATTTTGAAGCGAAAATTAATTGAGTGCTTTTTTTTAGCATAAAATTTCCGATACTTTTCCAAAACTAAACATAAAGATAACATACTAGTGATATACATAATGCATTTGATTCCGATACTTTCTATACATGACTATAAAAGTATATAATAAACATATGTTTCCAGTACGTTCCTATATTTTTACGATACTTCTAAAACTTTAATAAAATTATTCCGACAAATTTTATATGTATAAAGATTTGTTTCCGATACTTTAATGTACATTACTGAAAACTAAATAAACTTATATACATATTATTGATATACGTATATAATATATATTTGTTTCCAGTACGTTCCGATACTTTTTACGATAATTTTACATATATAAAGATTTGTTTCCAATACTTTTCTATACATTACTTAAAAAATAATAATATGAGCGATACTTTTCGATACTTTTCCGATGCTTCCATTTACTTTTATACACACCATTTCAAAAGAGATTTTGTTCCGATGCTTTTTACGAAACTTTTCAGATATTTTTATATACACAACTAAAAAAGAGATGATTTTCCAATACTTTTTAAAAAGCAAAAAAAGATATATCGATATTGATGTCGGTCTGTATACCAATACATTTTTTTCAGTACGTTCCGTTATTTTTACGATACTTCCGATTCGTTTACCAATTTTTTTCGGTAATTTTATATACATGAAGACTTGTAATTTCGATACTTTCCGTTACTTTTGCTATACATTTCTTTTTCGATACTTTTCGAATGCTTTTAGTTACTTTAATACATGCCACTTCAAAAGAGATATTTTTCCGATACTTTAAACCAATTTTTTCTGATACTTTTATATACAAAAGTATCGATATTGATGTCGGTCTGTATACCAATACATTTTTTTTCAGTACGTTCCGTTATTTTTACGATACTTCCGATTCGTTTACCAATTTTTTTCGATAATTTTATATACATGAAGACTTGTTAATTCGATACTTTCCGTTACTTTTGCTATACATTTCTTTTTCGATACTTTTCGAATGCTTTTAGTTACTTTAATACACGCCACTTCAAAAGAGATATTTTTCCGATACTTTAAACCAATTTTTTCTGATACTTTTATATACAAAAGTTACGATACTTTTTAAAGCTTTAAAAAGACATATCGATATAGACATGTCCGTCTGTCTGGCTGCAAGAACTTGGAGACTATAATGGGTAGAACTTTCTTGTTTGAATATTTAATGTCCTCCATTTCCTCTTCAAGTAACTTGTATATAATGAAAGTGCTCACCGGTATAGTATCCATAGAAATTTTTTGATTTATTAATGAAAAAATGTATCTTGTATTATTTTGCAAAAACTACAAATTAGTTCTTTCTTACACAAATTCTACAAAACTGTGTTTTATTTAAGGAAAAGGATTTGTGTAATTTATACTAATCCAAATAAATACCACATGTAAGAAGTTAGAAAAATATGTCGCATACAAATTGAAGGGTATCTCAACAGTTCATATCTGATCAATCCTTTTGTCTCTCTTTTTTTTTGTGTAGTAGCTTCTTTATGTTATTTCCTATTTAGAATATACAAATATATTCAATTAGTCTAGCCATGTATTACAATTAAACCCATTCTCAACACAGCAACACATGATAAAAAAAGGATACAAAAAAATATAATGTAAAAAATTTCTCCTTCTATTCCTATTCCTATTTTCTCAGCTCATTAGACATATTAAAAATTAATGATAAACCATTTTAGCCTTTCTTCTTTTTATATATATTTATCCTTTTTTTTAATTACTACAAAAAAAAGGTCTACTTAATAGGATGAAATTGTATAAATGCGGCTCAAATAAATATAAATTCATATTTTATGCAAACATTTTAACGAGTTGCTTCTTATCTTCAATGTTTTCTTTTAATTTTATACCAAAAATTCCTGCGAAACGTTAAGTGTTAAGCGCAACTTTAACTGAACTGAGCTGCCTTCAAGGCATTGATATCGAAGTTTTGCTTTGACAACTTTTAATAAAGCACTGCAAGGACTTCTCAAATTTAATACAAATTCCAAGCATTTGCAATGCGCTTCGTTAACTAGCATCGTTTACTCATTGGTTGGGTGTCCTTTTTTTCATATTATTTTTCTTTTGCGCATTACTCATTGACAGACAACAACGGTTGACGAACATCACTGAAGCTCATCCGTCGCCAATGACACAATGACAGCCTGACAAGCCAGCACATCCTGCACGGTTTGTCAGCTCAAAAGATTAAGAAACTTTGTTAAGAGTTGCAAATTGTGTTATCAAGTCAGTCACTGCTGCTTTTGCTGTACGAAAACTTTGTTATACAAATCAAACAAAATTATTACAAAAAAAAAAAAAAATAATACTATGTAGTAATAATTTGGCCAATTGATTTGTGCTTCCAATGAAAAAGCTGCAGGCTATACATTTTCTTTTGCATTTGCCTACATGAAACGTGTTTACATATGGTTTTCGGAAAATTGTTTATTGATTAGTTTGGCTTTTATTTTGAAAAACTAATATTTTGTTCAAACAATTTTCTTTTAAATTTTAATTACTAAAATGTTTAAACTACTAAAACTCTGAAATCCAATTAAAATTAATGCGAAAGTACAATAAAATAATTAATAACAATTTAAATTTATAAAAAAAATATTTGCCAAGCAGTGAAGCTATTTTTGTTTGATTTATAATTTAAATATGAGCACTTCTAAATCGTAGAACAAAACATTGGTGTAACAAGTCTAAGCAGCTTAGGTTGACTGGCTTAGACGCTACAGTGCAAGATTTATGTTGTGCTTGCTTACAGCATTAGTTCGTTAATGTGAATTGGTGTTGTTGCAGTCGGAGTTTTAGGATGTAGAATTTTCCTAGCAAGTGGAAACAAACGAGGATCACTGGCCTGGCAAACCTGAAGATATTGCTAGCTCATATCGTCCTATAAGCTTTCTATCTTCACTGTCGAAGGTTTGGGAGAGAATTTTTTTCTGGGTGTCTACCAAAGACCTATACCTGAGCACCAATTTGGTTTTCGGCAAAGTCATGACACCGTTGAGCAAGTTCATAGTTTAGTGGACCACATTTTAAAGGCGTTTGATGAATTTGAGTACTGCAATGGAGTTTTTGTGGACGTGTACGAAGTTTTTGACCGAGTATGTGACGCTGGTCTTTAAGCGAAAATCAAGGCTAATCTTTTATCCCCTTTCTATTCGATGATACGGTCTTACTTGGAAAATGTACTTGTGTGGAAATGTACACTAAAAGGCTGAATGCGACGAACCGTATAATTTAACATATTATAACCGTGTCCGTCTGTCTGATAGTATGTATGAACATCTAGAACAAGGAGACTATAAGAGATACAGTCTTCAAATTTCAATATTTAGATGCTCCTATTCTGTCTTCAGAACACTTGTATTCAATGAATATGATAACCCCTTCTACCGAAGGTGGGTTGGCACTAAAATATTGTTAGAGGAAGGAATATCTAAAATAGCTACAATTTTTTTAACTATAAATATTTGACTCCAACTCCATTCGTGATATCACGTGCTTTAGAAACTAGTGGATCTGAAGAGGCTGCCAACATATTGTTAAGTTCCACATTTGCTCTAGTCCGTGAAATCTTGGTATATCTAAACTTCATTTAATTTTTGTTTCTGTATTATTGGGCTTCTTCTGACACCTGAGTAATGAGGTAGTTTGTTTCTTTTCAGGATACATTTAAACCAATAGTTTGGCAGTTTTTGAGACATATAAACCATATTTTGTATAATTTTAAACATTGAGAACACCCATTCTTTTATAATTTCATTATAGACTCCGGTAATTGTAGTTCTTATCTCATCATCAATTTCGATCGTTGATATTATCGCATCCATACTTTGGGCAGTGTACTCTTAGTCGCAGCTTCATCAAAAATTCATCTTGTACAATTTTTCTTTCTTAATTTTGATTTTCTCCTTCAATGGAGTGTCTTCGTAAAATTTTTCTCCAACTCGCTAGCTTCAAAATGAAGCAACGCATGCAGTGGAAATAATTTATATTTGTAGTTCTGCTTCTCATTTGTTGAATCATCTAACTTTTGAGAGTCTTTTGATGGTCTTTTGTATTTGAATAATTATGTAAGATTTTGTCATCAAGAAAAAATCATAGATTATTTTAATGAGCTGCCGGTCCTTGATTTCAGAAATAGTATGCTTTGTATTCCAATTTGATATCGCTTACTGTGGCTTTGATGAGTTCCGAAGATTACTTTGCATATTCAAACAAAATCGGATGACAAATGCCCTGATGTTCTGAGAGTTCACTTTTTAGCAGTAAGAGAACAAGAGATGCGATGTAAGACTTTCAGGAAGTAATTATACCTCCTTGTCAGGTAAAAGTCTCTTTGAGACGTCTCGCAGTGAGATCCATTAAGTCTTGAAGTTTTATTTTTCCGATACTCATTGTGTTTGGTGGTACAGATTCGTGTTTTTCCACTCCCTTGGCCGTGGAAAGAACATAAGTTTATGTTGCATTAAAGAGTCTCATTACATGGAATATTTTTCTTTCCTATCTTATTTTTTCGTGGCCTATCATATATTTAATGAATACGGCTTCGGACAGATATGACGTAGAGATATCTTCTGTTACGTCCAAAGGCTACTCATTACTTGTAAATGTAGAACAGTCGTCCATAGCCCGAACCATAAGCTCTTCTCTGGTTCGGGCAGTAGACGTTTTGCTGTTTTCTTCAAAGTTTTCTAAGACTGTAAGCTTAGATAGGCAGATTTCATTCTTTTTTGTAAAAGTTTTGGCTAGATTACATTCTTGTCATTTTATCTTTAATTGATAAACTTTTCTACAAATTATTTCTTTCTGGTTTTCAACATGTGAAAGAGCGTCTCAAACTTAATCCATATCGGAGAAATGTGGAAAATGATTTTGAGACACCTAAGCTCCCTTTTCATAACTTCTTTTCATGAACATACAATATATTTTAATATAACCAAAATTCATTAAGTTTTAACTGAATTATGTGAACAAATGGCTTTGCTTTTTTACCTGCACCTGCGTCTTTCTTGCAGCTTAGTCGATTTGATTGAAATATTTTAGCTTATCTCTTCATAAATAGTTTCGCTATAAAACTAAGTAAAACAGTTCTTGTTAATATTTGTATACAATATTTTTTTAAAATATCAATTCGTTGCATACATTATCCTGAAACAAGTTTTTTTAATTAGCTTCCTTCAACACCACATGAAAAATACTACTCCCGCAGATACATTTTTAGTAAGCTATCATTTTTTCGACATATCTATTTATTTATCTATCAATCCTTGTTACGAAAAAATAGACTCCTGCTGTTTATGTACTTTCAATAAAATTCATGAATGTTATTTTCCCTTTATAGTTATCACATAACTCAGTTTGTATTGTATATAGCTACTATTCGTAGTACAATTTCCTGCTGCAAGGCCAGTAAAATACGTCAGCAGTTGTTTTATTTCCGGTTTATGGTGTCACAGAATACAGCCTAAGTTCAATGTACATTTCCGTTGTAGCGCATAAAGTATAAAAATAAACAAAAACATAAACCTGCATACATTTCAAATAAATAACAACAGCAAACAATCATTTTGAAGACATGTTAGACGAGTGAGACGATCTGCATATCAAACTGAACTACTACAAAAAAAAAAAAAACAATAAACAAAATAACAAACACCTGCAAATATTTGTGCATACATTTTCATATAAATAGAAACATTTATTTATATCCTTTTTTATTTTTATGCAAAGAAAATATTACCAGTAGACTCGACATATGCATAGAGTAAAGCGGTATGTGTCAAAAGCCTATGTAAAAATTTTTACGCTTTTTTTTTTGTTGGCATATTTTACTGTGCATATTTTCTTTGTCAGTTTTTATTTGGCAGTTTGAGCAGTTGAAAGGATATTAGCATATAATATTAAACTTTTTGTTGTTGTTTTTGTGCACTTTCTTTTTGTAATAAAAACAACAAAAAAATAATAAAAAAAGGTTAACCTTCTCAATATCCTTCAAGAAATCTTTATTGTGAAATTTTTTCTATCGAAGCTACTGAAAAATTTCAAACATACCGAAAGAGTCAGAGCTAAAAATGCAAACAAAATGTTAATTAACAGCAAAGTAAAGTTAACATTAAATAGTGCTGTTAAAGCTATTTTTACTGTTAACTAACAGTAAGCGAAAGTTAACATAAAGAAGCACTGTTAACACTATTTCTGCAAATACGTCGTTCGATCACGGCCGGATGGCATCACTTGTGCTGATTGCCAAGTACGTATAGATCTTTCCATACCTGGTCATTTGAACGCCTGCCAAGTCGTCCTCTATTACGTCGTCCACTAATCAAATTTGGGGCCCTGATGGTGGACCTCTAACATCCATTTGAATGAGTTGAATTTTTGCGCTGAATTATGTCATCCTCATCGAACGGCTCATACAGCTTGCGGTTGATACATGACTTAAACTCGTCGCCGGCGCTAATAGGACCAGAAATCATAGAAGTATTCTTTCTCTTGAAGACTTCCTACGGTCTGACTCAATCAGGGTCCATGTTATCAGCATATTATATATTTCAAAATTATACTCCAAATGCTCAAAATCCATTTTACTTCATAGCGTTAGTCTGACAAAAGTTGCAACTTTCTTTGTAAGCTGAATGGTTAAAGCAAAATAATAATATGAGACAATTTTAAAGTACAATCAAAAGTACCAAGCGAAGTTGACAACAGAACAGGAAGGACTGTTGCGCTGCAACACCATTATATCGAATACAGCCAAGGATATAAAAGATAAAACGGCATAAAGCTTGTTGTCATGCTAAAAAGCAGTAAAGTGTAAGGTATTGTGCCATGACTGTCTGTCTGTCTGTCTGTCTACCTGTTTGTCTGCTGAGTGTCGCTGTAAAATAAAACCGTGTAAAGCGTATAAAATTAAAAGGATTTCAAGTTACAACAATACAAGAACTCAGTAGAAAAAGAAAAACAATCTTAAACAAGTATTTCAAAGGAATAAACACACTCGACAAGTTTAAACGTCGCAGCTTGAAAGTTTTATTTGAAACTGAAAATGTGTGACATAGCTCATGCATTCATGCGTGCACAGGTCAGCTGCTATAAAAGTATTTTTCAATTAGTTTTAACAAAAAATATAGAGAAAACTCCTTCAACAATTTAGTTTAAAAGAAATAAACTGCAGCGCTTTTAGATTTCAATTAGATAAAGTAAGCCGCGTGCCGGCGATCCTTTACCTTTTTTATGTTTTACTTTTTTTTCTTTGCAACACTTCAAAACGAAATAAAACTTTAATTGAGATTTACACAACACGAAATTTGTTGCTTATAGCGCTTAAGGATAACACGTCCTGTCCTTTTGGTATGCGCAACTACTGCTGTTGTCTGTGTTACTTGTTGGCCTTTACAATAAATTTTGGCGCAGTAAATCTTTTTTATAGCCTAAATCTGCAACGCGTTTCATATTGAGTTGGTTTTTGTTTTTATTTTTTCTTTGTTTCGCCATTTTGTTTTTTTTTTGTTGTACTTTTTGCCTGTGGTACATTAAAGTTAAATTGTGTTTAAGTAGCTCACTTTTATTGTTTTAGCGCTGTTGGTTTCAGCGGTATATATGCTGTTTAGTGCGATTTTTGCTGCAGGCAAATACCAAAGCCCACATTCAACAGTCGGTTGAAAATAAAAATAAAAATAAAAAAGAAATTGTGACCAAAATCCAGCGCAGTATAGCTACGCTAACGAGCTGTTATCCTTGTTGTGCAATTTTGTTGTGTAGCTCCTGTTGCTCATTTTGTTGCCATTAATGTTTTCTATACACTTTGAGTAGGGTATGTTTAATGTGTAGGTAAGTTAGTAACGCATGTTGGGGAAAACAAGTGTTAGAAATGCGTCTGGTCAAATTTGAAATTTTTCCCTAAGGGTCAAGACCACACTCAAAGCTTGGCATTTGCACAACATTAAAGATATTCAAGCTGCCGTGAACACAACAATAAACGAATGTCCTGTCGAGGTAAGCGTGAGTATGAGGCAGTGCAAACAATCTGCAGGAATGTGTATCGATGTTGTCAATAAGTCTTGTCTAAAAAAATACAATATAAATTCTAGTATGAGAAATTTTCTTATTTCCAAACTATCGACTCGCGTGGTAAATTAAATCGAGGAGACTGAACTAATTGTCTTTATGTCGCGCCTTATATACTATTCTCCATTCATCATCACGATTAGTTTCGTCAGAGTACCTTATGTGTGTAGTGTATATATGCTTCGTTTTCACTAAAAAATATTTTTCTGTACTTGGTCCTGCCACCGCCGTTGTCATAGCAGTTGTTGCACCATGTTAAAATGATAACCATGTGTGCAATTAAAATGAAAACGTGTTGCCAACAATAAAATTGGTTGGCTACATGCGTTTTAACGCAAATGTTTATGCCTGAAATGTAGGTGAATGAATGTTATACATGAGAAAAAAAAAAATACTTACATATAATTTACATTAAGTGTCTGCCAGCTTTAATGGATTTAAATTTATTAATGCATTTGTTGTGTGACAAACAAAAGGATGGATATTCAATGCGTAGTTAATATTTGTTAATACGAATTAAAGCTGCAGCTTAAACAAGTTTTCAACAAGTTTGTGGCTTGGCAACTTACGATGCAAACAGAAAGGTATTATGTATACCCTCAACAGTTGAAGTAATGCGCATTTGATGAAGCTGTTGTTATTAAATAGATTGACAAATGTAGTTAGGATATTTAAGGACAGTTGATAAAAAAGCAAAATTGATAAAGAAAACTAAGCAATTTCTAAGAAAAATCCATAGAACTCGGGCTTTATTGACACATTTCCATTTAAAAAATTAGTACGAAATGTTTGAGCTAAAATAAAAATTGAAACGAAAAGTCAACATATTTAATTTGATATTTTTTAGGGTGGAACAATGGAATTGGAACTAAAGCCACGCTCAGATGATGACACTAATTGCACATATAGAATAGGCTGTCCCAGGCTATAAAGATGAATTTGAGACACCAAATAGGATTTTAGAACTTACAAGTAGTACTTTAGAACTTACTTAGATCATCTTCAACCGTCGTTCTATCATTCAGGAAGGCGCACCAACTGTTGTAGTCTTGTGCGCGCTGGCGCCAATTGTTCTGAATGCCAAGTACGAAGAGATCTCTTCAAAGCTGATCATTCCAACGCATGCACGATCGTCCTCATTTGCGACGTCCTCCAATCAAGTTTGGGCCCCCATGTAAACCATGCGTACTGGAGCTCTTTCATCCATTCACATAAGGTGACCAGCTCAGTGCAATCGCTCGAATTTATTGCGCAGGGCTATCTAAGCTCGTCTCCAATTCAATTAGAAAAAAAAAATCTGGCGGAGAATCTTTTTATCAAATACCAACGCCGTTTCATCTGAATCAATCACGGTCCACGCCTTTGCGCCAGACAGTACGACCGAAAGTATCAACGTCTTGTAAATCTTGCTTTTCGTCTTTCGAGTGAGGGCTTTACTTCTTACTTGCTTGCTAAGTCAAAAAAGCAACTGTTTGCAAGCGTGATTCTTCGCCTGATCTCCAGGCTGATATTGTTGTTGCTGGTTATCTCTGTTCGAAGATAGACAAAGTTTTCTACAACACTGAAGTTGAAATTCTCCATCGTCACTGACCTTCCAAGACGCGATGACGGAATGCGAGAAAACACCAAGTACTTCGTCTTGTTCTCATTCACCACTAACCAATCAGCGGAGAATGTTTTTTAATCTCTGAGAACGCCGATCCTGCATACCGTTAATATCAATATCATTCGAGTACGCGATCAGCATCACTTCCTTTTGAATGATCGAGCCCGACATATTCTGTCTGTACGGACACTAGTGTAGAATGTACTCCATCAGAAGATTGAAAAAATCCCACGGCACTGTCAGCCTGTCTGAAACCTCTCTGGCATCAAAGATTTCGGAGAGGTTCTTTCCTACTCTGACATGGCTTTGTTTGTGTGATAGCATCATCATGCAAAGGCGAACAATGTTTGCCGAGATATCTAGTTCAGACAGGGCGTCGAAAAATTTCGTTCGTATCGGCGTATCGAAGGCGGCTTTATAGTCGACAAATAGGAGCTGTGTGTCTTTGTTAAACTCACGCGTCTTTTCCAAGATTTGGCATAATGGAAATATTTGGTCACTGGTTGACCTTTTTGGTCAGAAGCTACACTAATATTGTCCTACCAGTGAATCCATATATGGGTTCAGCCTTTTACACAATACGCAAGACAGAATCTTATATCCGATGGAAATATTGGTTGATTGATGAAGATATTCCGCGGTAGTTGGCTCAAACAGCGGGTTCTCCTTTCTTAAAAATAGTACAGAGTACACTGAAATTCCAGTCATTGGGTATGCCTTCATCGAACTATATCTTGCATAAAAGTTGGTGCATGCTCCTAACCAACTCTGCACTTGAATAACTCAGCTGGCAGCCCATCAGAACTTGCCGCTTTGTTATTTGTCAGCTTTTTAATAACTTAATTGACCTCGTTAAGAGGTGCATATGTAACCAGATTTCCACAATAGTCTTAACAAATAGTTTCTCTGGGTTTAAGACCTTTGGGCAGACCGAAACCTTTTAATAACATATTCGAGCATCATTTCTGTCACGTAACATCTCAACATTCTCAAACTTCTGCCTTTCTTAATACCTTTTCTTGCGTCTGAAAAGGCATTTCTCCTCTCTCCGTATCTCTAGATATCGATGTGTGCCTTCTGTCAATCAAAGCATGATTTCGTTTAATTTGATCGGGACTTAGCCATGTAATCTTGTGAATGTTGAGGTGTAGAAATATGGTGCTGCTAGCTACCATGTTCCGACCTGCAACGAAATCGATTAACCTCTCTCCATTGTTGGAGGCAATATAGTGAAGGCTTAATTTTCCGACAGTTAGGTCAAAGATTTCTTCTCTCCCACTTAGTTTTGAAAATCGCCTTTTTTAGAAGGTCTAAAAATTATTTAAGTATTTGTGCAACCAGCGAAGACTATGCAAACAACTCCAACTGTCACTCTAAGTACTCTATTAATTAAACTAATCCTACACTTCTTGCCGGAACATAGCAGCACAGCATGCAGAGCGTACTAAACATAGTCAAGATCGGTTAGTTCTAAGTTCGAAAAAAGTTGGAGACTTTGAGTAAATTTCAAAGTTTATACAGCTTAAACGAACCATAGTACCTAAATTGCTACAAATTAACATTAAAAGTCAAACTCACATCTACTCAAATTTTAAATTTTTAATCAAACATGATGCATATCTGCATTATTGCTTGCCTATTCGAGATAAAAAGCAATCTCAATTTTCTGCTGTTAATTTTCCTTTTGTACGAAAGCTACAAAAGAAAGCAAAATTCATGCAAATTAGTAGAGTACCTCATTGCATGTTGCTGCAATACATTGCCAAACAACAAGTTCACCATTTTTTTTTTTTTTTGTTCGTTTTTTTGTACACATACAAAAGATACACAAGCCATGATAGTCAGATACATATGTATCTATGTATGTTGGTAGGTAGGTAAGTAACATACACTGACAGCTACATTCAAGGTTCTTCTTGCTTAATGTTGCCAGTCTAGGCTAGGCTAGGCTTGGCTAGGCTTGGCTTGGCGCTTGAATGTAATTTCTGTAAATGAGCAATTAGCAGAAATGAAAACATCAACGGTCCAGTTGTTTCACTTATTGTTGATGTTGTTGTTCTTGTTTTTGGTGTTGTTACTCGTACCGCCACTCATGTACCTTATGTTTGCCAAAAGTGCTGCTGTTCTGTCGACTTTTATGGCACTTTGTTCAAATGGTAGAATTTAACCTGCACATATATATATACTGCAAAAAAAAAAAAAAAAAAAGAATATCAAAAATTTTTCAAACTTAATTTTCAAACGGCATTAAAGAAGCTTAAATACACTGCTTAAAGGTATGCTATTAGTTATGACAAAAAACAAGAAAAAACAAGAAAATTTTTTTAGAACATTTGCCTTATTAACATTTGCTTAAGGCATGCTAATGTTAATGAGGTTTGGTAATTGTATAAGCTTATAATTTTAAATGATAAATATATGCTCACTTTAAGTCGTTACAAACTCACTAACAAAATTTAATACACACTTTCCATGTAGTGTATAAAAAACGACGCAAGCAAGTAGCACCTGCAGCACAAAAACTGTAAGCAACAGTTTTAAGGCTATATAGAAAGCCCAAAAAATGGAACAAAAAAAAAAAAAAAAAAATGGCGCTGAAAGCCATAGCAATTTTTTCAACGTTAACAACAACAACAAAAAGTCAACTAGACAGCATAGGAAGTACTGCTAACAACAACAACAACTATGACAATGTGTTGAAATCTGTGACTGCCAGTCTAACATGGCGCGACTGAGTGATGTGCACTGCATGCCTTGATGGGAAGATGTTTCTAAGTAAGTATCTAAACAGACAAAACAATCCTAAACAAAAAAAAAAAAGACGAAAAAAAATCGACAGTACAGACAAACAGCCGGTGAAACAAACTGACAGACCGAAAGTCGGACACAGGTGCACAGCAAATGGCACAGCTTGACTACACAACCTCAATGTTGCTCGTAATCATGCTATTTCTTTTTTTTTTTTTTTTTTTTTTTGGAGGTTTGTATCTATTATTTCGTGTAAATTTTTCTTTTTTATTTTTATAAGTTTGAAGCTTTTGTTGCTGATCTGGCTTTTGTCTATTCTCAGGCGCCTAGAAATGGCAGACAAGTCAAGCTGCTGGCTGCCATTTTCAGCCATCATATATTGCTAGAATGGTGCACAACCTCAGTGTACACTTAAAATGGCATTTTTCGGCTATTTGACAATGTCACGTTGTGCTATTTACATAAATAAAATAAAGCATCTGCCAGTTTGAGATACATTTACATCTGTACTCGTATATAGATAGACCGAAAGTACTTGTGTTTGGCATGACAGAAAATTACGAGTATTACAGTTATACGTAGATGTGGAACAATACAAATAAATTGTAGGCTTCGTGTAAAGAAAATAAATTACACACGTTCATATTTAAGTAGGTGGGTTGTTTCAAAAAATATGACAAGCCGTACTGAAGTTGATAAACAGATCATTAAGTTGCGCGAGGAAATAAAAACAAACATAAACAGGAAGGTTCAAAGCGCAGTTGCCTAGAAGAAACACAGGGATGGTATGAAAAGAAAGTTAGAAGATATATGTCATGAAAATCCAGAAATAAAAAAAGACTATCTCTGAAGGATTCAGTGGGACGTCCTAATATTCAAAGCAATCAACCATCATTATTGAAAACAATTGCGGATATAGCTTTATTTGGAAGTGCAGCAGATGATAGAAGACGAACGGAATCTATTCGTAGCGTAAAAACTCTTGATGAAAATAGGATTTGAAATTAGTCACAGTGGGAAATATATTCGTTTGATTCCCAGAAAATATAATTCTGCAGAGGGACGACGACTAGTATCGACAGTTCCTGTGAAGCTTAGTCCGGCTCACGCAAGAGCCACTTAGATAGCAAGTTCGCTGAAACATCAATCCATTATTTTAAAGAAAGAAAAGAACATAGCATCCATACTTGGACCAGATCAAACATTTTTCATATCTCAAGATGATAAAGCTCGTCTCCCTATTGGCGTAACTGCGGCAAATAAGCAAGCACCTCTTCTAATGTACATGGAACATAGAATCAAATTGCCTGATCACGATTGGGTAATCGCAAGCCGTTGGATATTCTTGGCCCAACATACATCGCTATTCGAAGTGGAAAGCATAGTTCATCTAGTTCACGCTGCTCGAACTTGAAAAGTTTCGACCATTAGCTAAAATTGACTATGGACTAGTAAAACCAGTGGTAATCATGACGGTTGATGGAGGGCCGCGTTATCAAAAAGTCATAGGGTTTGCTATACAACACTTTAAGCGACATGATCTCGATGCATGGTTTTTAGCTACCAATGCTCCTGGAAGAAGTGCGTATAACAGAGAAGAGCACAGAATGGCTCCTCTTAGTCGGGAACTGGCTGGGTTAATATTGCCTGATGAGCATTTTGGGTCTCATTTGATGATCATTTGTATTAATGTATTAGCTGAAGTATGGAGTTCAATGGAAATTGCTGGCTATAATGCTACTGCAAAATATGTTAGTGCAGGTGAACAAGATGTTCCTGATTTTCCAGACATTAAATGGTATTCAGAAAAAGCCAATACTTTCTTCAAATTGTAAAATGTAGAAATATAGAATGCTGTCGCTTAAGAAATGGCCTATTTAGATTACTAGGCAACAGGTTTATTTCACTTGTAAAAGTAAAACAAACAGTTGATGGCTTGGTGTTGTAATACTTGAACTGCCCCTTGGCCTAGTAATGACTTCATTCTCTTTCCCAAGCTCTTTTCTTTTATTTTTCGCAATTTAACAAAGTTGTATAGCTGGCATATAGCTCCTTGGGTGGTCCAGGTTTTTTTTTTTGCAGACAATCCATTCAGGTTGTTGCTGTGATGTTCTAAAAATTCCAAAAAATATACCTTTATTGACACTAACGTCATTCGCGGGTTATATTCAATCGCTCAGAACTATTAGCCACAGAGGCTAATCCTAGCAGATGTCACCCGCGGAATATATATGCGGTCGCTATCAGCTACAGAGGCTTACCCTAGTAAGCGTCACTAGCGGGGTATATTCGATCGCGGAGAACTATTAGCCACATAGGTCAATGCTAGCAAGCGGCACTCGCGGAACATTGAAGGATATATATTAACTATAGAGGCTAATCCTAGCACATTCCTCTTTCACTTCACAACACTCACGGATAACTTACTCGGAACTTTGTCCAAGCGTGACTCCCGAATTGTCATTGCGTTGCGCCTTATATACCATTTACCGTATATCATCATCCTATACCCGATATAAACGGGTAGGCTTACCGATTTGTCAAGCTGATACATAGCTGACGCGAGATGTGGTCATTCGTTGACAAAAAAAATCATGGCTTGGTAAATTGTTTGCAAGCAGGTCATGCAATGGTCACGTGTGCGCGTGAAAGATCATCTTTTTCAATAGAACATACTAGCCCTACATAATCTAAACTACTCCCATGATAGAAATATATTACATGTCACTTAATCCTTAAAAAAGCTTGTGTGGGACGTTTAGTGGTTTCATCACAAGATATTTTGCGTCGTCCGAATATTTTTTTTGTCTGCTTTAAGGATATATTAGTTTCTTTGGTAATATTTTGCAAGGATTCTAAGGCTGATCCTAGTTTCTTCGGACGATTCCTTCTTCTGTTTTATGCCGTATTATTAGGCCCTGTACCGAAGGTACAAGAGCCTATTGGGTTTGTGCAAATGTATGTAACAGGTAGAAATAATTGTCGGAGACCCCCCAAAGTTACCACCATTATGGTCGGGAGTGAAAGAGGAGTCGATATAGCCATGTCCGTCTGTCCGTCTGTCCGTCCGTCCGTCTGTATGAACGAAAGGATCTCGGAAACGGTAATAGATAGAGACTTCGTGTTTTTTGCATTCGACTAGGATTGCTCCGGAATTTCACAAGTTTATTTTAAAATTTTTCCCCTCCCCCCCCTTCCCCATAAAATCACCCCTTAGGGTGAAAATTTCTTCGGCACAAAAAAAATTGAGTGTACCAATATAGAGATAACGTCTCTCTAAGCAAAAATCCAAAAAGTTCATCAAAATCGGATAATAAATGGCGATTTTATAAGCAATTGAATTTGAACGACCCCCCTTTTCTTTTCATTCATATTCGCGCAGTGAGAAGTGGTCATGAGTTTGGTCATAAGCTCGGGAAACATTTAATATGTTTGTTAGGCGACCTGAACTGGTACAGGGCCTCTTACAGTCGGTTACGCCCCACTGTATTTCCTTACTTGTTTTTCAATATTTTTTTGAAGAGAATGTTTTTCTTCCATTATTTTGTAAAATTGACTGCCGAAATGCCGCTGTTACACTATCACTCAAGTGTTCTCAGTCAACCTTCGCCTATGCTCATAAGCTATTCTATCTAGATACAATAAGTTCCTTTTTTTTCTCTCTTTTCATGTTACAAGTATTTGCTGATCTAAATATTTGTCGCAGTTACTTATATATTTTGGCTACTTTAAGTGTTTACGTGGCGTATTAGCAATAAAAGTGATGTAAATTTTGGCATAAGTGACACTCATGCAAAGCCACAACAGACAACAAGCACAGAAGTGCTCAATCGAAGTAGTAAATCCGAACAACACGTAGGCGTTTTCTTTTAATAAATATTGATGTTCAAGATAGACAATAAATGTTGGTAACTTTCGCTGCCTTAAAGCGAATTCGACTTTAATGCTTCAATTTGCTGCATGCTGGCACATTTTAATCATCAATTACTGCGTCTAATCATAAATAAAATCAAGTACATTCGACGACGACGTCGTAGTTTTTGGCCTTTTAAGTGCCTGTTTGAACTTGAAAACATGTACTGTGTATGATTCTTATTTGTGTTTGTATTTAACGTTGGTTGTCCTTGTTAAGGCATTTGATTTCGTTTTCGTTTTTTTTTGTTTTTTGTTTTCAATTTTTCCTGCTGACTGGTTTTACTGTAGTAGTCAGTGTAGTCAGTTGCAGACACTTAATCAATCAACAACTGCAAACATTGTACATGAACAGCAGCAACGACAACACCAACAAATTATATATAGCCTGCACGTCTGTACTGCGCTCGACATGCTTCCATTTGTTTAGTCGTATATGTTTGTAGTATAGCGCTTGACGGGCGTTAAATGGCAAATTATGTGCGGAAAATATAGCAGAGTCTGTTGACTTTAACTACTGAAAATTGGCAGCTTTAAATGTTTTGAACTAATAAAGGTGTACAAGATTGAAGAGGACAAATGTAGAAGAAATTTGATTGGAAATTTTATTTAATTTTTTATTAAATGTTTTCGAAAGATGAAGTAACAGAAATAGATATAAAAAAGTATTCCAGAAGTGCTCTACTGTTAAAGTCCTGTGGATGAAACTGATTTATTTTTCACTTTCTGGTTCTGAGGCTTTGTATTTCGGGTGTGACCCAAGCTGTTTCATATACCTTCTCGCTTATGCAAGTTGAGGCACTGCTAGTTACATTTCGATATCACTAGTGATAATTTGGTTTAGGACTTGGTGGCTGTTCAGTATAACTGAAGCGCATACTTTCATAAAGGGCTCAGTATCGATTTGTAAATGGAGACTCAGTTGGATAGAGAGAGCTTATTTCTTAGAGCCACGTTTATGGGCACGTTTATACTTCAAGATGAAGCCTAGCAACGTATCACCAGCATGTTTTCTTCTTGCTGTAATAATTTCACATTTTCTAGCATTTATGTCTATGCTCCATTTTAGGGCTCACTGTTCATATCACGGGTACTTACCGGCACATCACGGCAATTCGCGTAGGTAGCAATTAGAATGTCATCGTCATCAACTGCTGAGACTGAGCATTGTGTATAGCAAAATCTATAGAGTTTACGTCATTAATAACAACATTAAAACAACAGATTGAGATCAAGCGGTATAAGTTTATTCTCCAAACTATCGGCAAAGATCCATTTATTCTCCTGAGGAAGTAGAGGGACGATTCATCAGGACAAACAGATGTGCTAGAACCATTACGCTCGTGGAGTCTGATGTCAGATCAAGGGTTAATTATTTGCTCTCCAAACTATAGGCAAAGACTTCTGTCTTATCCTGTTTTGAATAGTACCAGTCGACTGCAGAATCCTTGCTTGGAACTTTCCTGCTAGGCTGTTTCTTAAAACCTGTCCAAAGGGAGTAGTTGGACGATTCATCAGGACCAACACCGGAATGTTCTCAATTTGGGCTTCTTAGTTCCTAGCGAAAGCCTTTTAAAGACGATTAGCCAATTTTTTTGTCTGTGCTATTTATATCGATGTTGAGATTTATATTTCTTTTTAACTCAGTCTCAAAAGAATTTAACTGAAGCTGGTAGAAGACTTTGTCTTTGCAAGGTTGCTAGGATTGGCAGGTGCTTTGAGAGTTCGTATAGCATTTAGACAGAGAGCATATTTTGGTCAATCCCATGGACTATACAAAATGTTTAAGGCGGACGAGACGTGCTGTGTGCCGGTACTCCGACTAGTTGGGACCGCTAAAGGACAAAGTCAGCCTTCGAATGATTTCAGTTGTGTTCTACCACCTGGACAGAATGAACAAGCATAATTGAATATCCTATCAGTCTCACCTATTCATGACACTTTTCCTCTTGGGCGCTTACCCACCCGTGATACACCTCTTAAACAATAGCCTATCATAATCACCCATCATTACACACCAACCTAACCTAACGCAGGAGACTGATTTGATACTCTCATTAAATATATTAAAATGAATGGATTAATAATCAATAAAGGATATACCAACATACAAACAGACATAAATCCTTTTTTATATATAAATAGTTCAAATTAGCTAATGTGACCTGATGACTGTGTTAAAATTTTTAAATTAATTTAAATATATTTTTTTTATATCAACATTTTAAACAATCAAATACAATTGTGCGCTTTTTTCAGCAAAAATTTACTTATCCTTCATATACAATTATGTCCTTTACAAATCGCCACGAAAGGCTTTCAATTAGTAACACAGTGTCGGGGTCAGCATATACGTTGCGATGCGATGCGCGGCTGCAAACCAAGTACTTTACATATTTATGCACTTGTGTTGACAAATCCACTTAAGCGAGCATTCGAGTACATATGTACTTTAAGCTGTTTATAATACATACACAGTCGGTGCGCATACATGCATAATAAATAGGAATTTATGGCGCACAGCTGTGATTTAATGGTACCCACATGTACGTATATATGTAGCTGACACCAATTAAATAGCAAAGCGCGAAGCAGGCGCTTTTGAATTTAACTTTTCGCATAATTAAATCCCCAAAAAGTAAACAGCGAACGCAGCTTAAGCGAGCCCACAAATAAAATGTCACTTTTTAAGGAAAATGAGAAAAAATAAATTCAAGGTAAATCATTAACAGTTGAAAACTGCTGTTTCAAGCTGTTTTTGCTTTTCTTTTAGGCCCTATCCTATAAAATCAGGTGTGTAGCGTTGATGACGTTGATGAAGACGACGAGTTCGTTATAAATTGTGCAAATAAAACAACACAAAGCACATGACACAGGACTCGCGGGACGCACACAGGAAACTCTCAAGGCAGTCATCATATAATTGATGATGCGACAAAGCTATTTTCAAATAAATGAAGTACATAAGTCCTCTTATATTTATATAATTTGTATCGGCCGTCTACAAAGACAAACGACAAATGTCCTTCAGTTGTTGCATTGGCATTTTTGTTAAGATGAAAAAAAAAATGTATATGCTAACGTGAAGCCAAGTGGCAGGAGTTGCTATGTTGAAAAAGGCAACACATTTCCTTATAGCATAGCATCTTAAATTTAGGTTTGTTGTATGTAGCAAGGAATGAAGGCATTTTAACATTTTAGATTTTAGATTCTTTTTTTGCCTTTTTTGGTTTTTGTCTATTTTAAAAATTGTGTGAAAAGCTTTTTAATGGTGGCAACAGCAGAAGCATCAGCAGCAACAGCTGTGGAATAGACAATTTAATAAAACATTAACGAAGCATTAATACGCTTTAAATATATATAATTTAGTTTAGTTTATGTAAGAGGCAAACGGCCTCAATATTCAAATGAGACTTTAAAAGACTTTTTATTACTCAAATTTGTAGTTTTTAATTCTTCCCGTATTCAAATACATATATTTTGAATTGGTTACAGACCAAATTAACACCAAATTGGAACTACGAAAAGATCTCAAATATATGTAATAAGTAGAAGAAGGAAGAAGTTGGCCTAGGAGTGATTAAAGTTGTGTCCGACCACTTGGACAGTATGAACAAGCATGCTCATAAAAACTTTCAAATCATAATACTAAAGAGTTTATATTTAAAAGTTGTTCAGATCGTTAAAACACATTAAAAGGTTTGGAACTATAATCCTTCTGCTTCGATATTTCTCTTTCAACGAGATTTGTAGACATTGAAAGATCTTCCAAGCGCATTTATTGTTCCATTGTAGCACGCAAGCTCCTTCGCTTAGCCCAGCGATCAAAGCTGCGCAGTATATCCCTGCAGTATGTTCCATATATACATCTGTCTCCGACCAGAATCATCCAATATCGCAGAAAATGCCCTGTTATGCAGGCTGAGGCTTAACAGGATTCATATCAATAGACAGCGCTCAAATAGTTTGTAAGCCTTAAACAGCAGACTTATAGGCCTTGCACTCGGCAAGTTGTAGGTGCTTTTGCCAGCCTTATGAATCATTTAGATCAATGCCTTCCTCCATTGCTTAGGAATGCATTCCAGCCTCTGTATATCATTACAGATGCACACCAATAAATAGAACGGCGTTTTATGGCAATACACTCAAAGTAAAGCTTTCCAGCACATTTTCTTCTGAAGGTTTTTTGGGTTTCCGGAAGGGAAGCAACTGCAAGACTAAGGTGGCCGTGTCTATCAAGCACCGATTGGACCTGGTCGTTGAGGTAAAACCAAATTGTTGGAAGCGATTTTGTAAGTCATTCGCTTGCAGATCTTGCACAGGATTCATCAGCCATCCTGCATGTGGATTTAGGGGCCATCTACTGTTGGCATCTCTTCCTCAGTTTCCATATAGATCTTTTCGTCGAGTTATCCGGAAAGATATTTATCAAAAACTTTTGTTTATGTATTGCCAGAAATTATGCTATCATCTTACCACAACTTGTGGCATGTTTCTTCCCAGTGTCAAATGATTCTGAGTCAGTTCCAATTCTTTACAGATTTTGGCTTCAACTTAAGTCAGTATAAAATTTTCAATGAATATAAATCTTTCCAAGAGATCTCGAAAATCTTAGACTTAACATTATTCAGTAGAGCATAAGCTTGATGTAAGTCGACCAAAACCTTTAACTGATGAAGGAAATATGGCTCTGGTAAGAAGTTCAAAAAAAAAAAAAATTGGCTCTATCCATTGTAAACGAAAAAGTCAATTCTACTAGGTGTATGGCTTTGAGGAAAAGGAAAATGAGTTGCATGACCTGTTGCTAATATCAGAGCCGATGAACAACATGCAGCAGGCTGATACTACTCGAGTTTGCACTTGAATTAACCCAGGACCAGTTCTTGGGATTAAAGTTTCATACAGCATATATTTCCCAGACCGTGGCTCAAACTCTTAAGTAGCCCATGTCAGAATCTGAGGTAACTACAACGATAAAACTTTTAACTTACCCCTACTAGTGGCAACAGACGTAGGCTCATGCTGAAAATAAGAAATTTTCTGTTTAATAAGAACAGCCGCACCACCTCTTGACTACCCTGTTACTGTGGTTATCTGCTTTCTATACCGGTATAAAGATTTGTGTTCCCAAATTATGTTCAGTAAGAAATTGCTTTAGCTTCACAATCCGGGGCTGAGTGTTTGGTGTGTCACTTTTTTTAAGTAAACTGAGGTACATTTCTTTAAGGAATTTATTAGACTCTTGATGTGTTTTTCTAGTTTAAAAAAAAATCGAAATCAGAAACTTTACGAAATAAAAAACACTACTAATGTATAAAAATTCCTTGAACTTAGATTTTTTATATAAAGTTCATAATTTACAACTATAATACAATAAAATGAATTCTTCATACCTTGTTTCTACTCGAAGTATTTAAAATTTGCTCCTAACAACTTGCTTATGTGTACCGCTTTGCTCTCTTTAATATGTTACAAACTTACTGTCGAACTGCTAATAGCCTACTCATACTAAACATGAAGTATACATATATATAAAGTAAACGTAGTTAAAGAATATAAAAAATTAAGGTCTACGCTCTAAAGGAATTTAGCTCAATGGTCGACTGTAGCATTAAGGACTTTGTTTATGCCACAAATTGACTTTTTTTTCTTTCTACAATAAATAGAAATTATTTGAGTGTTCCAGGACCGGATTTTTTTCGGTGATTTTTGTACACAATTCATTTTCACTTTGTTTATTATTTTATAGTCACTTCTTTTCTTTAGGTTTCTTAGCTATTACTGCCAACAGTTTAGGAAAACAATTTGAGCGCCATTATTTCATAGACTGACTGACCTTTTTCTCTTTTACTCACTTATTTATATGTAAATCATTCAAGCAATTGAAAATAGAAATCATTAATAAGCAGCAGCAACTTGGCAACCGATTTATTGCACACAAAGCATTATGTTGCCAATTAATTGGAAATGCTAATATAAATATATTTCTTTAAATTGAATTTCGTTTGGCTTTCTTTAGCACACGAGTAATTATGTTTATTAAAAATTAAATGAAAAATAATTGTATACTTATGGTTTCTATTTTCAGCTAACAAGCGAATTGCTTTTAATTTATTTGAATAACTTAAAAATGCAAATACAAAGAAACTCGTTGTGCTTCTTTTATTCGCCAAAATTGTAATATAATACTTTGCAGTCTACTGTTTTTTTTTTTGCTGAATTATAAAAATTATAAAGAAAAAATGAAAAATCCTTTATATAAACACAAGGCCAATATATTATACACGTGTCGTATACGCAACGTATGTTTTTAATTAAAATTGCTCATACGCATAAACTACCACTGTGCAAAAATTAACGCATACAAGCAAAATTATACACAAACACACACACACACACACTTATACAATTGTTTGTACACATTTCTACTTAAGTCTGTCTTACATTATTGGACGTAATCGTTTGTGTATAAGGATATACATATATGAGTAGTTATTGCTTCGCAGTAAGAATTTAAATGAGTAGCATTTGGTATGCTGTATGCAGAAATTATCATCAGCCGATATATTATCAATTTTATAAGACTTAAAAACTTAAACCAAGTCCGATCAGCATCGTTTGGTTGCGAAGAGGCTGTAAATATTGAATTTCAGACTCAAGAGTGGGCAATGAATGCTGCTTATGCTTGGCATTTCACGTTTGGAAACTTTTGTACCACCAATTAGTATGACTCCCACGCTCACATTTTTTTCGACTTTACCAAAAATCAATTATATTATTTTTCACAGTGTAGTGACACGCTTATATGTCTATCCCTTATCATTAATTTATTGAAGACTTTCTGCTTATGAAAAATTTTGTAAAAATATTTTCACAAGGTAAACCTTTAGTTTTGCATTTACGCTTAAAACACATACGCATACGCATAACCTTGCAATTTCGACTCGCTCATCATTTATAAAAGCTTTTTTCATTTTAATAACTTGCAACCGAATTCTTGACAGGTAATACTAAATGCAAACCGTGTCTTATGTATTACATTTCTTCAGTTTAGTTCGTGAGTTTCCAATCTAAAGTAAAGTAACATCAGCTAAACGCATGTTTCATAAAAAATTCAAGCAACATTTTACACAATGCAATGTTCAAGCCATAGTCGAGATGAGTGCATAAATGCTGTACTCGCGTTGTCGTTGTATCTTTTTATCTATTTATCTGCAAGTACAGGAATACAATGCAAGCTGTCTGTTGTTTCGAAATTCCATCACTTATGCATTCATTTATTTTCGCTCGTTTTCACTTTTGTATGCATGTCGGAAGGAAGATGGCTTCATTTGTAAAAATTGTCATTTATTTTTTTTTATTTTTTTTTTAAGTCTGCTTACAGTTTTTTATGATACTCTATAAGCATCGTATGCGAAGAGGTGTAAATATTAGCACAAAACAAGACATAAACTTCAAATTTATCGTACAAAGAAATTCAATAAAATAGCATAAAATTGAGACCAACTGAAAACGAAGTATCTCGAAGTCTTTGAGTATAAATTTTATTACTTGTGATGAAACTTACAATACTATACCTCGATATCAACGATTGCAAAAGACAAAGCACTATTTAACAATTAGAAAGAAAATAGTTTCCAAGTAAAGTCTTTTTATTATTCAATCGTATACATTATCCCGAATGGTATTCTTCAAATGGCATTCTTAGGAATTCTTCAAATGAGCAATCTCCAAAGTACATCAGCAACTCAGCAGAATATTTAAAGAAAGTAAGAATCAACGAAAAATTAAAATACTTAAGAAATGTAGTTTCCATCTAAAGAATATTCATGCAACCTCTAAGCAAAACCTTTAATTATATTCATTGTCTTCAATAAATAAAAGGAACTGGACTACACAACTGAAGAGGAACTGAATAAAATAGCGGTTACCATGACTTTCCGCTTTGAGAAGTCAGTGACTCGGTGTGTTTCTTTTGGGTGAACGTGCACCAAAGAAGGGTCTGTCGGAAAACATCGCATGGGCACATTTTTGTGGGATACATGTGTTGTCATTCATATAAGTTACCTTGTAAAGGGTACCTTTTTGACAGATTCGATATTGATTGGATGCAGAAACGATTACATGTGATGGAGAAAAAAACTGCTACCAAGGCGAGCCTATACTAGGTGGGATGAAAAGAAACCTCCTTGACCGCCAGAATGCGGTGCAATAGCAAAAAAGAGTATGGTGCCTTATATATTTCATTCATATTTAAGCAGACATGCCAAATTTCAGCGCGTTACAGCCTGTAGTTTTGATTTGAAAGCTGATGTTTGTTGACGTGTTCGACATCATGTTGAGTATGAAATAATTTTCATTCGAAACGGTGAAAGAAACAAAAGAAAAATTGGTTATATATTATAGGGCTGATGCTCCTTCAGATAACACCGTGCAACATTTATTTCGAGGGTTTCGTGGTGGCCGAAACTCCACTGCCGACGAAGTCCGCAGCGATAGGCCCTCCGATGCGGTTATACAGGACAATGTCAAATAAATATATGAAATGGTGTTGGCCGACCGCAAGCTAGCAAATGCACCAAGGACACGCCATATTTTGTGCGAGATTTTGCATATTATACTGCCGCTGGGAGTCGCGTATGTTGACTCCGGACCAAAAATACGAACGGAAGCGTACTTCGGAGCGATTGAAGGCATCACATGAAGCAAAAAAAATTTTAATTTGCAAGACAATGCGCCGACCAACAAGAGCATCGCAATCATGGCTAAAATCAATGATTTAGGACACCAATTGCTTTCTTATCCAACCGATTCGTCTTCCTTGGACTATTATCTCATCCCAAACCTCAAAAGATGGATGGTCAATAAAAAATTCATCTCGTGCAAGGAGATCATCGAAGCCGCGGATGATCAGACGGGTTCAGAAATTGAAAATTCATTCTAAAAAAATGCTAAAACATGTTAAAACATTTTTTTCATTCCCAAGCAGGTTACTTCTCACCCCATCTAGTAATTTAGGCTATGAACAGCTATTCCATCCAGGAAATTCTCTATAGGCTTACTTTTTCCTTTTTCCAAACCTGAAAAGAAACACTGAAACAAACGCTTGTGAAAACCTATTTTTGGAATGAATTAAGAAAATAAAAAAAAGATGGATTTAATGTATCCATGATGTGTCTTCTACAAAAGCAGCAAAGCGGATGGAGAACTAATGGGGTAACATAAAACATCATTCTTCTAGACTTGATTACCCATTTGTACTTAAAACAGTCACACAGCCGACAGAGGAAAAACATCAACAATGTTTTCATAATTTTTTTTTTTTTTGGCGTAATCTGGAGATTGTGGCTTTCTGTTCCTTTTGGCAGTCCAATTGTTTGCAAGAAGGTCACTTGTTTGCGTGAAAGGTCAACTGATTCAAATCAGAAACAAATATTTTATTTATCTTAAAGCTTAAAAAGACGTAGTAGATCCTTTATTGAAATTGCAGAACAGTGTGGATATAAACATATACATTTGTTCGTCTATCTTTATATTTGAGCCAAATTATTTCGCAGATAATGAAAGCTAAAGACTTCAAATTTGGCTTAACCGTATAACAAATTTATAAAATTTTCTATATGTCCTTATATATCCACTTTTTATTTATTTCAAAAGTCTGCAGAAAACAACAAAAGCGTAGGTGCAGGGTATTTTGAAATCGTCTTCGTACGATTGCAACAGTCTTCCTTTTTTAGTATAAACACATGCCATGTTTATTTGTTGCTTTTGTTAACTGATGCTGCAGTATAGACTTTTACATCCATCTACTTTTTTACTTTATCCTTTTTTTTTTTTTTTTTTTGTATATCTTTAACCTGTCTCCTTTTTATGCTGTAACTGTGACAGTCTCTTGCTGCATAACACTTGAATGAAATATCCGACAGCTGCATTGAACTATTGTGCCATGGAGATTTATTAAGAAAATTTTTCGAGCGTTTGTTTTTCTGTTTTTACTTTTGACTTTGAGTACTTTAAGACAAAATATATTTTGACAAAAGTCGAGCAGTGCTTTAGGTTTTAGTTTTAAATAAAAAAGGGCGTCTTTAGAGCGGCTAAAAAATAGCTGCACAACTTGAAGTCTGAGCAAAAATATGAAATATCAAACTAAACAATGAAATAAGTATAAACGCATTCCTACTGCTATATGTAGCGATTGCTTACTAATGCGTGTACCATATACATATGTTTCTCCTCCTTTTTTATATATATATAAAAACCTCTTCTAAACATCCTTAAGTACACCACATATAACTTCAACAACTAAACCATTAAAACCCAAAACAATTTCCTGCATTACACAAAATTTAACTCAAATTATTACACATTTATGCTCCAATATGCTACAATAAAAATTCTATAGCTTAATATTTACGAACGATTGAATATGTTGGCCATTATCTGAAAACAAAAAACCAAAACGAAATAAAAGAAAATGGCTACGCCAAGCCAAAGCAGTTCAATCCAAACTATACTATGCAACGCAGGTCCTAGTTCGTATCGATTAAAAGCAAACGCAACTGTAATTTGATTTCCGCACAAAAACCAAAGCTCAATGACAATTCTAAATAGACCTCAATGTAAAGCTATACCCACATAGTAGATGAACATTTTTCGGCGCACAGAAAGCACAAAAAAAAAAGCAAACACTCCCATGGGACTTACTGCCTTCAATCAGAGATTGGCCTTGCAGTGTAAATTGAACGCGCCTCTCAAAATGACGAATCGACTCAATCAAGGCAAACAATTCAGCAGCAGACAGTGGTAAAACCTATTTGAAACTAAAAGAAAGTAAAAAAAAAAACATATACGCAACGCAAAAACCGATAAATTCTTTGCATATGCCATGCTTTATAATTGAGTTAGTAGATATGGCTAACTTCTACAGTTTCAGTCATCAATAGTCGCCTATGAAGTTTCGCAAGAGTTCAAAATTTTTGCTGCAACATATAACGCGAAAAGGCAAATGTTTTGTTGTTATTTTTGTGTTTGATTTAAGAGCAAGTTTACGCATTTGGTTGTACTCTTAACATCGAAAAATATTTGCGTGAGCGCACAGTAGCGCACTGCTTTATTAAACGTCGATAGTGCAGTATGCTATAGGAAATGCTGTTTTGTTTTGAAAGATTTTTAAATGATTTAAAAAATAAATTGAAAAAAAAAAAAAGAGAAAAAAGAATGTTAAAAATTAAACGAATCTTCCACGAATTTCCTAATTGGTAAATTTTTTTTTTAAAGAGTTTGTAAAAGGATTTCGTTTTTGAATGTTTGAGCAATTTGCGGTTAGAAAAAATATTCAATATTTTGCAATTAGTTCGGTTTCTAATTTATATGTTTCTGTAATTCTAACGAAAAAAATTATTATATATGAGAAAAGAATAAAGGATGTTGGTTTTGTAGCAACATTATCTAGTTTTGGGATTGGTATAATTTGAGTTACTTCTCATTGTTAACATGGCGTTGAATCTTAGATATACACATGTCACTGCCTCGTCTCTGGGAGTATGTCTTGTCAACCTGTCGTTGTCAATTTTCTGTAACTGAGCTTTTATTTATATGTCGCTTCCTTGATTTTATATTCCTTTGATTCTCGATTAGGCTACTGTAAAGTGTTGGTAGGAATAATTGATGCAAAAATCTTGGAAGCAGACGGCTAGAATAGTAGCTTTGTTATTTTTTTTTTAATTTTTTTTTAAGGAGAAGGTTTACGCTCAATATTTGGTATAATTTAATTTAATTAAAACGGTTTTAAGTATAAGTTTTGGTATTTTTTAGCCCAAAACAGTGAACCAAAGCCTCAAACAGACATTCAAAATGTATTTCCAATAAATAAATAAAGCTTTCTAGACAACAAATTGTTTGCATTTAATTGAGCTGCTATTGACACAAACAAACAAACAATCGACCACAAATTGATGTCCTTTTAAAGCCACAATACACAAAACACAAGATGTACAGAAGATGTATAGCAGTTAGATATATACATGTGTCAGATATATATGTAAACATTTTCTCAATGATAGAATTGTGTATAGAAAATGTAACAAAGGGTATTCAATTGCTTTGCTATAAACCATCAAACAAAACTGTGGCAGTTGTATCAATGGAAATTGCACAAAGGAAAATAAATGCAAGGACTTGCAGGATATGCAAATAGCTTGTGAAGAAAAAAAAATGAAATAAAATATATTAAAATGATATAAAATATATGATAGGATATGCTGGATATGATAGGATATGACAGAATATGATAGGATATGATAGGATATGTTAGGATATGATATGATATGATAGGATATGATATGTTAGGATATGATAGGATATGATAGGATTTGATAGGATATGATAGGATATGATAGGATATGATATGATATATGATATGATATGATATGATATGATATGATATGATATGATATGATAGGATATGATAGGATATGATAGGATATGACAGGATATGATAGGATATGATATGATATGATATGATATGATATGATATGATATGATATGATAGGATATGATAGGATATGATAGGATATGACAGGATATGATAGGATATGATAGGATATGATAGGATATGTTAGGATATGATATGATATGATATGATATGATATGATATGATATGATATGATATGATATGATATGATATGATAGGATATGATAGGATATGATAGGATATGATAGGATATGATAGGATATGATAGGATATGATAGGATATGATAGGATATGATATGATATGATATGATATGATATGATATGATATGATATGATATGATATGATATGATATGATATGATAGGATATGATAGGATATGATAGGATATGATAGGATATGATAGGATATGATATGATAGGATATGATAGGATATGATAGGATATGATAGGATATGATAGGATATGATAGGATATGATAGGATATGATAGGATATGATAGGATATGATAGGATATGATAGGATATGATAGGATATGATAGGATATGATAGGATATGATAGGATATGATAGGATATGATATGTTATTATATGATATATGATATGTTAGGATATGATATGATATGATATGATATGCTATGATATAATATGATATAATATGATATAATACGATATAATATGATATGATATATGATATGATATGATATGTTATTATATGATATATGATATGTTAGGATATGATATGATTTATAATATGTTAGGATATGATATGATATGATATGATATGATATGATATGATATGATATGATATGATATGATATGATATGATATAATATGATATGATATATGATATGATATGATATGTTATTATATGATTTATAATATGTTAGGATATGATATGATATGATTTATGATATGTACCAGATCAGGAGCTAAATCCTTTCCTAACAAACACATTAAATGTTTCCCTAGCTTATGTACCAAGCAGTCCAAAACAAAAAGGTAGGAAATGCATAACAAAATGGTACTGACGAAAAATATTTTGCTCCTCCCATTTCTTACTGTATGAACGTGAAATAAGTTTAATTGCAAATAGCGTCTCAGCTTTTTTTATACAATTATTGTATTTGATAGGAATCACGATACGGTATATTCTATAACCATATCATGTCGCACACTGGTATTATAATCTCCAAACTGTACTAATTATTCTGATAGTGTTTTCGAAATTTATTAACAGTCATCTCCGTCTATAAGGTGTAGCGCCGACTGCAATAATAGTCCTTCTCAATCTGCTTATTGTCTCACCTAAACCAGAGTAGAACAAAGAAGTGCCATAATCTAATATATAATCATACACTATACAACCCCCTCAAACTATGCAACAAACGTGACAAATTTTACTTGCATGCAATACTCCTCCACACACGCAATTTTCTACGTCGATTATTTTACGCGAATTTTGTGGCGCGCAGCCAGTTGCAGCAAGCCGTTGCATGCTAAACAAATAACAATAAAGTGGATATGACATGGACATATGCGCATAAAATATGGCAAACAAAGATACTTATGAATAAGCAGCACCAGCAGCATCAGCAGCAGTTGTGAGATGCTGAAAGTATCTGCGCATAAATTGCAGTAGATACATTTTTGGCGCCATGAGTGAAGTGGCATGCAGTCAGGATTTGTTGTTTGGCTTTGTGGCATGTCTTTGTAATGGTTTTTAATTGTTTTATGAAATTAGAACATTTTTATTTATTTTTGTTTTCCAAAGAATAGCAAAAATATCAAAAAAAAGCTAACACTCGAGGCTGTTGCAACAATGAAATGGTTCATTTATTTTCTTTTTTGAAAAAAAATTTCTAAAAACAATTAACACAAAATTGTAACATTTCGCATAAAAATGATTTCCAGGAAATAGTTTTATCAGCAATAGACAGCCAGTCAAACAATGAGCGAAGTGTCTGCTGGTTTCGTCACTTTTTTTTTTGTATTTTTGCTATTTTTTTTTATTTGCTTGCAATAAATGTGCAACGCTGCGTATGTGTAATATTTGTGCTAAACACTCATACGCACAGAGGCCATTTGTAACTAACTGGTATCTATGTATGAGACAATGGTAAAAGAGAGAGAGAGAGAAGGAAATAGTGAATATTATAAGCAGTAGAGCATGCTGTAGTGTGCATAATTTTGTATACACTACACAAATAACAGAAAATGTTAAACAGATCAAAGGTGCTGTGTCACAAATTTTTGAGTATACATATATATCATTTATTTCGGGGTATATATATGGGTCTCTGGGACACAGATGATACCTCTATTTCGCTTTACAATCTTTACTTTTGACACTGATTTTGTGCCAAGTACTCATAATTGTTATCTTCTGAAAGACATGCTAAATCATACTTAATAAATATATTTAAAAAGTTTCACTCATATCTCATAAAGTGCATACAGTCTTCGGTGTAACCTAACTTTTTTTTATTCTTTTTTACTTGTTGACTTTTCTGTCTAAAAATATGTTCCGCCGTATAGTGCAATGCACTACGCAATGCCCAGCCATACAAATCAAATAAATCGGCTGCGGGTTAGAAGAGCAAGTTGCAAACGCCAAGCGGCATGAAAAGTTTACACTACGCTGACATTTATTGTACGGGGTATGCTATATACTACAACAACAACAACAGCAATGGCAATGTGCTACTTTTGCAGCAGATTGCCTACAAATTGTTAGCCACTCGCTCGCCCGCCATAATAATAAAAATAATAAAAAAAAAAGTAAAATGCAACTTTTCGACTTAATTCAAAATAATAATTTCAATGTGTTTATTGCTGACGTTGCACGTTGCTGCAGCTTTTTAACTGCCGCAAAATGTTGCACGCAGCTTATTTTTTTTTAGCAAAATAGCAAAACTATTCTGTCTATATAGTAGTATATATAGATTATATAGCTCTATATATATATATATATATATATATATATAATATTATATTAATGTGGTAGTAGGTCAAGCACAATTTTCGCTTGTAGTTGAGAATGTCAGTGGCTCTTGCCACTTTTGCTGCTAGCATCAAGCATTGCGCGCGCTGCAAAGTTTTGTTTTGTATTAATTTGGAATGTGACATGGTTGCCATTAAAACTTTAATTGCTGTCTGCAAAGTTGCGGTCGCCTACAAGTATTATGGTGTTCTTTTTTCTTCTTCTTTTCTTTTTGCATCCTCCATACTATGCGGTCGCACTTAACTATTTTCTATTTTTTTTTGTTACCAGTAGTTTTTGTAGCTTTGTCTGTGTTGCAGTTGCGCAAAGTTCTTGACAGATTTTGTGGTTCGAGCTGTGTGTATTATTTTTTTTTGAAAAAATTACTTTTTTTTTCTTCTTCTCGGTTTTGTTGGTGCAGTAATTATGCCATATTTATTGGTGTGAATTTCATTATTGTATACTATTAAATGTGCATGGGAAAATGTTTATAAATTATTTTACACAATTAAAATAAAACAAAAATAATAGTCACAAAATGGTTATTCGTTTGTGTGTAATAATTGCGGCAACTTGTGCAGAGGTTTACTTATTTGATCGAAATGTTTGGTTAGCTCTGCAGATGCTAAGTCATTTATAAGGTTTCAGCGCATAATAGCACCTTTTTTTATGTATCGTACTCTTTTATCATTTAATATACTCATAGCAGTCACAATAAGCAAGCGAGTAGTTAAAGCTATACAGTCAAAAAAAGCAGAAGCTTATACTTGTGTGATTGCACAACAATATTGATTATTTATTGATTGATTTATTGTTCAATAATTTAAAAATTTCGCTTAAAGTATGTGAAAAAAATGGCTTCTTATGGTTTTGACATAATATACCCGGTTGAACACACTCATATAGCTTCTAGCAGAGGTAGGCAAGATTCAACTTTCGATTTTTGCTTGTCTAATTGTTTGAATAACGTAATGTATTAAATGAACTGAGTTCTGAACACCTGCCTTTATCTATTCACTTCAATGATCGACTATCAAAAAGCTAGCTGGAATCATTACTCGAGATACATGTCAGCGAACTGTTCAAACCACTCTATTCAAATCACTGAACAGCTCGACGCAATGATTTTGAGGGTAAATAGTGTACCATTAATTGCAAGGAATTTAAGTATTCCAAAGAAAATACCACAAACCAATGTCAATAGATATATTACGTCTTCTGAAATATAGAAATTGTACCCATGGGAACTGTTAACGATTTAGATTAATCACTGATCAAGTTCTTTTAAGCTGGCTCAATAGTTGCATTAAAAATGAAACAAAGAATGGGCTAATTTACGTTCCACATTTGGAATCTAACAAAAGTTCTAAAGAGAAAACATCCAATCAGTCCTACGCTAATCAGAAATGTGCGGTTCTTGGACCAGTAGCTTCAGTAGTAATCTCAGTAGCTCTGCTCATTTGAGTGACCAATCTACATTATCCCTTATTGATAATTATATTTTCTCACAAAATAAAACGGTTCCTGGTCCTATAGACTCTTATTATTTCTTCGCTTATAAAGAGACTTAAAGCAAAAAAGTCTTCCGGTATAGACGAAATAAATATCATATGCTTAAAGGCCCTACCCAGTAAAGGCATTAAATTCCTCAAAGTCTTAGATAATGCATGCAATGCATGAAAAAAAGCCAAGGTAACTGCAATAAAAATAAAAAAATCAAATGCACGTTTAGATGACCTCCACTCTTACCGCCCAATTAGTCTTCTTTCGTCAATTAGCAAAATCCTGGCAAAGGTCATTAAAGAAAAGTTAACAACTTTTGTTATTCGGTTTTCGAAATGAACATAGTACAGTACATCCACTAATTAGAATTAGGAAGCTCGTCAAACAAAACTTTAATAGAGTTCAATAATGGCTATTAAGGCTGCATTTGATTCGGCATGGTACGATTTATATAAAATGGCTCAATTTAATTTTCCAATTGTACTTTTAAAAATCGTTCAAAACTTTTTAAATAATCGCTCGTTTTCAGTTCATGTAAGCAATGGACAATCACCATACTTCGATATTGCGGCTGGATAAGCCCAAGGAGATTTTCCTCAATTAGATGGATGTACCACGTCAATATGTGCTGATGATACTACAGTATTGAGCTCAGGAAAATTAGCTGCAAACATTATTCCAACTCTACAGACAGCTTTTGTGAAAATCCAATTATATTTTAATAAATGGATAATGTTAGGGTTAACAAAAAGTAATATTTTTCAGTAGAAGACCGAAGTCATGTTATCTACAACAAACTTGCTTACAACTGAGCAATAATGATATTCCATGGAACACAAAAGTGAAATACTTAGGCGTCATTCTGGATAACAAGATTTTGTTAAAAGCTCATGTTTCATACATTCTCAATTAAGGTAATATATTGATTAGAATCTTTTATCCTCTAATAAATCGGAACTCACGTCTAAATATTTCAAAAAAGATATTCATTTTGAAATCAATCTTTCAACCTGGTCGAACGTTTCAAACTGGCACCTCTAAAAATTGCAAAGTAGCCCAAAACAAATTATTAAAAATGATTTTCAACGTTTCTTGGCAGCATTGCACAGCGAATCTTTATCTCATTGCTAACATTGATAATGTATCTGAAAGACTTTGTAAACTAAAGCAAAACTTTAACTGCTGCGACTGAGCATATCAAGATATTAATGAGCTGGTTGCATAATATTTATTAAAGTTTTTTTTTACAAATTTTGCGGAACTATAAATAGTAACAGTGACAGTACAGTCCACTATTTGATACTAAAATGGTATGATTTAATGAGTCCGTAATAAAGAAAAGAAATGACAAACTTCATATTTGGGCAAGATTGCTCACTCGGTCAAAATTGTGCTTGGACCGTATTTGACTCAAAGTAGTATTGCAAACTTTAAGTGAAATGTTTGAAGGCTTACTGGTTCTTAACATCATGTGTAGACGGAGTTATAGATGTAGTGCTGTAAGCTGCTCGGAAATCGAAAAAATTAAAAAATATTAAATTTAAATTTTATATTTCAATATTATAAGCCTTTAATTTCTAGCGAAAATTATAAAATCAAAATAACTCAACACTGTAATCAGTAGCAAATTAATAAACATGCTAAGCCAAAATTAAACGAGTCTGTCGATAAATTAATATAAACAAACTTTTTTTTTTTTATAATCATTCGTCTATGTTAGTAAAAACAAGTAAGAAAATCACAGTCGGGCGTAACCGACTGTAAGAGGCCCTGTACCAGTGCAGGTCGCCTAACAAACACATTAAATGTTCCCCTAGCTTATGACCAAACACATGACCACTTCTCACTGCACGACTAAGTGCCTTTTAAAACATTTTTTTATGTATGAAACGAAAAGGGGGGTCGCTCAAATTCAAATGCTTATAAAATCGTCATTTATTATCCGATTTTGATGAACTTTTCGGATTTTTGCTAAGAAGGACGATATCTCTATACTGGCATACTTACTTTTTTTTGTGCCGAAGAAATTTTTACCCTTGGGGGTGATTTTATGGGGAAGGGGGGGGAGGGGCAACTTTTTAAAATAAACTTGTGAAATTCCGGAGCAGTCCTAGTCGAATGCAAAAAACACGAAGTCTCTATCTATTACCGTTTCCGAGATCCTTTCGTTCATACGGACGGCCAGACGGACAGACGGACAGACGGACATGTCTATATCGACTCCTCTATCGCTCCTGACCATAATGGGGGTAACTTTGGGGGGTCTCCGATTATTATTTCTACCTGTTACATACATTTGCACAAAACCAATAGGCTCTTGTACCTTCGGTACAGGGCCTAAAAATACAATTAACTTTTGAAAGCGCTACCGAAAAATATAACAAATTATTGAAAATTCATTTAAAAATTGGTTTTGCACACAAAATAATAAAAAAAGAAGAGAAAAAAAAGGTAAAACCGCAAACGCAAAACAGATATATAATAGCTCAAACGCATATATATACAATGAAAGCAGCATTCGTGCCTATGCGACTTTGAAATATGCTACTATTTTGCTTAAGCATTAAATGTTTAGTAAACAAATATGCTACTATTTTGCTTAAGCATTAAATGTTTAGTAAACAAAAATTAAAAAAAATATTAGCAAACTAGAATTTAATAGAGGGCGCTACATATGCGACCAGCAGCACCATCTATTGCCAAAATATACAAAAATGTTTTAGAAATTTCATTTCTATTGTACTGTGTGCGCTTTCGGAGGTGACACACGCCTGCGCGGAACGTATAATCGAACAATTGTAAATCGATCAAATAAATTGTGTGTAAAATAGACTAAATACACAACGTGGCACATTTGTTTTGCAGTGTCTTGGAAAAGTCACGGTGTAGTGGAAATACTGTGCAATTGTGCAAATAATAATAATTTTAGAAAGTGAAATTGCAAAGTGAGGCTCCGGCCGCCAGCCGGGGACCGCATGGTAATCAGCTGAGCAATCGCAGAAAAGCTCTTGCTGATTGGTTGAAGTCCACGGAAAGAAAGCTCCAACAAAGAGGTTGAAGCCCAAGGATAAAAAGCTTCAAAATTGATACTGCATAATTTTAGTAGCCTTATATCCTTCATTACATACTTTTAGGCAGTACCAGATAATCGTCGGAAATTGCTAGTACGCCATGAATTTTCAACAAAGTTACGAAACTGCAGGTATAGCCCGTGGTGATCTCAGCAATGAATCGTTGAGGGACCTTGCAGTCAAGACAACAGATGTTCAGCTGACCACAGCAGTGACATTTGTAGATTCAACACTATCGACTTCTTGCTGTGTGTCATATTCGTCTATGGGAGGCTCAATCACGGCCCCACTTATAAATGCCTTAAACGTTGCTCCCCATAACTTAGTGGAAAGCAACCCTAATCTCCAGACGACAACCTCAACTCGTCCAATAGAATCACCTACGCAAGTGATTGATGAAGCTATCGCTGCCGCTACCCGTCTTATTAATGGTCAACAGCTGGGTTGT